>VXAC01008005.1:201617-605870 GCA_013399225.1 Rhipidura dahli | reverse complement strand
CTCCAAGATCATTGAGTCCAATGTTTAATTTGGTATCACCACACCCACTCGTCATTATCCCAAAATGCCATGTGTACTCATTTTTTGGAGCACTTCCACGGATGGTGACTCCACCACTTCCCTGGAGAGCTTGTGGCACACGGTGCTTAAGCACTCTGCCATTTGTCCTCACATGCAAGCTGAACCTTCTGTGGTGCAGGGAGTGCTGCATCCAGCCCCGAGCCCTGCACAGGAAGGACAGGGAGCTGCTGGAGCCAGTCCAGAGCAGGGACACCAAGGGGAGCAGAGGGATGCAGCAGCTCTGCTGGGAGGAAAGGCTGAGGGAACTGGGATTGCTCAGCCTGGAGAAGAGAAGGCTTTGGGGTGACCTCAGTGTGGCCTTGCAGTGCCTGAAGGGAGCCCACAGGAAAGATGGAGAGAGACTCTTGACAAGGGCCTGGAGTGACAGGACAAGGGGCAATGGCTTCACACTGACAGAGAGCAGGGTTAGATTGGATATGAGGAAGGAATTGTTCCCTGTGAGGGTGGGGAGGCCCTGGCACAGGTTGCCCAGAGCAGCTGTGGCTGCCCCATCCCTGGCAGTGTCCAAGGCCAGGCTGGATGGGGCTCTGAGCAAGCTGGGACAGTGGAAGGTGTCCCTGCCCATGGCAGGGAGTTGGAACTGGATGATATTTAACGTCCCTTCCAACCCAAACCATTCTATTGTATTCCTCTCGTCCTGTCCCTTGTTCCCTGGGAGCAGAGCCTGACCCCCACCTGGCTGCCCCCTCCTGTCAGGGAGTTGTAGAGAGCAGTAAGGTCCCCCCTGAGCCTCTGTTCCTCCAGGTTAAACACCCCCAGCTCCCTCAGCCGCTCCTCATCAGACCTGTGCTCCAGCCCCTTCCCCAGCTCCGTTCCCTTCCCCGGACACGCTCCAGCCCCTCAGTGTCCATCCTGCAGTGACAGGCCCAGGGCTGGACACAGCACTTGGGGTGAGGCCTCGCCAGTGCCCAGGACAGGGGGACAGTCACTGCCCAGGTCCTGCTGGCCACACCATTGCTGAGCCAGCCCAGGAGCCATTGGCCTTCTTGCCCACCTGGGCACGCGCTGTGCAGCAGCAGCCCCAGGCCCTTTCCTGCGGGGCTCCTTCCAGCCACCCTTCCCCAGCCTGGAGCTGCTGGGGCTTGTTGTGACCCAGGGGCAGGACCCAGCACTTGGCCTTGTTGAACCTCAAAGATACGAAACAGGACTGGCCCTGTCACAGCACCAGTGCCCCACTGCCAGCTGGATTAACTCCATCACTGCTCTCTGCACCTGGTCATCCAGGCAGTTTTTCCTCAGCAAACAGGGAACCCGTTGAATCCGTGGGCTGCCAGCACAATGCTCTCCAGGAGAACACTCTGGGACACAGTGATCAAAGGTTTTACTGGAGGTCCAGGTACCCGACATCCACTGCCTTCCCCCATCCAATAGGCGTTCATAGGAGGAGACTGGGTCAGTCAAACAGGACCTCCTTGAGCCCATGCTGACTGGGCCTGATGCCCCAGTGGTGCAGCAGACATCGTGTGGCTGCCCTCAAGGTGATCTGTTCCACAGCCTTCCCTGGCACCGAGGTCAGGCTGGCAGGCCTGTGGTTCCCCCAGTTGTCTTTCCAAGCTGTCCCATTGATGGGTGCCACGCTGGCCAACATCCGGTCACCCAGGAGCTCTCCAGTTAACCAGGACTGCTGATAAACTATGGAGAGTGGAGTTTTGTGAGCTGCTTCACCAGCTCCCTCCATAGCCTTAGGGGGCAGGATGACCTCTCCCTAGACTTGTGCACGTCTAGGCAGCGCAGCAGCTCACTAACACCTTCTTCCTGCGGTGTGGGGACTTCATTCTGCTCCCTGTTTCTGTCTTCCAGCTCAGAGGGCTGGATATCCTGAGGATAATTGGGCTTTTGGTTAAAGGTTGAGATCAAGAAGGCTATGAGGACCTCAGCCTTTTCCTCATCCCTGGAGGCAATGTTCCCACCCCAGCATGCAATAAAGGATGGAGAATCTCCTTGGTCTCTTTTTGTTATTAATGCATTTGGAAAAGCATTTTTCCTTAACTTTCATGGCCATGGCCAGATTGACTTCTAGCCGTAGTTTTTCCTTGGTAGTTTTCTCTCTGCTTAACCTCACGACATCCTTGTAGTCTTGCTGAGTTGCCTGACGTTTTTTCCAGAGCTGCTAAACTCTCTGTTCTTCCCTGAATGCCAGTGGAAGCTTGCTGTTCATCCAGGCAGGCCTCTTCTGAACCAGCTTACAGCACACTGGGAAGGGCTGAGGAATGTCCAGCCTTCCTGGGCCCCTTGGCCCCTCAGGACTGTCTCCCAAGGGATGCTCACTACCGGTGTCCTGAACAGACCAAAGCCTGTCCTCCAGAAGTCCAAGGAAGTGGTTTTGCTGACCCGCTTCCTTCCTCCCTCCCTTTACGGAGAATTGAAATCGAATCATGTCGCGGTCACCATGCCCAAGACGGCCTCTGGCAACCCCATCTCCCCTCAGTGCTCCTCTGTTTGCAAACAGCACATCCCCTGGGATGCCTCCCCTCGTGGGCTCGCCTGCCAGTCGTGTCAGGAAGTTCTCTTCCACGTGCTCCAGGAACTTCCCAGTGTCTCCTGTCTGCTGGGCTGGATTCCAGCACACACCTGGTAAGTTGAAGATGTCACTGAGAATGGGGGCAGTGGATGATGTGGGGTCATCCATGTACCCCTAATGCAAGTCCTTGCCCACCACTCTGCCCTGGTGAGACCCCCCCTGGGGTGCTGGTTCTGGGATCCCAGGGTGAGCGAGCCGTGTCCGTACTGGAGCAGGTCCTGCTAAGGGCCACTCAGGTGAGAAGGGGACTGGAGCACACGGGGCAGGAGGAAGGGCTGGGAGAGCTCTGCTGACTTTCCTTGGACTAGAGCAGGCTGGGGTGTCTGCTCAGGGTGTGCCAACACCTGACTGAAGGAGGGTGGGTCAAGGACACAATTAAGCCTCTTGTCTGTTCAATGCAGAGATGGAAGGAGACACAGTGGGCACAAATTGAGCTGTGGGAAGCCAGAATGGAAGGAATGGAGGTGAAGCACTGGGATCGGGTAGCCCAGAGCGGTTCTGCAGTCTCTGTGCTGGGACAAGGCTTGTCAGGAGTCCATCCATGGTGCTGCTGTGCATGGAAGGATTTGGGGAGAGGAGAGGGGTCTGGGAGGCTACAGAGCAATATTTGTTTCTGGCAGCTGAGGGGGAACTGTAGTAAACCCTACATTTGGTGGCTGTACTGATAAAGGTGGGATTTTATGGATGTGCCAGCATGTCTTATGCAAGGGAAAGTCAGCCAGCCCTGATCACCGGGGTCAAGGGGGAGCTGTTATAGAATGAGGGACACCTGAATGTGGTAAAGGCCTTCAATGAGGTCCCTGGCTTATTAGGGAGTATTCCCTAATGAATGAGTAAAGTATTTGGCCAAAAGAGTGCGTTTCCAAAGGAGCATTCCTTACCTGGGCCTTGGGGTGGGAGCCGGCAGCTCTGTGGAAGGGTCGGCTCAGTTACTGTGGCAGCCCCAGAAGCAGCGCGAGCGCTGGGAATTTTTAGCAAAGGAGGAGGAAACAAAACCAGAAATTTTCCTACCACAGATTAAATTGTAGTGACGGTGGGGTCTGAATTTTCTCCGTTATTTACATGATTGCTTTAAAACTATATGGGTCCTTTGCAGGACTCTGTCTATGTTTTTTATGAGCTACTCACTCGTTAAATGAGTGATGTCACATCCTTCTTCATCTATTGTGTTATTCCACTTATTCAGACTTTTTCTCTCATCTTTTTTTTTTTTTTCAGAAGAAGGAAGTGCCAGTGCATAGAGTTGCAGGCGCCCACACAGACACCAACCTCTCCAAACTCTTCTCCAGCTGAGCTGTTTATTGATGTGTCTTGAAATCAGGGACAGGTGAGTAGGGTTTGCAGTTTCTGTGCAATGGTGCTTGTGATTTCAGAGGAAGAGGAAGAGCCAGGTTTCCTGTGTTTGTTTCGTCAAATTTACACACTGGCTAATGCAGTGTCTAAAGCATTGTATTATCTGTTCCACAAGCAGAAATGTATTTCTAACTTCACAGAGATGTGACGGTAGTAAAGTTCTGTCTTTTGCTCAGAATGCACCGATTACATCGAACCTTGCTTGTGGTTAGATAAGAGTGACACTTTCCTGCCATTCTAGAGCACAGGAACTTCCCCACAAGCCTCTACCGCTTTCTCTTCTTGTGCTTGCAAGGCAAAAAATGATTTACAGGGTTCAACCGCTGGGTTGTGGAGGGTGAGCAACGTAAAGGGTCTAGAAATGGCAGGGTGGGTTGGATTTTGCTGCCAGTAGCACCAGCAGCACACGCTGGCATTTCTGTGTGGGAGGAGAAAACCTTCTGGGCATTCAGAGCTGATCATTTTTCTGTCGGCTGCCTCTCCTCTGTCCCCCAGCCCCAGTACCTAGTGCACAGTGGTGGCTCCATGCTCTGACATTTGGGTGCCTCCCAGTGGGGCTGACAAGTCGTTTTGGCCACAGGGAAAGCTCTGTATGTGACTCAAGCACAGTGATTGAGGGGCAGTGACAAATGGGGCTGTGTCAGCCGGGTTCTCTGTTCTGTTCCCTGCCTCTTTGGTTACAGCTGTTGGGTTAAAGCTTTCCCTGTTTCCTGAACCTTTCTGTCCTGGAGCGTGGTGCTTTGCAGACAGAGCTCAGGGAGGCAGGAGAAATGGTGAAATCCTTTAGGATGGAAGAGACCTTTGAGATGCCTGGTTCCAACCCCAAAGCTCACTCTGCCAAGTCCACCAGTAAACCCAAGTGCCACTCCTGCATGTTGGTTAAATACCTCCAGGGAATACCTCCAGGGTTGGGAAGGAGTCTTGGAACTCCTTTTACTAAAGCAGTTCTTGTCCTTTTCTGTCTGCATCTGCCTCCAGAGCTGCCTTGTACCCATTCCTTTCCCACTCTCCATCCATCCTGCCCGGCTACGGTGCCATGAACAGTGAGCCAGGCTCTCAGCAGGGGTGGGTGGTTGGTTTGGAAAGGCAGCAAGTGCCGGGTCAACAACCAAGAGACTGAGGCTTGTGTTTGCTTTGGGGGAAGAACACATTGTGTATCAGGGGAAAACAACTCCCCTCACAACCAGCATCTGTCCCTGGGCAGCAGCTCCACACAGTGTCTACTGACAGGACTTAAGGAGTGGTCATGAGGAGCATTCCTATTTCCTCCTGCCAGGGGCATTGCATGCGTGTCCCATGTCGTGTGTTCACAGTGACCCGATGTTCTTGATGTGACAGATGAGGTCTCTAATGGTGTTCCCAGAGTTTGTTGTGCACTGCTGTGAAGGTGGGACACACCTGTGGAGGAAGGCTCATACTCTGCTGCCTCGTCTGTCAGTTTTTTTCTCTTCTTTCCTTTCAGATCATGACGGCTGTCTTGGGAGAGCAGGCTCTGGCTGGAGAGAGAACGCTCAGGATGCCCAGCTGCCTCCTAAAGCTGACCAGGGTGGTGCTGAGCCACAAGCCCTGGGCCCTGTTTCTCCTTGTCTTTATATTCGTATCCTTCACCTACATCAAGTTGTACTGGGGCATCTGGGAGGACCCAAAGAGCAGAGGCCAGCCCTACGGCTTGTCTGCTGGAGTCAGATGTGCTCACTACGTGCCTTCTTCCCTCAACACTGCTGCTGGGCCCTCTCCTTCTGCAGGGAATGTGTTTTTTGTGGAGACCTCGGAGCAAACTACCCCCAGTTACCTGTTCTCGTGCTCTGTGGAGTCAGCAGCCAGGACGCACCCCGGCTCAAGAGTTGTGGTGCTCATGAAAGGTTTGGCCAAAGGGAACACCTCCTTACCCAAGCACTGGGCTTTCTCCTTGCTGAGCTGCTTCCCCAACGTGGAAATCCGGCCCCTGGACTTGACAGAGCTCTTTTCTGGAACACCTCTGAGAAGGTGGTACTTGTGGCCTCTGAGGCACTGGGAGCCTTATTTTTTAGCTGTCCTGTCTGACGCCTGCAGGATTGTCCTCATGTGGAAATTTGGTGGCATCTACCTGGATACAGACTTCATTGTGCTTAAGAACTTACAGAACCTCACCAATGCCCTTGGGATCCAGGATAACAAGGAACTTAATGGAGCCTTTCTGTCCTTTAAGCCCAAGCACGAGTTCATGGAGCTTTGCATGCAGGACTTTGTGCAGAACTACAATGGCTGGGTCTGGGGGCGCCAGGGCCCAGAGCTCCTAACTCGTGTCTTCAAGAAATGGTGCTCCCTCAACACTATCAAGAGCATGAGCTGCAAAGGTGTGAGTGCTCTTGCCCCAGAAGCTGTCTATCCTATTCCCTGGCAGAACTGGAAGAAGCTCTTTGAGGCAGTCAGTGCCTTGGAGCTTCACAAGCTCCTTGAGAACACCTATGCAGTGCACATATGGAACAAACTGAGCCACGGGACCAAGTTAGAGATCCCTTCCCAGGCTCTGCTGGCTCAGCTCTATTCCCAGTTCTGCCCTGCCACCTACACAAAGATGAAACAGGACTCTGAAGTGTGGTCAGGGCGTGCAGTGTGACCTGTGGGCCCTTGGCTGCAGGGATGTTCCCCAGACTGAAGGAAACCGAGTGCCTTTGACCTTCCCCACAGTTGGTTTCTAAGACCCCAGTGCAGGTGCTGTGTGAGCCATCCCCGTGGTTTTGTACCATTCCTGATACCTGCCTCAGATCCTTTGTGTTTCAATTACATTTACAGCAGAACCTGTGTTCATCCTCTCTTGCTGTCCTTCAGGACCAGAGAAAGGTTGAACTCATTTACCAGTGTGTCTCAGTTGGTCCTATCCTGGTGTTCTCCTCTTGTGTCTCCCTATCTGAGCAGACTGGTGGGGTGTTTCAACAGCTGTAGGAATCCCCGCCTTGCTCTCTGTACTATTTGAAAATTTCACAGAATATTCTGAGTTTGAACAGACCCACAGTGATCATTGAGGCCAACCCCTGGCCCTGCCAGGGGACAGGACCCCCCAGCAATCATGCCCTGTGCATGAGAGTGTTGTCCTTGGGGCTGTGTCCATTCCCTGGGGAGCCTGGTCAGTGCCTCTGGGGGAAAAACCTTTTCCTGATATCCAGCCTAACCCTCCCCTGACACAGCTCCAGCCATTCCCTGGGTCCTGTCCCTGGTCACACAGAGCAGAGCTCAGGGCCTGCCCTTCCTCTTCCCCAGGTGAGGAAGCTGCAGAACTGCTGTGAGCTCTGACCTCAGCCTCCTCCAGCTGAAGACACCAAGTGCCCTCAGCTGCTCCTCGTGTGGCTTCCCCTCCAGGCCCTTCACCATCTCTAAAACCCCACTTTGGACACTGTCTAACATTTTAAGGTCTTATATTTTGGCACCCAAAACCACACAGAGTATTCAAGGTGAGGCTGCCCCAGCCCAGAGCAGAGCAGGACAATTCCCTCCCTGGCCCAGCTGGCCATGCTGGGCATGGTGCCCCCAGGACAGGGATGTCCCTCCTGGCTCCAGGGCACTGCTGCCTCATGTCCAGCTGGCCACTGACCAGGAACCCCAGGACGCTTTCCAAAGCACTGCTCTCCAGCCTCTCATTCCCCAGTCTGTCTGTACATCCACGGCTGTCCCCTCCCAGGTGCAGAATCCAGCCTTTGTCTTTGTTAAACTTCACACAGTTGGTGATTGCCCAGCCCTGTCATTTGTCCAGGGCTCTCTGCCGGCCCTTTCTGCCCTCCCAGAACAGCTCCTCCCAGTTTTGTATCATCTGCAAGCTTACTTAGTATTCATTCAAGCTGTTTATGAGGAGTTTTAAGAGAACTGGGCCTAAGATGGAACCCCACAGGTGACAGGCTGCCAGTCTGATGTCACCCCAGTTACTGTCACCTTTTGTGCTTGACCCGTGAGCAAGTTGCTCACCCATCACACGATGTGTTTATCCAGCTGCGGGCTGCACACTGAGATAGATGTTATCCAAAGCTTTACTGAAATCCAAAAACAGTGCATCTACTGACATTTCTTGATCAGCTGGGTGGGTTACCTCAGCATGGAAAGAAATTAGTTTTGATAAGCACGACTTTCCTCTCATAAAGCTGTGCTGGCTGTGACCAATGATCGTGTTGTCCTTCAGGTGTTTTTCAGTAGTTCCCAGAATAATCATCATCATCTCCATAATTTTACCAGGCACTGGAGTGAGACTGATAGGCCTGTAGCTTCCAGGGTTATCCTTCTTGCCCTCTTTGAAAACTGCGACCTCTCCAAATTCTGTTCAAAAATTATCAAGAGATGCCTCGTGATGACATCAGCCAGCTCTTTATGTATTCTCAGATTAATCCCATCCTGCCCCAAAGACTTACAGGGAGCCAGCTGGAGCAGCAGATCCCTCACACCTTCAGGGTTAACTCAGAGTTTATCATTCTCACAGTCACAGTCCTCAGGGTGCTGGGACCTCCTTAGTCCATCATCAGTGTTGAAGACAGAGGCAAAGAAAGCATTAAACATCTCTACCTTGTCCATGGCCCTGGTTGTGAGGTGACCATCCTCATCCTGTAATGGGCTGATGTCATTTCAGCACTGCCTTTTGCTATTAATATATTTTTAAAACCCTCTTTTTATTGTCCCCCCCATTTCTGGTGGCTTCAATTGCAATGGAACTATAGCCACATGAATTCTCCCCCCACAATGGTGAGCAACATCTCCATATTCCTTCTGCATCACACGCCTTTGCTTCCACTGGGCATACACCTTCCTTTTCCACCTTATCTCCAAAAGAAGATTCCTGTTCAGCCATGGTAGCTTTCCACCCCATCTTCTTGATGTCCAACTTTTAGGAATTACCTGCTCCTGTGCCCTCAGGAGCTAGTGCTTAAAATGTGGCCAGCACTGATTGACCCCAGGACCTTCAAAAGCATTTTCCCAGGGGACTTTATTTACTGGTTCCCTGATCAGCCTGAAGTCTGCTCTTCCCATGTCCAGGGTTGAAGTTTTGCGGGCACTTTTCCTTCTGTCACCAGAGATTTTAAACTCAATGGCTTCATGGTTGCTGTGGCCAAGACAGCCACCAGTCTCCACTGAAGAGGATCACAAGATCCTCTCCGTTGACTAGCAACAAATCAAGGAGGGCATTTTTCCGAGTGAGCTCTCTTAGTACCTGTACCATGAAGTTGTCATCCAGGTGTTTCAGGAATACAGAGGGAGTGTATGAAAATCGTGTTAAGAAGCAGAATACATTTTAAGGCCTGCTGTGGATCTGATGACCATCTCCCCATCTGAGTATGTTCCCTGTGTGTCCACGTCATTCTACTGTAATAATAGATTTGAAATTAACCTCTTATAAAATGAAGAGAGGAGACTAAAACACCCTGGGGTTGTGCCTGTGCCAAATCAAAGCTTCTGTCTGGAAGGTAAAGTGTAAGCAATGTGTGGTTATTGCTCTTTTAGATATGCAGTGACTAACAAATAAGAGAAATATGTATGAGTTTTAGTACAACCTTTTCCTAAATGCCATTATTTGCTGCAAAGTACCGTGCTACCATGCACGAGGGAAGACTGATGTAAGTTAGATGTAAATTTAATGTAAGCAGGAGTATGTTTCATGGTTTCTCAGACAGTCTCACAGCACACTACTGATTAAACACTCCATTGCAGACCAAAAGAGACAGAGTCATCAATTTTTACTTGAAATTAGTTGTATAAAACAACATTTTAACTTTGCTGTCTGGCCATGTCCACCCCCCATCCATTCCTCCTCTCTCCACCACTCCTCCTTTCCCCTGATTTTAAAAAGAAATGTTTCCTGCTCACTCTACTAGTCTTCACTAGTGGTGCTGAGCAGTACTGGATATGCTGTTCCAATGTGGTGCCCATGGCGCCAGACAACCATCTGTAGCTCATACTCGTCTATCTTCACTGTTTCACGTGTGACTCTTTCTTCAGACAGCAGGAAAATGACTGTGTAAAGGGCAAATTCGAACTCCGGGCTGACACCAATGAAGGTGCTTCCAATTGGCTTGACCAAGCCCTTCCAGCTGAACTGGATGCTCAAAACTTGGTCATCTTTGTCAGGCTGAAAGGATAAATGAAATAACTCAGTAATCTCCAACACAGCTGTGACTGGACAGATAGAGAATTCTGATTGCAGACTTCTGAGAGCTTTGTAAGATTCAGTCATCCTTTGTGTGCCTGGGTGCTATAGCTGGAGCAGAGTCCAGAGTCCCTGACCTCCAGAGCATACATGACCATTTATCCCAACTAAGCCTCAGCAGAGTTGCAATTCTGTAAACACCAGCACTACTTTTTAAAATGGATTTTGCCAAAAAAAGAAGCTGGAAAGCATGTTAGTATTCATTCTGCTTATATACAGTATATACTTATTACTGTTCAAAACACTGATCCTGTGATTGTATCATTACACCTGTTTCATTACAACTTCTATCTCTGGATGCATTTGTCTGACTTGCAAAGGCCCCCTGGGGCTTGTTCTTACCCTGGTTTTGTTCCTCCGAGCCACATATCCCTTGTAATCAATCTGGTTGCGCTTCTCCTGAAGGTAAAATTGCACCCAGTTGTGCAAACCTAAGATCTCTTTACCACGCCTTGTTTCTCCAACAAAAACATGTTCAAAGCCACAAGAATCAGGTCTGTAAGGAAGAAGAAAAAAAAGAAAAAAATATATAGATCTTTTATATGTTTTATAGAGCCATAGAATGGTTTGGGTTGGAAGGGATGTTAAAGATCATCTTGTTCCAACCCCCTGCCATGGACAGGGACACCTTCCACTGTCCCAGCTTGCTCAGAGCCCCATCCAACCTGGCTTTGGACACTGCCAGGGATGGGGCAGCCACAGCTGCTCTGGGCAGCCTGTGCCAGGGCCTCAGCACCATCACAGGGAACACTTTCTTCCTCATATCCAGTCTAAACCCACTCTCAGTCCATCTGAAGCATTCTTCCAGTTCTATGTGTAACAGATGGCACTCGGGGTTACATTGACCTAAATCAGAATAGCAGAGATTTTCAGTGCCCATACCCATCAAACATACCTGTCTCCCTCTTTCCTGGCATAGATCTGGAACCAGATGTCATAAAGCTGATGCTTGAAATCAGTAAGGTTTGGCTTTGCTAGGTTTTTTTTCAGCAGATAGTCATGAGCTAGCTGAAGGATAGAAAACCAAGACACATACACAATTTACTTTTTAATTCAGCATTTTCAGCGACAAAAAAGATCTGTGTTACTCACTCTCATGACCTCTGTTGCTAAGATAGCATCAAGGAAACAATTGTTTTCAGCTACTTCTTCTGGAGTCACTACTTCTGCTACACCAGTTGATGTCTCATAGTTGTCCAATAAGGAAATAAAGCCTGCAGAAAAAGAGAAACTTTCAGTCTGCTCATATGCCTGATCCAGGCATTACAGTGCCATCATAAAAAGTCACCATAGAACATGCCTTGACAGCCCTTAGAGAAAGCCATTCCTTTATATGTCAGATTCCACTCTCAGGTACATTGTTAGGTGTAGGCCTCAAGGTGACTCAAGGCCAGATCACTGCTGTATTTTTTAAAGACCTTTTTAAAGATAAACAGCTACTGAGCTTCCTTATGGAGCCAAGTGCTGAAGTGATAATGACCTTCTACCAAAACAATTCATATCTGACCACCACAATTACAGACACAGGCTTAGGACCTTGAGCTATGCTGGCATAAGGTTTTGTGGGCATTATTTCAATAGAGGAATAATAGAGCATATACCTCTATGAGATGTCTTGAGCTTGACAGAAATTAGGGAAGGAAACATAGATTCATAGGCTTGGCTGAAGTATAGCCCCCAACAGAAATGCAAGAACTAGCTGTGGATCTAGTACTGTCTAGAAGGGTTTGGAAGCTGTGAGTAAAGGAGTAAAGATGAATTTGGTGTCTTTTTCAATACATAGAATCATAGAATCATAGAATCATAGAAGGGTTTGGGTTGGAAGAGACCTTATAGATCATCCAGTTCAAACCCCCTGCCATGGGCAGGGACACCTTCCACTGTCCCAGCTTGCTCAGAGCCCCATCCAACCTGGCCTTGGACACTGCCAGGGATGGGGCAGCCACAGCTTCTCTGGGCAAGCTGTTCACTGCTGTGTCTCAACTGCCCTCACACAGGTAAGATTTTCTTTCTAAATCCTGATCTTAACCTCCTCTCTGTCAGTGTGAAGCCATTGCCCCTTGTCCTGGCACTCCAGGCCCTTGTCAAGAGTCTCTCTCCATCTTTCCTGTGGGCTCCCTTCAGGCACTGCAAGGCCACACTGAGGTCACCCCAAAGCCTTCTCTTCTCCAGGCTGAGCAATCCCAGTTCCCTCAGCCTTTCCTCCCAGCAGAGCTGCTGCATCCCTCTGCTCCCCTTGGTGTCCCTGCTCTGGGCTGGCTCCAGCAGCTCCCTGTCCTTCCTGTGCAGGGCCCAGGGCTGGATGCAGCCCTGCAGGGGGGGCTCAGCAGAGCGGGGCAGAGGGGCACAATCCCCCCTCCCCTGCTGCCCACGGGGCTCTGGGCTCAGCCCAGCTCAGGGGGTTCTGGGTTGGGCCATGTTGAGCTCCCACCCACAGCACCCCCAAGTCCTTCTGCCAGGGCTGCTCCCTCTGCTCATCCCCAGCTGGATTGATCCTGGAGGTTTCCCTGATCCAGGTGCAGAAGCAGCACTTGATCTTGTTAAACCCTGTGAGATCCCCTCAGGCCACTTCTCAAGCTTGTAGTAAGTGTCTCATCCCTTTTACTTTGTAGTGGAATAGACAGAGAATTCAGATTTTGCCTAAGGCAAAAAAGCCTCCTCCTGAGGCTCAGGTACAGGTACCCTCCATGCAACTGTTACAAAAACTGCCTTCAAATGACCTGCAGCCTGATGATCCTCACCACTACTCAAAATATATACAATGTTATATTTTAGGCAAACTTGTCAAAACCAGCACAGATTTTTTTTCTATCACATCCATCATTAACAAAAGAACAGGTCTCACTTGCAAAAGTTTTTATGCTCTTCAGGCATTCTTCATTTACGCTGTGAAAGAGATGTCTGGCTGCGTTGTCCTGGACAGCACTGTCACCTTGCTGTGCTGGACCTGCTTTTCCCTAGGAAAAACACAGGAGGAGAACAATGTTAGGAGTAAGATGTCCTTAGAGGAGACAGTGCCTGCCTTTTTAATAATCAAACCAAACCCCATAATGCTATCAGGATTCTTTGCTAGGAATTGTCTTCCTATGAAACACGAGAAGGCATTACAGAACTGCTAGCATAAAGAAAAAAGACAATCTCTGACACTGTGAGAGCCTGATATTTCTCTGTTGACACAGAGATGATTGTGATGGCCCATGTGATAGTTTAGTTCTGCTCAGTAACCAGATGTGCTATTATACATCACAAATGGTAAACAGAAGTAATGTAGAGCAAGGGCTTCCTCCCATCACAAATAGATTAAAAGATTTGGGTACCTTCTGTCTCTGCAGTTGTAAGAAGGCTTTCAACTTTCAATTTTTCAATTTTCAAATTTCTGTTTCATAAAGGGCATTCTCAAAGAAAGAAGAAGGAAGATGAGTAGCAGCTTGTTAACATGGGCAAGGGGTACCTAGATCCTTGTTCTCACAAATAGAGAAACCATATGGCAGAAGTTTTTCTCAAGTGCATTTTGGCTTGAGGTAGGTACCACTATTTCGAGTTTATCAGCAACAGAAAATAATCTGTTACAATATGAAACAACATTGGAATAAAGTGTTTGAGTAACATCAGAATAAAGTGAGTTCTTGTGTGAGGACAAAACTGGATTGTGAATATTCTGGCCTGTTGCAATTTGTGGTCAAAACACATGGTCATGTTTGGACTGCACTAAGCCAGTAAGGAGTGAATGGCTGCTTATCAAATCTCTCACTCCTCCCTCACAGTTCCCTGGGACTGGAAGCAAGTTCTGAAGTCTTCTTCACCCACCACTCTGTGCTACTCCCTGCTCTCCCAGAGAAACCCAGGAATTTCTCAAATTCCTCCCTTATTTCCCCAAGAATGACTTGGGACCTATCTCCCTTTCTCCCTTGCTGTAAGTCACCCAGACCCCACACACAAGCTGCCATTCACACACTGGAACACCCAGGGTGGAGCAGCACATCTCTAGTGCTGCTCAAACTGTGGTTAGCACTGAATTCAGACTCTGTTTCTCAGGGTGTCATCTTGTTGGGTCTTGAAAACCTCCAGAGATGGGGATTTCACAGCTTCTCTAGGCATCCTGCTGCTTTGTCGTTGTTGAATTTCATGATGTTCCTTCCTTAGCCTGTTCCTCCAGCCTCCTATGTCCAGTGGAAGAGAAGCCATGCACCTGAGCATACCAACGTCCTCACCAGTTTGCTGTCACCTGCAAAACTGGAAGGGCTGCACGCTGGTTCCTTCTCCAGCTCACAGACAGAGATAGGAAATAGCACAGGACCAAAGACAAACATCTGAGAGACTCCACTTGTAACCAAGGTCCAGGTAAGTGTGAAGCATTTTGTTCTCTGTACTGTTCCCTCTCCTAAGGGATGCTTTCCTCACGGGACACAACAAAGGACAGGCAACTCTTTTAGCAAAAGGCTCTTTTGCAGGCACTTTTGCTACTGCACTGCCCTTAATCCTGACTTGGCAATTGGTTACCTGCACATCAATTGTGTAGTCTTCCCCAGGCCTAAGGTGGTGAACATCTGCATCCCACATCTCACTGAAAAGCTTAGAAAGTTCATGATTTAAGGTCCTCCTGTCAAGAAGTACAGAGGAATATATGTGTTAAAAAAAGGCACGTGCTGTTATCTCTGCAAGTCACTTCTAGAGCCTTCTAATGCCACCACTCCATGTTCTGGATATCAGTCATCAAGTTTCTCCCCACACCTTCCTGCCAGTGCTGCTGGAAAAACCACAGTGCTTATGGTCCACATTCCTGTTTAAAGAATGCAGGTAACCTGTAAGGAAACCTGAGCCTTCCCTAAGGCTATGTCAGAATCTATTTCAACAAAGTTCTTGTTGATAAGTCCTCCCACAGTTTTCCATGCAATGAAACAAAAAGGAAGATGGTGCTGTTTCATTCCTGAGGATTCTGTGCACAAATCAGAGGCAAGCAAGAGGTAGTTACTAGCATGCAGCAACACTGACAACAGAACATGAAGTACAGAATTCTCTCTAAGATGACTTTCTAGCAGCAATCTTATAAACTCTGCCTACCCTTTTTCCTTCAAGCAACATTCCACACAGAATGTTTTCCTTTGCCGTGTGATTATCCCAGCATAAAGGTAGTTGTGACAAAGGGTGAGTAAGGCTCTAAACATGACGTCTGCATACAATAAAAATCCCTCATGCACTGATCTCTGATGCACATACAGACCTACCCAAGCTTCTCCTTCCCTTCTTTTTAATGGAGTCTTTTCCTGCGTAATAGTGTACAGTTTTCAGAAGTCTGTCCATTTGTCTATCAACAAGATTTAAGAGGGGTTGTGTGTGGGTTTTGCATGGTCTGGTTTTTGATAGCAGGGGGGTGAGAAGCTTATGGAGAGAAGCTGCTTATGTGAGAAGCTGCTGGAAGCTTCCACCATCTCTAGCAGAGCCAATCAGTGATGGCACTGAGGATGGACATGCTGCTGGCCAAAACTGGGCCAGTGAGAGAGGCTGGTAACACCTCTTTGATAACATATTTAAGAAAATCAGTACAAAGTGGGCACAGTTTTTTTCTAGCCACAGAAGAGGAGGATGTGAGGGAAACAACATGGAGACACCAAGGTCAGTGAAGAAGGAGGGGCAGGANGGAGGGCTGTGTGCCTGTGGGAGGAATTCATGTTGCAGCAGTCTGGGGAGAACTGCTGCTCATGAGATTTGGAGGCACGCTGGAGAAGTTCACAGAGAACTGTCTCCCATGGGAGGGACCCCATAGTCCTGTGCACAGGGGAAGGTCTCCTCTCCCTGCACAGCAGAAGAAGATCTTGGGTGACAAACTGACCAAACCCCCGTGCCCTGTCTCCCTGGCTGTCAGTGGGAAGGAGGGAGGGGTTGGGGGGGAAAAGAAGTTTTTAAGGGCTTATTTTATTTCTCATTATCCTCCTCTGATTTTGTTAGTAATGAATTTACTTTGTATTTCTAAGTTGAGCCTGTTTTGCCCTTGGAGTGTTTTCTCCTGGTCCTTAACTCATGAACTCTTCATTAATTTTTTTCTCTTCTCTGCCCCGCTGTGGCAGGGGAGGGTGAGGGAGTGACTTTTGTGGGTGCCTGGTGTTTGGCCAATGTCAAACCACAACAGGTTCTTATTGTGAAGTGCCCAGAGGTAGCTCCAGTTTCAAGTACATTATGTCCACACTACGAGGAGATCAAGAAGATGGAGTGGAGAAAAAAAGAAGTGGATTAATCTTTAAATGACTGACAGTGGAATTAGTCACTTACAAACCAGCACATGAATCAAAGCCCAGAGAAGAACCGCTTGATAATTTTGAATTCTCCTCCAAAAGAAATATTTTCCAGAAAAGAAGAAAATTATAGAAATCTGTCAAGAATTGACTGTTCTTTCAAATAGCTCTTGGGGCAACTTGCCATGATTTTACCAACTGGTTCTCCCAGACTGAACCAAGGCACCTTCAAGCCCAGCTCTGAACCTCTGATTAGTGTTACATCTCCTTCTGTTCTGGCCAGGATGGAAATAGCTCGCTACATCCTCTTGCCAGTGGCAAATTCCATCCTCTCTAGCAGAAAGAGCAAACAAAGATCGTGGCAAAGGCACAAAGGTGGGGCAGGTAACTGTGACTACTGCAGCTGCCACGCCTCAGTCCGCCTGTAACCGTGGATCTGAGCCGCTGTGTTCCTCAGCTATGCTGGAGGCACTGACAGCCCATTTTCTCTCAGGTTCTCTGGTACTTTGGGATAAATGTGGATGGAAAATCTACACAATCATTTGAATTTTTATCTGGGCTTGAACAGGTGTCAATACCTGAAAAAAGGAAAAGGGCTGCCATTTCTAGCGTACAGGAGCCAAAGGATATGTTCACTGCCAAGGTTAAACGGGAATATGAAGCAAGATTTGTGCTTGGAACAGGTTCTTGCATGGATCTCGCAGTGGAGAAGGAGGAGGCTGTCACAGATGAGCTTCCTTCAGCCCCTGCCCAGACACCAGGGTCTGCTTGTACAGTAAGTGGCACTTGTGGCATCACATTACACTGGCTGGGCAGCCCAAACAAGGCCCCTGCTCAATGTCCTGGGGAGCTGCCTCAGGAGCCACCAGCAGCAGCAGTTTTATTTATTTCCAGCCATACTGCTGTATTCTTTCCAGAGTCTTAAGAAGAGCGAGCCCTTCTCAAAAGAGCTTACAAACCAACACCAAACTGCTCACCTCAGCAGCTCAGTTGAAGGCTCAAAGGACAGGACTGGTGAGTTCACAGAATAGTACTGGAGATGTTTTTCAAACTCCAAGCCTTTACCTTGGACTGCTCTAATTTTATTGGATCACTTTTGCCCTGGATGCTGGACCTTCCTGCTGTCTGCTCCTCTGCATCAGCTCATCCCATCTGTTTGAGAACCATCATATTATGTTTAATACCATTTTTACTTTGGAAGGAACTACTTGTGGTGGAGAGGAGTCTGCTGCCTGCTGAACATCCAAGGTATGTGGAACATTAGGGAGGGTGTCAGTTGGGTTTTATTATAATATTTTGTTCCACAGATACAGTAGTTTATATACATACATATATACAGTATATATACATATATTTTCTTATGTGTGTATTTTGGTGAAAGACACCTATCTAGAAGAGATCTGTCATCCCTTTAATACCCACTGCTTGTTCTCAGTCTGCTCTCGGCAGATTTGTCCTGTGTTTATAATGCACTGTAGGGTTCTGTTTGACCTTTCCTCCTATAGAAATATTATGGAATATCACATGAGCTCAAGGTGTCTACTCAAGAGAGGGTTATAGCAAGCATGTACCTAAAGATTTCAATCCCCATTTTTGTTCAATAAATACACTTCTACTAAATGTATTCCTGCATTCAGGAAACTCATCCCAAAACTGAAACTACTAAATTTCACAAAATAAAAGCCTTTACACTCCTTTATCTCTGCTAGGTGCTACCACAACGTTACAATGAACTTCTCCTGTCCTTTTTGTTGTCCCTTTAGTTTCCAAACAGAGAGAGCACCTGTTTATGCTGTAAATGAAGATTAAAAAAAATATACCCTTGCCAAAGCAAAAAACTTGTCTAGCAACATACACAGTCATCTTGTAAAAACTCTTTCTGGATGGTATTTCTTTAAAAAGGGCCATAAACTTGGCTTACACATACAAGGTGAGACAACTTCAATGAGAAGATGCCCAACACCTTCATGCAGATCCATGACACACCAGCAGGTAGGTAAGGCTGTCCTGGAAAAGGGTATTGCATATTTACTCCCTGGTTTTCAACACAATGGCATGGCTGACTCAAGTACAGAGATTTTTATCATCAATTCTCAATCCCCTCCCTATGGTGAAAGCTCTGAGTTGTTAAATTTATGCTTTCACATAGAATTAATTATTTCTGTGCAAGAAGTCTGGCCAATTGGATTTTGTCCAGTTGGAGCCTTGCTTGGATGTGCCTACGTGAGCAAAGCACCACCCCAGAAACAACACTCAGTCTGCACTTTTAAGAGCTGAGAAAACTTGGGAGAGGCTCTTTGCAAAAGTAACTGATGCACCAGCATTGTGGTTAGAGCAAAAGATTCTAACAGCTTCATTTTATTCTTCATTCTACCCAAAACAATGCTTCAAGAAGAATACTTTATTGGTATAAATCAGAAATTACTTAAGACATGAAGAGAATTAAAGGTCAAACAATGTGAGCAAATGATGTGAGCAAATCAACAGTGTCAGAACAAGAAAAACATGTATTGCAAATGGGTCACATGAAGCCATACAAAGGTTTGATTGAACACTTTCTCCAAAGTAAATTTACCTTCAGAGATCCTTTCAACAATGTGCAATTTTATTCAGCCTTTAATCTTTACCTAGAGAAGAAAAGGATTTGGAATACCTGATAAGCAGCCATTTACAAGAAGTTTCCAATCACTTAAAAAACTTGGTTCAAATGTGAAATATATGCAACAGCTTTTATAGGTAACAGAAGATAGCAACAATTCTTTAGATTTTCATCTTATGCCAGTGTCTATGTCTTCTATTTGAGTCCAGTGATTTTTTTTTTTCATTTACAGCTGGTATTTGAAATACCAAAGGATAAAGAAGGCAGGTTTTGTACATGGAAAGGGCAATGTCAAGGGGCAAACATAAGAGTGGAACAGTCTGTCAAGGTCCTGGACAGGCAGCTGAGGTTTGAAGATCTGATTCTAAGTTACCAGCTATGTTTAAGCACAGTCTGATTTTAGAATCACCTTTATTTTAAGCTAATGGTTCAGTAGCCTCAGTGATGTTTTACACTCCAGTGAGCCAGTAAAATAGAACAGAAAGAGGAAGAGGGCTCTTGCTGTGTGCCATGTCATGTAATATTCACCCTTTTACAGACAAATATATCCCATCCCCACTACCCTTCCTGCTAGAGGAGAATTAGTATGGTCTCTTACCCACTTGCCATGCCAGGAAGAAGTTTTTCTCTTGGCAAATAATCTGAGCAGGGAGAAGGCAGCCAGGAGCTCAGCAATCCTCCCGTAGTCCAAGGCACGGAGCTGTGCTTCCCTGACACTCCTCTGGCACTCCTCTGGCCTGCTGAGGACTGTCACTCAGCCTGATATGAAGGCACTGGAGAAGCAGGAGGTGCCAATTCCCACAAGAGTCTAAGGACAACACCACAACTCACGCCTCTCTCAGCACAGGAACACTCACACCAGGAAGTGAGAGGCACCTGTAGGAGGCTGTTGCCTCACCTTATCTTGCATCTTGGATCATTTGCCAAACAGATTTTACATCTCTGGATGAAGTCTGAGCCCAGAAAAAAGCGCTGCAAGTCTGAAAGCCTTGTGATAGGTGGGACATTTCAGTGTTATTCTGTATCCAAGTTCTTTGTCAATAGAAGGGAAGATGGTAATCATTCTGAGATCAAAAAAAAATCAAAGGCGAGGAAGATAAAAACCCCAACAAATGCTTCTCTATTTACAGCTGAAACTGCTAAGTGTGATCTTGTGAATATCAGGAGGTGTTATAACAAGGAAATGTTTTTGAAAGGCAAAACTTTGCATGTGCCACTGGAAGCAAGCGGTGGCAGGTGCTGGTAGGTGCAGGTACCCACTCCAGTGCCTGTCCTGGGAATCCTGCATTCATTATGTGGCTAAATCAACCTTCAGATGGTTAAAAAATTATTGGGTTTTGGTTGGTACTTGTAGTGTTTTCTTTTCATAATAATTAATTTCTGAAAAGCATAGCCTTAGGTCTAAAGTATATATATATAGAGAGAGAGAGAGAAGCCAGAAGGGCTGTATGACTACCAGTCATACAAATGGTTCTGCACATCTGGTCCATGTACCCCTTCAAAGAATTAATTTAGGGCCAAAAAAAAACCCTGATAATCAAGACACCTCACACAGAGAACCATTTAAAACTCTTAAAAGTGAAGCTTCCTTTTGACACTGGCAGGGGAAATGAAAGTATCTCAAAATTGAATGTCCTTAATTTTAACAGAAATTTTCTTTACCATTTTTGGTTAGTATTTATTGCAGTTCAGGGTAAACGTGGTAAATGACAAAAATCCAATGCCCTGGATTTGTCAACTGCCCCAGTTTATCAACTGAATGCAGGAACTCTTCTTCTATGCTTTCCTTTAAAATACAAAAGCCAGTGGGCATATTCTGTCCATAAGAAAGTTGTGATTTCTTTACTCTCGTTAGCAGAAAAAGCCCAGATGGGAGCCAAGGGAATTTCCACTTACAAGCAGCACCATCACCGGAGTCAGTGGTTTTAAGCTAATCTTTAATAAAATTACAACTCAGTAGCCTCACCAGCAATTTCACAACCAACTGTGTACTTGAATCTCTTTGAAAACTTCTGTCTTTTGATTTGGACACCGAGCTAAGAAAAATGCAAAGATCCGGAAGAGACTGTGGGGTGTGTTTGCCATCATAAACAAAGCACTGATCGAAGGCAAATTAGATCAGCCCAGAATCTGGGTCATTCCTGGGTCTAATGCAGAAAAAAAGAGTGTGCTGAGAACAGCCTTGGTATCTACATGGGTTGGCTTCCTCTGCAGCAGAGCCCAGCCAGTGCTTTGTCAAACCCATTACACAGGGCAGCAGACATGGGTTTTGTGCAAGAGTCGAGGCCAGGCTCTCCCTGTGCTCTGTTCCTCTTTTTCTTGTCAGGAGGGAATGGGGAGAGTGTTTGGTGCTGTCTCACTCACACGTGACCAGCACTTCCAAAGGAGTGGGGCAAGAAACTTGTGGAAGATGTTTGGCCTGACAAGAACACCACCTCAGGCATCAGCTGCTGACTTTTGTCAAGGATCAAGGAGATCCTGGGAATAAAACATGTTTCTGAAGCATGTAGGCATCTCTGGGCATTTCTGAATGTCCTGGGGTGACATTATGATATCAAATATGTGTTTTGCCTTTCTAGCCAAGGTGGCCAACAGGTAAGTGTTGGTTTGTCACCTCTAGTCTGGTGCTTGCATTTCCCTGAAGGGAGAAAGGGTTGACTCAGAATTCTTTTAAACCTCTTTGGTCGATCAAGAGAGGTGTGAGTGAGAGCACTGAGTTGTACAGGCTTCCAGACCAAAGCAGCCAGGGCTCACACCTGCACAAAGGGCATGTTTTGGCTGGACAGGCTCGCTCAGGGAGACTGAGTAAAAGCTGCCAGCTGGAACAAACACCCTGCAGAGCTACAGCACACTCAGTCCTTTCCCAGGAAAAGGCAGAGCAGGTCTTTATGTCACATTTTGCGTGTGGATGTAGGGAAGAGGGAAGTTTATGAGACACTGAGGATGCTGGACATTCCCATGGGAGCTTTGGCTATTGCTGCCAAGTCTCCACAAGCTGACCCACACTGAAAAGCAGTGGAGACATAGCCTGGGCTGGTCAGTGGGAACCCAGCTAGGTCAGAGCTCACTGAGAGAAGAGCACAGGGACACTGAGGTCTCCACCCTTCCTTAAATATTAATATTCAAGGTGGAGCCTCTCCTACCAGATTGTTTCCCACCAAACTCCAGGATCCCTGTGCCTGTCTCAGTTATTTCCCTTTTCCTAAGCCTCAGCCTCTCAGTCCTGGAGTCCTTCTCTCTAGCCAGTGGTGTTACAATCTCTCCACTTACTGGGGAGTTTCTGGTGCAGCAGCTCTCATTCTGAAAGAGAAAACTGTGAGGATTACAGAGCCAGGCATGTTCTTGTCATAGAACTGCCAGGAATAAACAACTCCATCCCTGCAGCTACATGTGTGTACCTGGACTGCGACACAACCTTCTCACCATTAGGCTGGTCTGTTAATATTCTTTCACTTACCAGTGATAATTCCCAGGTTTAATAAGTAAATAATGACTGACTTATGACATGTTCTCACAGCCAGATGAGCCAGCTGTGCACTCAGCAAACCAAGAGGCTGAAAGAAAACATCTGCCTGGGCACACAGGGGGCTCAGTACCCCTGTGTGAGCTTAGGGGATAAAGGAGGACTTTTTTTTATTATGTTTATTTTTGGGACTGCCAAGCATACACCTTTCTTGATTTTGTAAGGAGAAACTGTCTAGGAATCACTGAAGACAACCCTGAAGACATAATATGTGAAGACATATTAATTCAAGAGTTTTGAAGCGTTTCACATCTGGCACAAAGATACATTTGGTTATTAGTCACTAATTTTCACACATTGGTGTCAACCAAAATTGAGCCTGGCTGAAATATCCTATCTTATTGCACAGTTCAGTTCTGGTGCTTTTTGGATCAATGAATCCTTAAGGCTGAGGGAACTGGGATTGTTCAGCCTGGAGAAGAGAAGGCTTTGGGGTGACCTCAGTGTGGCCTTGCAGTGCCTGAAGGGAGCCCACAGGAAAGATGGAGAGAGACTCTTGACAAGGGCCTGGAGTGACAGGACAAGGGGCAATGGCTTCACACTGACAGAGAGCAGGGTTAGATTGGATATGAGGAGGAAATTCTTTACTCTGAGGGTCCTGAGGCCCGGGCACAGGTTGCCCAGAGAAGCTGTGGCTGCCCCCTCCCTGGTAGTGCCCAAGGCCAGGCTGGATGGGGCTCTGAGCACCCTGGGACAGTGGAAGGGGTCCCTGTCCATGGCAGGGAGTGGCACTGGATGATCTTGGAACCACTTCACAGCCCAGTCAGTCTGTGGTTATTGAGGCGGTTAACAAGGCGCACAAGGGCGCTCGGGGCGCGGGGCGGTCACACAGCAAGGGCTGCCCGGAGAAGAGCCCCGGCTCAGCCCGGCGGCCATGGCGGGGCGTGACGTCAGCACGTGGGACGGGGCACAGCCTACCGCGCTGCGTGACGTCACGGGGCGGGGCGGGACAGGCGCAGTTCAGCGCGGTGTGTGACGGAGCGCTGCGGGGCGGTGCCCGTGGTGTGTCGGGGCAGCGATGGGGGCACAGCTCAGCGTGGTGAGTGCCGGCGGTCAGCCGGGACCGGGGGTCCCTTCCTGCTCACCCCCTGCTCCGCCCGCAGCGTCCCGGGGCTTGGCGATGTCCCGGGCTGTCCCCGCTGCCTCCCGCCGCCCGGGGCAGCGCGCGGTGCCGGTGCCGGGAGCCCCGCGGGTCCCCCCGAGGCGCGGCTGAGGCTCCGGGGCCGTCCCGCGGCTCCTGCGCCCGGAGCGATGTTGGTGCCTGTGCTGGCTGCCTGGCCGGGGGGTTTGCCCTCCCAGCTCCGCGGATAGCTGCTGCTGCTGCTGTTGTTGTTATTGTTGGGGGCCCGCGCTGATGGCTCTGAGCACCTGTGCTGGTTTCCGCCGTCGGAATAATTTCAGACTGGAGGAACGTAGGTTTAGATTGGATATGAGGAGGAAATTGTTCCCTGTGAGGGTGCTGAGGCCCTGGCACAGGATGCCCAGAGCAGCTGTGGCTGCCCCATCCCTGGCAGTGTCCAAGGCCAGGCTGGATGGGGCTCTGAGCGCCCTGGGGTGTGGGAGGTGCCCCTGCCCACGGTGTTGGAACGAGACGATGTTTAATGTCGCTTCCAGCGCGAACCATTGCACGATTCTGTGATCGTGCCTGCTGAGCAGGGGTTCTGCAGTGCTGTCACCTCTACCACGCATCCTTACCCTCTTTCCTCAGCTGCCTGTTACGGTTCTTTGCTCCTGTGCTCAAACACTTCTGTCTGTGGGTTTGTGAGAAAAGCAGGATGGAGCTGGATTCAGCGTGTGCTCGTTTGGGTACAGCTGCTGCTAAGATGCTTTGAACAGAGAAGATGGGGCTAAAGCTGCACAAGGGAAGAAATCCCTTTGTCCTCTTGTTGGTTTCTGAAACAGATGAGAAGAATGCTTAGCTGAGATCACTTCCAAAACGGAGTGTTTGAAGCTGAGGGTACAAGGTTTCTCATGCCAAAGCAGGGTTTGGTTTGTGTGTTTGCAGGGCAGGGCGGTGCTGGAGTGTGGAGCTCTGAGCTTGTGTTTTCGGCGGTGCTGTGCTCACCACGCCCTGGCAGTGCAGTCTCCAAGGCTTTTCTCTTTGTTATCACACGGAGGCCTCTTTCCATTAATAAAAATTCCTGCTCAGTTACTAATTCTGCCTTCTCTGTTTGCAAAGATTTGTGCAGCTGGAAATGATGAGTCACAAGGTCGCTGTTTAGTGATTCCCAGGCCATTTGGTCAGCCTGTTGCTCTCTGCTGCTGTAGACCTGATGCTGTGCAGTTATCTACATTAATATCTTGGTCTGCCCTGTGGTGAGGGTATATAGGCTGCTTTTAACACAGAGAATGCTTTTATTAGCAAGCATGACCTTTCCTAATCATTCAGCCTTCAGTTCTTCCCCTTTTTTCTGCCCATCTGGTGATAGAACTGAGTAAGGAACTAAAACAGCTTTCTGAATTACTGGGTGTGCTGTTTCTTTCCAGGCCAGATTCCCATCAGACTTTTGCACTAATTGACCATGAACAACAAATTGCTTTCCACGAGATTAACGCTGTGTTAAAATATTTGTCATTGCCTGACCACAGCAGCACTATTTTTTGTTCATTTTAGATAGCCACGTTTGTAAATGAAACTGTTTTAATATATTAATGTCTCATTTGAAACACCTGCTGCAGAGTCAGCTTGCTGTTGCCGCCAGACCTCACTCACATGTTAATTTCTCATTAAGGAGTTTATTTGCTGCTCTGTCACCTTGAACAACTTCCCCTCCCTCTCCTCTTTTTTGTGACTTTTGTAACAAAAGTTCTTCCCAGAGCTGCAGTGATCTGGTGGATCTATGAGAGTTAAGGAATAATTTTCCTGTAAACTTCAGCTTCTTCAGAAAAAACCCGTGTGCAGCTATTGCAGTATTCCCAAGTGAAAGTGAAAAATGCAGTGCGTGTTTGGCATGGTGTGCCCTCAGGCTGTACACAGTGATGATACATTTTAAACCTGTACAGCAGCATTTTAAGAAGAGAGAATTTAAGCTGTCCCACTGTTTTATTATTAATAATGTAGGAAGTTTTTGTAGCCTCCTGAAGGACTGTCACAGTTGCACAAATGCCATTCTAAAATACTGGTCAGGTCCCTTTAATATAAAGTGAAAGTGAAAGCTAAGCAGGCAGAACTTGGAGCTCATTTTTTAAAAAAAATTAGCTATAGTCATGGTTTTCCCCTCTCCTCTGCTGAAGTGTTGAATAATGAATTACTGAGCCAGGGAGGATTTTTATAAGTAGCTGTGCAGATTATTCTTCTGCTCCAATGTGAAAGGGGTGGTGTGGTGTCAGAGCATAATCTGTTGCTGTCTTACAGGGCTCCAAATGTGGGGAAAATGAAATGATAGAGGGACAAAAAGGGCTGTCCCTTGTCTGTGTCCTGCAGCTTAGCCGCTTTCCCAGGGAAGGGGTGCTGCTCTGCATGCATGTGTCCATTGGAATTGCCAGTGCCTGCACCCAGACTCTGAGCTGGAGGGTGTGTGCATGGTGCCAGCACCCAGCAGCAGTGTGGGCATGGCTGACAAAGTCCTGCTCAGCTGCCAGAGACACTGTAGGGTCTGTGGTCAAGCGCAGGACCCCAAATTATGGGGTGTCTGCGGCACGTGGGGTGAGGCGTGTAGGGGTCTGTGCAGCAGCAGCCTCCATGTGCAGATGGCAGCAGCTGGGGAGCCTGGGGAGCGGGCACACCCTGCCAGGGCAAAGCCACCTGCTGTGGGATCCACCTCACACTTGTGTGTGTATGGAATTCCCACTCGTGGGCCTTCCTCCAGGTCGGTGGGGAGAGCAGGATGAGCCCATCAGTGCTGTTTGTGTGAGTGTCTGGCTGTGTTGGTCACTGTGGTCAGCCTCATGTTTAGGTTGGATATTAGAAAAAGGCTCTTCCCCCAGAGAGTGGCCAGGCACTGGAACTCCCCAGGGAATGGTCACAGCCCTGAGCCTGACAGAGTGCAAGGAACATTTGGACAACATTCTCAGGCATAGGGTGGGATTGTTGGGGTGTCCCGTGCAGGACCAGGAGTTGAACCGGATGATCCTGATGGGCCCCTCCCAACTCGGGATATTCTGTGATTCTGTGTGTGTTTGGACACGTGTGACACGTGTGTCTGTGTGCCTGCTGGAGATGGGGGTTTGGCCTCCCTAACAGGGAACTTGGGGATGTGGAGCTGTGATGGCCTCACTTGTGTTCAGCTGCCAGCGGGGCAACCCCATGCTGGTGTGCAAGTGCTTCAACACAGGAGTGACACCAGGTCTCCATAAAGCAAATCTGTGGGTTTGGGATTTTTTTGGTAATAATGCTCAAAGAACCATGTTCTCTGTTAGTGCTTAGATTGTCATGGCATAGTACCCTTTTCCTTGTCACCCAAATAATAACTCTCTTGTTTTGCACACGTCTGATGCTGTTTTCTGTGCTGCTGCAGTTGCGTCAGGTCGTGACATACCCAGTATGGCTGATCTACACCACCATCATGAGGCTTTTCAGGAATCCTCAGCCTGCAATTACCCTGAAGGACCCAGAAGTGAAGTATGCACTGAGGCTGATTGATAAGGAGGTAGGTGCATGTGCAGTGCTGAGCATGACCTCTCCATGGATGCTGTGAAATGCTTACGGCTTCTGAAGTCTTGGGTGATGTCCCAACAAGTTGGATACTTTTGTTGTCAGCAAAGGACTCCTTTAAAAAAGCTCTTTGTGTGGTATAACTGAGTTCTGCAGTTCTGCAAGCAGCTTGTTTTCCAAGCAGGTTAGAGTGGAGAATGCTGCTTTAGAAATGATCAAACTCACGGTCACGTGTGTCTCGTGTTGTGGAGCACATCAGCAGAAATTCCCAAACTGTGTGTTGCTGGCTGGGCTAAGGGACACAAGTCCTGCTGTCAGGCAGGGTGGGCAGTTTTTCCATGGTCAGTAGCATTCAACAGCAGCTGTAAAAGCTGTACTGATACTGGTTCCTGTTACTGGGTTGATGAACTGTAATGCCTTACAGGAAGAAAGGTGTTTAAGCCATGCAGTCCTGACAGCATCTGAGCTTCTCAGCTTCTCTTTCTCTCTGTTAAAAGTAAAGCCTCCTGGTACAAAATAAAATTCTTACTCAAGTGGGATACCAGAGGAAAGTCATGATGCTTTCAGGGGTGGATCTTGCCATCAGAAGTCAGTAACTAAGTTTGTGGGAAGTGAGCCAAAGTTGAAAAGTCCAGATTTCCCTTGGATAAACCCACCATCAAAAGCATGAGAGAGAAATCTTGGCTTTTCAGGTATAAAGTCACACCTGAGGATGTTTTTAGTGTTGACTTTTTAAGGCTATGAGCTATTCAGAAATTTATCAGAAGACTTTGGACTGGAACAATGTTTTGTTTGAGGTTTAGAGGGTGCACTGATAGCTTGGCTTTCCCTGGTTCTGTCTGTCAAAGGAAACAATCACTGTCATTTTGAATCCTGGGTTCATGGGAACTCAAAGCTTCCCTGTGGCTTGGGCTGGGCTGCATTGCTGAATTTATTTCCCAGGTGTACTTGCTAAATTTATTTCCCACGTGTGCTGCAACCACACTGTTATTACAGACTCCCTACTTCTCATGAGGTCGGGAGAGGCTGAGGGAAGGCTGAGGGAATTGGGATTGTTCAGGAGAAGAGAAGGCTTTGGGGTGACCTCAGTGTGGCCTTGCAGTGCCTGAAGGGAGCCCACAGGAAAGATGGAGAGAGACTCTTGACAAGGGCCTGGAGTGACAGGACAAGGGGCAATGGCTTCACACTGACAGAGAGCAGGGTTAGATTGGATATGAGGAAGGAATTGTTCCCTGTGAGGGTGGGGAGGCCCTGGCACAGGTTGCCCAGAGAAGCTGTGGCTGCCCCATCTCCGTCTGGATGGGGCTCTGAGCAAGCTGGGATAGTGGAAGGTGTCCCTGCCCATAGCAGGAGGGGTGGAACTGGGTGATCTTTAAGGTCCCTTCTACCCAAATCCTTCTATGAGTCTATAATGTGCCCAAATTGAGTCTGCCACACTTCCTGTCTTTTGAACAGAGCAATAGGGGTCTCGAGACTGCTTCCTAGTGCATAGCATGGGAAAAATCATTAATAATATACTTAAATGTGCAAATTTAATTCATGCCTTAAAAAGGCCAACAACTTCAGTTTGGTTGGTTGATTTTTTAATGGTGTGCATAATTGATTTGTTGCCTTTCAGTGGCTTCAGCAAAGGACCAGCCTGCAAAAACTGTTCTCCTGGGCACTGCATCTTGAGACAGAAGTGTGTGGCCAAGGGCTTGCAGGTGCTCAGGGCAGTGCCAAAGGGGAGCGATGGTGCGAGGTGACCCCGTGCTGGCAGCGCATCCCGATCCAGGGCTGGCTGTAATCCAGCCTTGACTGACACCTTGCAGAGTGGCAGGCTCAGTGTCCTGGCTGTGGGACAGAGAAAGGCACAGGCCTGCTGATCTGAGTATTGGGGATTCCCTGAGCCTCTTAGTTTCTCATAGCTGCCTCATGATGCACCAAAATACTTGGGTTTAGTCACCTTCAGCTAAACTCTCTCGACTTTAATTGGTGAGATGATTAAGTGGGAATTCAATGCTTCACTCTTTCTGCATGCTGTTCTAGACAGAATAATAAAAATGCAGCATTATTGTCAAAATCCAGTGATTTCCATACAGTGCTGAAAATCCCATACATAAACAGCAGCAGTCAGGGTGAGAGCAGCAGTGTTAAGTCCACATTTGTTGTCTTTCTAAAGGAATTTTCAATGGCAGTTACTGCTCTTGCATAGACATAAGTGCAGAGAAGCCCTTTTGAGACTGCTAATCAGTTCCTTTCTTCCTTAAGGATTTGCCTTAAAATGAGGTACTGTGAAGAAAATGTGATCAGTATGACCATAGGAAGGGGAGACAAACTGTGAGGAAGAAAATTGTTTCTACTGGTTACTTTAAAAACAGTTAAGCAAACAAAATAAGGGTTAGCAAACCCTTAAAACCAGGAAGTCACTGGATGAGGCATTAAGCTGTATGCTGTTTCTGTCTGTCTTTTTTTTTTTTTGCTGTGTTTTTCACTCCTGTGAATATGACCTGATTTTTCAAACAAAAAACTTACATAATATAAGAAATAATAATTAATTACTTATTGCCAAAATTCTACTCAAGGTGTGACTTTCCTAGTGAAGATCAGAATAATTATCCCAGCAGGACTGCATATATTGTCAGAATTTTGTTCATATCTAAGTACAGTGCTCCTTTCAATTTTATTTATGGAGTAATTCGGTTTTTACAGGGAAAATATTTTTAAGGATCTTACCTTAGCAGAAGGAACTAGGTTGCTACTTACATTGAAATGGTTAATTCATTTGAGTTTGAGGGATGAAAAGCAGAATACTTCGGCCTTGAACTGCTGCATATTTAAGCTTGAAGTGAGAATTGAAGAATTAATTAATTTTTATCTTGTGGCCTTTTCACAGAAGGCAGTGTAAATGTCCATAATATTTGGAAAGTTATCACTTGGTCTTGATCTGCACATGAGTATCGTTAAGTATCATTATTTCTTAATCCTGCAGGACTCCAGACTTGGCTTGTTTTACGAGTGAAATCACAAACATTAAATCCCATCAACACAGCTGACTGTTGTTTTGGTTCTCCTTTTTCAGGAAGTTAGTCATGACACGAGGAGATTCCGATTTGCTCTCCCTTCCCCGGAGCACGTTCTGGGTCTCCCTGTAGGTACGTTCCTCGTGAAGAATCCAAGTGCTTCTTGCATTAATTCTTCTGTAAGAGATTTTGCTGATTTTTTTTCGTATGTTTTGAATTTGGAATACTGCTCGTGTGGCTGGAGCTGTTAGTGGGGGCTCTGCAAGATTACCCTCGTGCTGTGAGTAATGTGCAGGTTCTGAAATGCGGTGTATGGGAGTGAACGTGTAGCTTGTTTGTGTGCAGAGAGTAGGAATGGACACAGGTACTTCTCCAGTCTCAGCTCTCCAACCTGTGTTATTCCTGTGGTGCTGAATCCCTGTAGTCCCTTTCCGTGCCCTGAAGCACCACTCTCATCCACTTCTCCTCTAACACATTCATTCACCACATGATCTACTCACTTCTGAATTTCATGGAACTCTTGAATCACCCGGGGGTAGCTGTTTCCAAACGCCCTGCCACGTGGTGTGCTGCCTTCCAACAGCTTAGTGCTATTGTTTCCTCCTGCTTGTATAAAGAGCATTTAATTGTGACTTGTGTTTAATAGTACTTCTGCTTTAACAAGCTGCTGCAGTGATCTCTGGCTCCTTTCTTTGTGGTTGTTGTCAGCACCTTTTCCAGGTGTTAATTTCCCTCTTGTTTGAGGTGTTAAAAATCTCTTGATCTTTTTAAGTAGCCATGAAAGCAAAGCTCCTTCCCCTGGCTTGCCCAAAATGAACATTGAGGAGTGGTTTGCAGGGTAAGACTTGGGAAGCAGAGAGAGCTGAAAGCTGCAGAGGGTGGAAAGGCAGCCAGGAGCAGCAGAGCTGCAGTTGGAAGGCAGATGCTGTTTAGTCCAGCACCAGCATTTGCCTTTTATCACCAAAAACACTGAAAGGTTCCTTCTGAGGGAGAAGGTTGTGTGCCCCCCATGCAGAGGCTGCCAACTTGTGTCCTGTCAGGGTGGGTGAAGTCAAGTTGTAACAGGGGAGGGCACAAGGCACATTTTCCCTCTGGGAGGGGCACCTTTTCTGGCTTTGTACCAATTCTGGTGACATGTGCCCCAGCAGCAGCACCTCTGTCCAGGCTGACCATCTGCAGTGGTCACCAGGGGTCTGTGGGTCTGTGCCTGCAGCCACTTCCACCCTAGAGAAGGAGCAGGAGCTGCCTGCTGCAGTTCCCTTCAGGTCTGCCCTAGCAGGATGTCTGGAGGCTTGGCTGGGAGGGTGCTTGGAATGTGATGTCCATGGACAGCTTCAGGCGAGTTGCCCATTCCTCAGGTCACCAGGCAGCACATCTTCCTTCACCTAACGCTTTCTAATGCTTCTGAAGTAAGGAATTAACCATGCCTGAAGGGTCAGCTGCTTCTGGAGCTAATGTGATATGGTCTTATGATCATTTGCAAACCAGCTCCTTGTAAAATCCCCCGTGTGCTGCCTTAAGAAGCCGAGGAGCTGTGCCATCTTTGAAAATGCTTTGTTCTGTTGACCTAATAGTGATAAAAAACCAAAACCCAAAACCTCCCCCTCCTCTCCCAGCTAATCTTCACTTGGGTCTCTTCAGAATGTTGGAATTTGATAGGAAAACCTTTCAGAGAAGTTAATTCTTTCCTTGTTTTTCAGAAAAAAAAAGATGTAGACATTGAGAAGAGAAACTGTTGTAGAGAGTTCAGAGGATGTGTGACAGATGGAAGTGTGATTGCTGCATTCACATGTTAAGCTGGAGGAAGAGCAGGGTTAGAAAAGTGCTTTGTGGCTAGGCAGCCTCAACAAAGGCAGCTGGAGAGCTCCTGGAAGATGTGAGGGATCTGTGGTCAAAGCCAGAACAGTTATAAACTCAGTTATATAACTCTGGCAAGGTGTTGCAGTGCCAGGAAAATAAGAAAGGAAGAAGTTACGCCCCAAAATGAGATAGTTAGAGCTTCAAGGCTGCCTTTCAGTCCATGCCAACTCAGCACACCCACTGAAAGGAAAATCTTCTGAAAGAAAACCAGTTTTTGTGTTTTCTTCCCTGCAACAGGGCAGCACATCTACCTGTCTGCACGGATCGATGGGGCTCTGGTTGTCAGACCTTACACTCCAGTTTCCAGCGACGATGACAAGGGCTTTGTGGATCTTATTGTCAAGGTGAGAATGTCACGCCCTGTTCCCGAGCTGGGCAACTTCTGAGCTACCTTTCCAGTGCCTTTATGTGATGTTTGGTGTGCTGGCTTCTCTTCAGGAATGTGCCATTTCCTACAGTCCACATGGCATTTTGCAGGCACTTCTTTGGTGAGGATGTCTCATGGGATGCTGCATCATTTTCCACCCTCTGTGCAGACCTGCAGGTGTTCATGCACTTCTAAATCCTTCTGGAATAAAGAATTAACCTTGCCTGAATGGGCAACTGCTTCTGAAGCTAATGGAATTTGGTCATGAAGATCACTGAGAGTGGTGATCATTGTCATTGCTGACCCAGGCAGTGTGAATGATAGGTTTAATTGGTAAGAATGGGATTTTAAGTCTTGTGATAATGTACTTTTAGTAGCTAGACTGCCTATCATTTAAACCTACCAGGAATTTAAAATATGGATATCTGCACTGGATTTCCTCTTAGAATTTTGCTCATTGGAATCACAGTATTTTGGATTTTTTCTTCCTTTTTCTAGCCCCTTTTTAACTTGGGTGTAAATTGTGGTGATTATGATCAATATTTTCTGTGTTGCAGAACTACAGCAGAGAAATCACCAGTCTCTGTTGAAAAATTGGGGCAGGAGTGGCAGTTTGATCTTTTGTCAGTCAGACATTGCATTTCTTTGTGGAGTAATTGTGCTCTTTGCATGAGGAGTATTTGTACCTAAAAATTTGAAGGGCAAATGCTCATGGTCTGAGCTGTGAGATTGAACTGCTTCATTATTGTTTTTAACAGGTCTACTTCAGGGGTGTCCATCCCAAGTTCCCTGATGGGGGGAAGATGTCTCAGTACTTGGACAGCCTGAAAATAGGGGACACCATTGACTTCAGAGGACCAAGTGGCCTCCTTGTATACAAAGGAAAAGGCAAGGCTGGTTTGGAAGAGAGAATTTGTCCAGAGTAAACAATACAGGGAAAATGTCTTACTACTCTAGAAGTGTTTTTTGTTGATGCTGTTCTCAAGTAAGAGATGGGTTTTTTCCCATGCTTATATGGACATAGTTTATAGACTTACAAAAACACTGGGTATCTGCACTGTCCACTGCTGATTTCCCAAGTAAAAATGAGCTTTATGAGTAGGCATTACTTTTATGTCAATGTAAAATATCTCACTTTATTATAACACAGCCACAAACATGTTACAAAAACCTTCTGGCAGTTTTGTGTGAAGCAGAACTCCCGACACGTGCTTTTCCAGAGCTTTGTATGTAGCATTCATGTTATCCTGGATGAAGAGAGCTGTGAATACAACACAGCATTTTGGGGACTTTCCAGCTCTCTGTTGTGTGTGGCTGAAATGGGCAAATGGGCTCAAAAAGAGAAAAAATTAAAAAAACCCCAACCATGCTGCATATGTTTTGTTTTCCCTTAAAATGATCTTCACAGGGGAAATAAACTCGCTGAGCAGATCAGTTCCTTAGTGTAGAACTGTTTCCAGAATGTGGGCCTGTGAGTGTCAATTCACAGTGGGGGTATGGGATGTGAGCAAATGGAAATACACATGGTGCGTGTAGGCTGTGGTCAGGGATAAGTCATAACCCCTGTCAGTGTCTGATGTTACCACCTCATATCTCAAAGTCATCTTCCAGGATTGCTTTAATTCAGGACATCTTCACCTTTTCTGTTTCCTGGGAGGGAAAGCTGACAGGGCTGAAACAAAGGCAGTTTAGCAGGATGTGCTGGAAGGGTTTAACAGGAGGTGTTTCCTGCTTGTTTCAGTGTTCTCCATCTCTTTTGTCTCTTCAGGCAAGTTTGAGATTCGGCCAGAAAAGAAAGCTGAACCTGTTACCAAGACAGTGAAATATGTGGGGATGATTGCAGGGGGGACTGGTAGGTATCTGTAAGGATTCTTCTGTGGTTTCTGACAGTGATGCTTTAAGAGGCCTCCTAGACACAGAGACTGGACAGGAATAAAGGGAATAAAGGTGGGGATTTATTGGAAAGGCCTTCAAAGGTACCCCTGGGGAACTAGAGGCTGCTGCCCAGATGGGCCCTGAGATGGATGAGAGGCCACGAGTTCTTCACACTTTTATAGGTTTGGTTCATTTGCATAGCCAGGGTTAATTCTCCAATTAAAGCTTCAGTTTAATGATGTAATTCCCCTCTGCTTGCCTCCCTCAGAGGCTCTTTGGTTTATACTTTTTGGGCCTAGGAGTGTCTGGGTGTCCTTGGAGAGCAGCCCTGGAGAGGCTTTGTTGTGTGTGCCCAGCACAGAGAGCAGCAATGAACAGGGAACAGGAAACTTCAGAGTTACACACTGGGCAGTGCAGGGTTTGAAATACATAAAAGTTAAAACCTAAGGCATCAATGCTAGATGCATTTGCTCACATTTTCCTGCTTGTCCCATCTTTTACTCCCCATCCTCACTCACATCACTGTCCTGCCTCTCTCTTCCAGGGATAACACCTATGCTGCAGATCATTCGAACAATCATAAAGGACAAAGATGACCCCACCATTTGTCAGCTGCTGTTTGCTAATCAGGTAATTCAGTCCTTTTCCTCTGTTTGTCGTGTTTTACTTACCTAGCAGAACTCCACTCAGCAAATGAAATCCTCTCTGAGGAAGTCTGGTACAGAGATGCAAACCCTGAGGGGTGAACTGAAGTGTTGGAAACCTCCGCTATAAAAGCACCGTGGTAAACTGGGGTTTTAGCATTACTACAGAAATGTTTGCTAATGTTTGCCTTGCTGTGACTCATTGCTCTGTTTCTAATCCAATTTATGAATGTTAAAGCCCTGCATTCCTTTGTGCAAGTTGTTCATGTTTTGGGCAGACTTTCAGTGTTGTCTTTGTTAGTGGAAACACGCAAGGGGTGGACATTTGTCTCCTCCAGCAGTTTTGACTCCCCAGCTTTGCAGCAGGGTTTGTCTGTGGAATCTTCCTGTCTGAGGACTTCTTGGGTGAGGCTAAAATGAACTGTGGTCTCCAGCAGGGCCCTCAGTTACAGAGCTGTGACTCTGCTTGTCTGCTTTCATTTCCGTCCCCTCTGTCAGTTCTTCACATGCTTCTCTTGCTCCTTGAGGTGTGGCATCCTGCATGCTGGCCAGAGGGAAGCTTTCTCATGCAAGGAATCTTTGCAAGAGAGATTTCTTTGATAACCCAAATGCTGGTGTGCTGCTGGGCAGCACCCCTTCTTTGCCTGATGTTCTTCTGCTATGAATCTTTCTGCTTTTTGATTTCTACCTCTAATGAATGTTTGTTTCTGGATTATGAGTCATTATTTGTGGTGAGCTTCAGTTCATGCTTGTGGTTTTTAGCTTCTTTAGGTTCTCCTCTATTTTTCTTCTCATATTCAGTGTGTCCTCATTTCATTTGTGCCATGTCTAGGCCTACAGGAAAGATGCAGAGAGACTCTTGACAAGGGCCTGGAGTGTCAGGACAAGGGGGAATGGCCTCACACTGACAGAGAGCAGGATTAGGTTGGAAATCAGGAAGAAATTGTTCCCTGTGAGGGTGAGGAGGCCCTGGCACAGGTTGCCCAGAGCAGCTGTGGCTGCCCCATCCCTGGCAGTGTCCAAGGTCAGGCTGGATGGGGCTCTGAACAAGCTGGGACAGTGGAAGGTGTCCCTGCCCATGGCAGGAGGGGTGGAACTGGATAGGATTTAAGGTCCCTTCCAACCCAGGCAGTTCTGTGATACCTGAGTTATACCCTGAGATTTATATGCCCAGGAGCTATGATCCAAGTGCTGAGACTCCCTGTTCTGAGGAGCCCTGCCAGTGCTCTCTGCTGCTGGCTGGAGCTCTTGGATTTGGCATAAAGTGCAGTGGTGTCAGGGCAGGAGGACCAGGATTTGCTAGGAATGATTCAGAATGACTAACACAGGGCTGGAGCTGCTTTAGCAGCCTGAGAAACCCCCACTGCAGCTTGGAGGCAGAGCCTGGGGAACAGATCCCTGAGCAATAGCCTGTGGAGACATCAGTCCCTGGCTTTTAGAGAGTCCTTGCACCCAGTAACTGAACAGATAGAAAGCAGTTTTAAAAAATATTTTAAAGTGTTTGAAACAATGTGCATGGGCTCCTACTGTGCTCCTGGCTGACACACTTTTGAGTTGGCCAGAGGCAGTAGGAGTTTTTCTGGAGCACCCACAGCTGCAGGTCCAGGAATGGGCACCTTCTCTGGAATAGCTGCTGCACATTCCTGCTTACTCCCACAGCTACAGGCCCAGTGGTGACCTCAGTGCCAAATTACTGAGGCTGCACGGGATGGCAGCACTTTCAGTCCCTACCCTTTTCCTTCCTGCTCAGACTGCAGCTGCTGTTGTGGAAATAAGGCTTTCCTTTGGCCTTCAGGGATGCTGCATCAGGGAGGAGCAGAAGTGGATACCCTGAGTAATGTTTGTTGTTCCAACCAAAACTTCATATCCTTTTGGTTACTTGTTCCACATCCTTTTTAAAAGCCAAGCAGTCTCCATATGGCAGCGCTGATGATACTTGAACTGGCAAAGGTGGAAAACCTGGCATTTTCCTGAGTGGATGGCACGGTACCAAGGGGTAGGAAGATATTTCTGTGCAGTCATGATTAGTTTTTTGATGCAACAGTGCTAAAAAGGGCTTTATTCTTCTGATTCCCTGATGAAGTGATGGTTCTGCTTTGTTTTCTTTCTAGAAGGAAGGCATTGCATGGTCAGGATTTTGGAAAGTTATGAGCCTTTCATTAGCTCTGCCACAGGCTAGGCATGGAAATAACTTGGGTTTGGTCTCTTCAGCCTTGGAAACGGAGTTGAATCATCTCTTCCATCTCTCAGAGCTGTGCAGTAGCTGCTGCTCTGTGGCTGTCTGAGGGCTGCACTCACATACAGGGTGTGCTCACTGTTCTCCTTGTCCTGCAGACTGAGAAGGATATCCTGTTACGTTCCGAGCTCGATGAGATCCAGGTGCAGAATCCCGGCCGCTTCAAGTGCTGGTACACACTGGACACAGCACCTGAAAGTAAGACCTGAAATGCCACTTTGTGTGAACCTCACGAGTATTAATGTGTTTTACAGGAGACATGCTATGTCATGGGTGTATTTCTGAGCCTAATGAGTCATTTCCTGCTTAATGAATGCTTGAGTGCATCCAGTAGCATGATTCCCCATGCAGGAATGCACAGAGGCTCAGGTGTAAGCAGATAAGAGTTTCCAAAGCTCACCTCAGGACAGTGGCAGTGCAGTGTTCCTCCCATGGCTGCACCTGAATATTTACCACTGTCTCCTGTGGAGGGTGACCTTCTTTTCTCCTTCCCCACAGACATAAATATCACATGTTATCCTTGTGTTTGGAGCCTGCCCTGAGGCAGCTGCAGTGCCAGAGGCACCGTGTAGGTCACGGGCACAGATCCCTGCCTGTCCTTGCTGAACAAGCTTGAGGAAAAGAAGGCTGAGCAGTGTCATTCCTTGTGGTTTTCCTTTCCTGCCATTCCTTGTCATGCCCACCCTCACCAGGATAGATTCACACTTGTATTCAGTGGGAGTTTGGGGCAGAAAAGGAAAAGCCACGTGCCTCCTCTTCCTTGTGGCCAAGAATACACCTCTGGTACAGGGAGGGAAGGGTCTTGCCCTCCCTGCAGTCTGGTGCTGTTATGTCATCCTATGCAATCACTGTTCTGGAATTTCTCATCACCATTCCTTTTTTGGGGAAGCTGTGAGCTGATCTTAGCAGTTGGGTTGAAAGTTCTTCCCTGGACCTCCTCCAGACTGTTCTTCAGACTTTCACAGTCATATATGAAACCTGACCAAACTGGGATAAAAAAATGTGTCAGTCTTATGCTGCCTAAAAGTTTGGGTCAGCAGCAGCAAAAGTTTGTTCTGCATCCAGGGATGGTTAAACCTGAATCCCAGTAAAACTGACTGTCACTGTAAGTGTTCCAACTGGGAACAGCTTTATCAGCTGGGTTTCTCCTTTCTGAAGTGACTTGTATCTCTCCTTTCCTTCTTTTTAACCTCATTCCCCTTCCCCTACTTTCATTTTTTTTTAACAGATTGGGATTACAGCCAAGGATTTGTGAACCAAGAGATGATCAGAGACCACCTGCCCCCACCTCAGAATGATGTTCTGATTCTCATGTGTGGACCTCCTCCAATGATCCAGTATGCTTGCATTCCCAACCTGGACAAACTGGGCTATGCCAAGGACATGAGGTTCTCCTTCTAAACGTGATGGTAATTCAGGGATCTTGTGTAGAAGGCAAGGAAAAAACCATTTAATGGGGAACCAGGACAAAGTTACAGAGGTGGCTGATGCACAGTGCTGGGAAAATACATTTACATTAAAAATGCTTCATATTTTCAGACTCTCTGGCAAGTAAGACACATAACTGTGCTAACCCTGTGTGGAGAGGTGGTGATGCCTTGTGCTCTGTGTAGTGTGCTCCATGGCCAGGGAGGACAGTGCAGCTGCTCAGGGCAGCACACACTCATTTATGCTTTTTCTTAGTGCTGTAATCAAGTGGCAGTAATATCCTGCTTCCTAACACTGTGCATACCCAGGATTTTATTCAGTATGAACGATGAAAATAATGAAAAGTGTTGGATTGTTCATCCTGCTTATGCCAAATTGTAATCCTTACAGAGCTCTGAGGGCCAGGAGTGTTTGCCTTGTATCCATAACCTTTGCAGCATCAGTTTAAAGATGCTTGATGAGCTGAAGGATGCCAGTTAACCATTTATGACTGAAGTTGTTGCAGCTGCCTTGTTAATCAAAACAGAGAGGTAGGCAGTGATAAAAAATGGTTTTCCTTTGTATTTTGGAATAGCCTCTCTTAAGTGCAAACACTTTTCTAGCTGGTCACAGTTCTTATCCCTGGGCAATGAAAGAAATTACAGAAGGTGGCTTTGGGTACTGTTCCACAAGTACCTTGAATTTTTTGCTTGATAATGTGTGGAATATTGAAAAAAATTTCTTAATTTTGTATTTACTCCTAAGTACTGGGTGATGGCATAGGAGTACAAAAGCAGTTGTTCTGCGTGTCCTGTGCAGTGAAAAAATTGCTGGGTGCAAACGATCAGATTTTCCTGTTAATTGTTTCCCAGAGATGGATTTGGCCTGAAGGGAGCCCAGGTTTCATTGCTGGGGGGGTTTGGCAGGCAGCCCAGCTCTGCCTGCAGTAGCACCCGATGGCCTCTGTGTCTCCATCAGGCAGAGCTCCCCAGGGTTTGCTCGGTAAGGATGCTCGGGAACAGCCTTAAATCACCAAACTGACAGCAAATTCAAGTGTCTCACTGAGTCTAAAACTGTTTCTTAGAAGCTGTTTACTACAGCTTCAATGTTGATTTTTTAATATCCTTTTTTTACAGCAGCCTTTTAGTTAGTTTTTAGGACACAGCAGGCATCTTGCGTGCCCAACTTTCCGCTTCTGACCAGCAGAGATGCTGCTGAGGTTAGAGGTGTCCTGCAAGGAGTCTGGGAAACGAAAAACCTTGTTCTGGTGATGGCATCAGAGTGACTGAAAGGATGTTTGGTCATGTGTGAAGTACTGTGGGTGCTAAGGTAGCTACAGGTGTTGAGGTACAATAGCAGCTTTTAAAGACTGGGTAGGAATGTGAGGTCATGGCTCACTGTGTTTTCTTTTGTGCCCATACAGCAGCTGGGTGCTGTGGATTTAAAAGGTTCATTTTCCAGCAAGAATTAAAAGGCAAAGATACTACAGTTAATTTAAGGAACCTCAACTAGATAATACTGTTATTAATTTTATTAATTTGATGTTTGCCTCGGGTCTTGAATTTTTGATATGTGCTTCTGAAACTTGTTCTTTAATACTAAGCTCCAAAATTGAAATACTACTCATTTTTTCAAGTTTTAGTCCCTTTTTTGGAAGGTAAAAAACAGAACTACGAGAGAAGTGATCTTGCTGCTGGTTTGTATCACTGTGGGATATGCATAGATTTTTTTTCATTATTGTATTTGCCAAGGTCATTCTCATCTTTTTTTATCCTGAATAAAGTTTTGGAAAGCTGAGTTTCATGAGAACTGGTTCATATTTTGATTATTCTTAACTTGGAGTTTCCCTTGGCACCAAAATCAGGTGGTAAACCCAACCTGGCCTTGAAGGGCCATAAGATCCCAGACATCCAATCCCCAGTTCCCTCAGAATTTTTCATTGAAGCTTTTCAGAGTTAATTTAGCAAACTTAAAGTTTTGGCAATTTCATGATCAAAACAGCAATAAATCTGTGAAAGAGAAACTTAACTAAAGCTGGCTAAAAGTGCTCCCTGCTGATGACACATTAAAACAACTCATTAAAAAATGAGGTGGGATAATAAAGTAATTCCTGGTTTTCCAGCACTAAAAATGCAGTACCGGAGGTTTCTGTTATCCCAAGGATTTGGGGGGATATTTGGCAGAAATTTATGGTGGCCCAGGTTGGATTAAGCTTTTAACACTCCCTGGATTCATGGGGTTAGAGATTCCAGTGTGTACCACACAGGTTTTTCCAGGGAAATCCCTTGATCCCCAAATCCGTGTGAGTTCAAAGCAGAAATCCCCGGGAATTGAAGGCAGCAGGGCATTTCTTGGGAATTTTTAAGTATTTGGTGTGTCCTAAATATTAGGTTTGAATTAATGCAAATTTTCCAGGATTGTGTGTTTGGAGTTGCTGGTTTAGGGATGGCACAGTCTGGGTTTGGATCTGTGGGCACCGAGAGCTCCTTGTGTCAGCTTTAGATCTGGATCTGTGGGAACTGTTGGAGAAAAGAGAAGGGAATTGAAATGCACGGATCCATTTTTGGAGAAATGATCAGGATGGGAGAGAAGAGGGCATGGAACTGCTTGGAGCTCCTGGAGTAAGGGAAAGGATCCAAGGGTTGGAAGCAAAAGCTGTGGAACAAAGCCTCAAAAGGGGGTGAGGGAAAGAGGAAAAGAATCCCTGCTCCAGGAATCCAGCAGGGGCCAGGAGAGGATCATTTTCCATTCACCAGCTCTTGGTGAAATCCTGATAATGAAGGTCAAAGGAAATGATTCATTTGTTACTAGGTTTGGAGTGAAAGGTGCTATTACAGAGGGGAATATTCACCTGTTGAAATTCTGTTGGGTAAAGGAAAAAAGGGAAGAAGCAGCTGGGGAATGAAGAGGTGGATTTTTGGTGGATACAGGGAAAGATGTGGGAAGAGGCTCTTAGGTAAAATACACCTCACAGGTACCACCTGGAAAAGCCCAAAGTGCCCATTTTTCAAAGCTCTGCCATTCCACAGGTGTAACCAACTAGTGGTTAGCACATCCATTTCTACATTCCTTGGAGGCCCAGGGCTTTGTTGAGAAGAGATAATATTTGGAAATGAACAAATCCAGGGATGTAATTCCTGGTAGTAAAGCTCTGGAGGCCCAGGTTTTGGTATCCTTCCAGCACCCAAACAGAGGGAATCCTGGAGGAGATGGGAAGCACTGTCACTCCATTGGTGGAATTCCTGGGAAATGGAAAGCAGCAGAAGCAGCAAGAACAGAGCTGGAAGCAGACTCCAGCTGGAGAGGCAGACACCGAATCCTTTGGAATCAGAACTGGGCAGGGGTGAGAAGAATTAATTGCTGTATTTGTACCCCATGGATTCCTGAGCAGGATCCCAGCAGGGAAGACTGCAGGGATGCTCCACGAGAAGATCCAGACTGGGGACTCTTCCCAGATGGCACCAGCAAGCCTTGGAATTGCCTGAAGGGAAGAAAGAGGGAACAAGGATCAGCTGTCCAACGTGGAGGTGTTATCAGACAATTCCTCGGCAGTGTTCAGTTCCCACCCAAGTCAATCTCCTGCCTTGTGAAGCTCAGAAATCTGGGAAGGCCCCAGCTAAAGCTGGCTAAAAGTGGTCAGTCCCTGCTGCTGACTCATTAAAACAGCTCATTAAAAAGGAGGTAGGACTGATGAAATACTCACAAACCCATCTTGCCAAGACCAGAGTTCTCTGCCCACCAAGCACACTGCAGCCAGCAGGGACATTTCTCCCCCTCTCCAGCAGAGACCTTCTCACTCCACATCCAGGGAGCTGCAGCCATTCAGGGAACACCAACTTAGTCCAGGGCTGGGAACAACACAGGAACAAGGAATATTTTTAAGTCATTTCAACCTCAGCAGTGTCCAGACCTGGGAGGAAACACTTCCCACACCACTCTTGGAATTTTCTGCCCTGTCCCTTCCAGCCTTGGAAGGTTTCTGTGGGAGCCTGACTAATTTGTGCAGTTCAGGAGCTGCACATGCCTAAAGCATTCCCTTGGGAACATGAAGCTTCCCTTGTGCATTTCATTTCTTTATCCCAAATATTGTCCTCAGTTATCCACAATATAGAAAGAAAAAATTCCCCTACTTTTCCACCACTGATTCCAGTATTTTTACTTCAAAGCATTTATTCAATTACCATGGAGCTTTTCTCAGGATCTACCCCCACAACTTTCCCCACATGCCCACTATTCATCACCTCATTTTTCCCTCAAGGTGTTCATTCTCTGCCACAGAGAGTTCGTCAAGTTTTGCCTCCAAATTTTCCCTACCTGTCCACAACCAAGTTCCTTATTTTTCCCTTAAAATACTTATTCTGTCCCCTCCAGATACATGTACATCTCCAGTCCCCTGGGTCTTGTCACTGGTCACCAGAGAAAAGATCAGTGTGTGCCCCTCCTCTTCCTTTGTGCTTTATATACATTTGATTTGCCAGGTCTTCAAGAATTTTAAGAATACTTTTTTGTTGTTTTAATCTGCAAATGCAGTTCCAGTGTCAGATGCTGTTTTCATTATCATTGAAGAGATGATAAATCCTTTAACAAACAGAAAGGCAGGTGAGCTTAATGTTGTTTCAGCAAGGTACAATCAGCTTCTAAAGATTTACTCTGAGCAGCAGCTCTGGGCTGCCTGCACTTCATTCTGCACAGCATTTGTGTTCCAGCCCTTCTGGTGTTCAGGATGCCCATTCTGCTGTGGGCAGCAATGGACACAGGCTGACTCCTGAGAAAATTGTTGCAGGAAGAGAATTTTTGCTTCTTCTCCTCTTCTGGGCTCCTGGTAGTTTCACATGCAGGTTACTGTTTGACTTGGGGGTTGCAGCTTCTGGGGCTGGAAGAGATTGCAAAGAGTTGTTTCTTGTCTTCTGTCTCTCTGTTACTCGTGGCCACTTAGGTCTTTATGCCTGTGCCCCTTCATGAAACCCCAGCCTCAGAAGTTTTTAAATCACAGCAGTTTTCAGGCCTGTCTCGCTTGTGGTTTGTTACAGTAATTTACTGCCTGCTCCTAGATTGTCTTTAAAAAAACCAAAACAATGTATTCAGTCTCCTGTGGTAATTTTTCTATATTTTGTATCCAAATTCTGTAGGGAATGTGAAGTTTCCAGTATAAGGACACGTGTTGTGTATCTCAGAAATCAAAGGTCATTGTTGCAGGATTCTTACAGTTGCTTTGGTAAAGAGCCATGGGAAATGCTCCCATGTTGTGGGAGCTTGCAGATAAACAAAAAGATCTAATGGAATGAAACTCCAGATGCAGCTGCAAGAAAAAGATATTTTTCTTTTTTTTTTTAAAAAGTGTGTGGACGTGGCAGAAAGTCAGGACAACTGCTTCTATAAATAATCTAAAATATAATTCTGTCCCATGCTGCAAGCAAGGTATGAGTGTGTGGCATGTTTCTCCCTCAGCTCCTTTTGGATAAAGCAAAAGGGGATGGATTATTTGTTCTTCTCTCTCTCTCCCTCCATCTTTGCTGCATTTAAACCAAATATTTACTGATTCTGGTAAACTTTCCCATCATGGACACTTTTCTGGTGTTTCACATTTGGTGATAAGGCTTCATAACTTTTGAAATGCTGAAGAGGATTCCTGACAGCAGCTGGAGGAGATGATATTTCCAAGATGATTCTTTTCCTGGTTAGTCTGTTACACAACTGCAGTGGCTGCCCCATCCCTGGCAGTGTCCAAAGCCAGGTTGGATGGGGCTCTGAGCAACCTGGGACAGTGGAAGGTGTCCCTGCCCATGGCAGGGGGTGAGACTGGATGAACTTTTAGGTCCTGTCCAACTCAAGCCATTCTGTGATTCTCACAGATGGTAAGTCTTTAAAAATTCAGAGTTCAGACATGCCAACCTAAGGTATCAGTCTCATGGCAGGATGTTTTTCATAGGACAGAACTTATAACATGTTCCAGTAGTCCTAAACCAGTCCATGAGATGTCTCTGGAGTGGCACTTAGGCACGTGGTGCACTTGGCAGAGTTGGGTTTACAGTTGGACTCAGTGATCTCAAAGGTCTTTTCTAACCCAAATGATTCTATAAGTCTAAGAAATAGCCCTAAGAATAGGTGACAGATGGGGGTGTGGGATGTCTAGATTGTTTTTCCCCCAAGTGGTCAGGCCTTCATGGATAATTTAATTTGGTCCCTGATGAGCAAAGGATTTTATGGCACCATTTTCTGTAAATCTGTGAAATGCCCAGTTTAATCTCGTGTACATTAAACAACCTGGGAAACAGCTTCCAACCCTTCAAATTCAAATGAGTTTTTGTTTCTTCTGAAAGTTGAGCTTCACTGAGAATGAAGACCGGAATTTACAGGATTTTTAGTATGTCCCAAGTGGACCTTAACATTGTAATTGATTTATACTGACAAAAATTGAGTGCAAACTTGACCCCACTGCAGTCAGTGAGAACCTCTGCCTTCAGCATGGCCAAGATCAATATTAAGAATAATTGCAATGTAGCTGTTAAAACTGAAGTTCAGGGTAGAAAAATGGGCTGGGTATAAATCCTCTCTGCATACAGACAGGCTGTATTTTTTCCCTTGTTCTTCCTCTGCAGTTATCATTGCACAGATTGATGGGCATTTAGATATGTAAATCAATACATATTTAATTCACACAGGCTGCAGATGAGATCATTGTAACAGAACTTGCTTTGTCACTTGTGGGCACAGTAATGCATCTCTTAATAATCCAAACTTTTTAAATGCTGAGCTTCTTAGGGACTGAGAGATTAAAGTAATGTGCAGCTGTTAATAAAAAATGCAGAAATGCTCACACACAACACTCATGGTTAGTGCCCCAGGTGATGGCCCAGAGAACAAGTCAGATTCAAAAGCAGCATTTGGGCAAGAAGTTTGTGTCAAAACAGTGAAATTAGTTTCACATGGTTTATTTCATACAGCTGGAAATGGTATAGCAAATATTTTTTATAAATGAGCGCTTAACAGTTCCCTGCTGTGAATGGAAGGATGCTGTTGTTTTCTTAAACGATGGAGCATTTCCTTGCAGAAGGGTCCCTGCTTTCCTGATGCCACTAATGATGTGATAAATGCTGTGCAGCATGGTCTTGAGAAAGCCCCGGGCTGGTTCAAACCAGGCTGTTTGCGTCTGTCCATCAGCACACCAGTGAATCCCAGCAATAATCCAGTTACAGGAGCAAAGCCCACCAGACCAACCTAAATGGCTTCTCTTCCACCACCTACCTCCAGATCCAACTTAGGATTCTCCACACAGTGCTCTCAGAATGGTGTAAACATTGCCTAGAAGCTTAATCTGGCAGATATTTTAACGTAAGTAGCTTTTATTCTGGACTAGCTCTGTTTAGAATGATCCCCATGTTTAAATAAATATTTGTACTTGGAGTGCACAAGGTAGAATTAAACTCCACAATTAAATTGCTGCTTTAGTTGGTGGTTAAGTGGAAACTCGTGGCAGCAGAGTAATTCTGCACTGAAAGTAAAAAAAGAGATGAAATAATAAAAACAGGTGGAGCCACAGGCAAAAATAATTAATCACTTTTTAGCACATGTTTACAGCATCTTGACTAAATTGATATTCATAAAATTATAGTTAAAACTTAAATAGAGGTGATCCACACCTCAATTTTAAACCTTTGATTTTTTAATGCAACAGTTTTAGCTGAAATATTTCTCCATGAAACATACAGGATCATTAACATTAGGAAAATGTTAGTAACATTTTCTTAAGAATGTGTAAACACTAATGAATTGCTGAGCTCTTTCTGCATCAGAGACAGCACTTGGGAGTTGAAGGGCCTTTTGCTGAGATTCCAGGACAAGTATTAATGGTGAGCTGAGCAGAGCTTCTCTTACGGAAATAGGAAACTTGGCTGAAAGGCAAAGCCAGGATAAACATGTGGATTCAGCCATGGTTCAGCTCAAGCAAAGCCACACAGAAATAGCTGCAGAACTTTACTGAGCAGATGTGACTCCCCTTCTGTAAACTTGGGATACCACTCCCAGATTTTTAACTTTGCCTGTTGGTTCTCATTGGCACAGCCATTCCTGTGATTGCTGTGCATTTTTAGCCATGAATTTACTTTCCCAAAGCCCACAGACAGAAACGAAAGCATCTTCGAGCCTGGCCTGTTGGAAGTGTCACTGTGTGTGGGAGTAAGGGAAAGATTCCTGGGGCCAGAAGGAGACTGAGGAAGGGAGCACACTCCTGTTCATGAGGAGGAATGAGGCTCTGCACAGGATGAAGACTGAACACTGGCTGCTGAAGTTGGTGGTTTTCTCCATATAGGTGAGATCTTTATGTACATTGAATTGTGAGGGAAATTCAGACTAATGGTCGGTTGGGATCTGAGTCACCCGGCTGGGATTGCTCCATGCATTCCTCAAGCCTCTCTGTGGGAAAGGAGTGAGTTTAGTACTCTCCCATGGCTTGTGTTTCCAGTGTTGAATGGAGGGAGGTGCTGCCTCTGGCCCCAGTTCCACGAGAAGTGAGGTTCTGACACTCTCACATGAGAAATATCTGCTCTCCAACTGCTTGCATGTACCTGTGTTACTCCACACACAGCAAGTCTTGGTGTAAAGATGAGTCCAAGTTAAAACAGACACAAACTCAGCAAGACTGACCCTCTGGTATCTGAATGTTGTCCCACCCCCAGCCTCACTGCATGGTCAGTGTCTCACCTCATCTGCCTTCTGAAATAAGGAGGATTCCAATAGGTTTCTGCTTAGTCTTCATAATGAGAAGCCTGGAGTGGGGCTGAGTTAATCTGCAAAATCTCATTATCTGGCTTTTTGTTTGGGGTGATTTGTCAGTGCTGTGGCAGAATTGCATCATTTAAGTGACTTTAATGCTGAGAATAGGAATTAGGCCATCAAATCTGAAACCCTGCTAAGGTAGCTTAGGTGCTTGGAGCTCACGGAATCCCAGTGATGTGGGGTTTACATGGAGTTTGGGAAGGGGAGGCCTTTGCTTCTTAATCTGTTACTTATGCTGAAATAACGTGGTTTGGATCCTCACTTATGCAGCAGGTTGGTAGTCAAAGGGTGCTGTGTAGAGGAGTAATTTGCAATTCTTGGTTCTGAGACTCTCCAGGTAAAGGGTAGTCCCTGCCACTGGTGCTTCTGAGAGCAGGCAGGAAAGAAAAATGCTGAGCTGAGACAAAAAACAAGCTAGGAAAACTCTTGGGACTGGGACTCCTCAGATTTTTGTTTGAGAACCAGTCAGGACCCTAGAGCTAAGGTCAAAAACCTATTTGCTATTTTCATTGGCATGATAAGGCTGAAACCACCAACCATGCAAAGCTCTATTGCTCATAAAATCCCTTGATTTTGGGTATGGGGCATGAACGAACTGTTCTGACTGCAGTAGCTCTGCTTCTTGGCAGTGGCTGGGGAGGTGGATGAACTTCAGTGCTTTAACATCAGTGTCTGCAACACCTTTTGCCTCACAAGGGCTACTGAGAGCTGTTCCTCAGCCTCCCAGGGAGCTGGAGCAGGCTCCTTGAGGCACACTTTGCATTCAAGGATGGGCGTTGGTGTGGATGCTTTTGCAAACCCACTGAAGAGAATGAAAATAGGAGGGAGCTCTTTCCACTGCTATTTTTATTCTGCCTCACATCACGTATGCAAGGATACTGTGTTCAGCCATTGTGCATTTTCAGCAATGGGCCTGGTGTTGGGATCTCTGTGTTTAATGTTTCAGCTTTGCATCCTTGGTGACCTTTGGACTTTGCTTCATTCCGTTGTCTTTGTTTCCCACCTGTGAAAACACAGCCCAGAGCAGCACTCCACACTTCAAAGGCCTTTCCTTGGGAAGAATCACTCCAGTGTTAGAGTCAGAACAACCATAAAGCTCTCAAAGCTGAGGGAAGGCTTCTCCTACCTGGGAAGGCTGCACAGATGGAGAGTTAATAATTGCCAAATGTAATTACTGCCAAGCTGAGGCTGCACTTCTGAGCAAGGTACAGGGCAGACAGTTAATGCCATGAGGAAATCAGCATTATAGCTTGTACTGCAGCTCAGGTATGGGATGGAAAGTTCTTGCCAATTTGCAAATGAATTGGTGTACCATTAGGATAAAACAATAACGAGGAGTATCAGGAAACAGTGGAGTGGCTGGACTTCCATGCCTGGAGAAGTCAGTTGTTTCCTGCTGCTGGCTCTCCTTGCCTGACAAGGAATGCTTCTGCAGCCTCACAGCCATGATTTTGTTGGTAGTTCTTCCTGAGAAGCAAAACAAGCATGATGATCCAAACTTGAGTCTGAGAAGCTGAACTTGCAAGCAGCGACACGCTTTTTCAGCTTGATTAATTAAAATTTAATCAATAGCTGGGATGCAGCTGCTGACTAGAAAACCAGCATATGGAGCTGATCTGTGATCGTCTGAAGAAAATAAGAACTTGTGCACACATTGGCCCTGCACTGCTGTTACATCAATCACTGTTTATATTTAAATCTCATCAGACTGACAGCGAGTCTGAGTTCTTACTGTGATTTGACTTTTGAAGGTTTGTGGAGAAAATGGCACGTGGAGATGAGCTTTGTGCTATCTATAGGATTTCCTGTCTCACAATAGCCCACCCAGCTGTCTTCTCTATAGCTGAGTGCTCATCCCCAAGTAATGATGCACAGAAGATATAATTCTGCAATGCAGCAGAGTGCCAATGGCAGCTGTAGATTTGCTATCCCTCCCCCTTAGTACAGCACACAGAGGCTTTAGTATCTCCCTACAGAGAATTGTGTGGCCAAAGCACCCTTCCTGCAGGTGCACCTGGGGCACTGCTGGGCTTGTACTTGTAAGTGCTCCCTTGGGTGGTTTTAGCCTGTTCCCTGTGGTGTAAAGTGATGCTATTCCCTCAGGCTGAGAGAGGTTTGAAATCTCTAGGAGAAGGTTGTATGTAGAAATACCTGATTCTACCCACTTCTCTCAGTGGGATGGAGCTAACTTCTATTTTGCTCCTGGCCTTGATGATCACAGAATGGATGGAGGTGGAAAGGACCTCTGGAGAACACCCAGTCCAAGCCCTCTGCTCAAGCAGGTTCACCTGGAGCAGGTTGCACAGGATCACATCCAGGTGAGTTTTCAATCTGTCTAGAGAAGGAGATTCCACACCCTCTCTGGGCAGCCTTTTCCAGTGCTCTGTCACCCTCACAGTAAAGAATTTTCCCTCACATTCAAATGGAACTTTCTTTGTTCCAGTTTGTGCCCATTGCCCCTTGTCTTGTCGCTGGGCACCACTGAAAAGCACCTGTTCCCCTCTTCTTGACACACACCCTTAAAATAGTTGGACACATTGGTAATATCCCATCTCCATTGTCTCTTCTCCATCCTTCCTTATCAGCTATTACTGTCTAGACAGCTACTGTGATACACATCTCAGATTAAGGGAATCTTTAAAATAATCCCAGTTTTAATTAAATGAGATTCCTGAAGTCAGGACTTCCAGTGCCTTATTTAAAGCCAGTCACTGAGCTGAGCAGTCCTCCGGAACATTCTCACCAGGCAGAGCTCAGGTTAGGCTAAATGGTGCTCCTGATCAGCAGAAAGTTGGTGGGAGCAGAAGATTCACTGTGGTGTGTGCAGCAGAGGCTGGGAATGTGCAAGGAACCCAAATGTCTCTGAGGGAGATCCTCCCTGGGCGCTGCACCTGCTCCCCAGCTCGCAGAGCCACAGAGAATCACAGCAATGGCATTGTCTTCCTCAGCACCTGGCCTGGTACTGTCACCACGGGGAATGTCTGGTTTAACTGGCAGGCAGGGATGGCCACAGAGACAGGTAAATCCCCAGTGAGGCACTGGTGCACACACAGGGAAATGTTATTCCAGAGTTTGTCCTAGCTCCAGTTCAGAAACATCCCCTCCAGACCTTCCTGCTCTGCTGGGTAATGCTTCTCTCTAAATATCACTCTGTGCTAGTTTGACATTTCCCCCTCCTGCCAGCTACAGAGCTGGTCAAGAGAGCTGAAGGGGCTTTTTTTTTGTGAAGTGGGAGCATTCAAGCAGAGAGGCAGATGTGCTGCAGGGCACCAACAAATAAATGATACCAGCCCTCACCAAACAGATTGCAGATGGAGATTTCAGCTGAGATGATGTTATTCCTTCTGCACCACCACAGTGTTTACCTCACCAAGACAGAGGCACTCTGGTGTCCTGCAGCTGTAGGCTCTTGTCTTCAGAAGCTGCTTGTGTAGGTTTCAAACCTAAGAAAAATACCTACAACAGGTCACAACAAGGGATGGAGGGGAAAGACAAGCATAATATGACAGGAGGTTGACATTTTGTCTCATGGCATCTCTTCTTCTGAGATTTGTTTCAGGGTTTTGTTCAAAACCACATTATCTTTGTGCACTCAGTCTTCCTCCTTGTCCTGCCCTGCTGGAGGAGCTGCCCCTGGCCAGCCATTGTGAGGGACATCAGGGCATGTAAACCAACTTTCCCCACAGTGCTGTGTCCATCTGAGGTGCGTGTGAGCACAACCCCTCCTGGTCTGGAAGTGTGCTGTGCTTGTTCCCTCTGCTGGCTTCCTCCAGGCTCCCTCCTCTCATTCCCACCCTCCCCACAGCAGCAGCCCCTGGAGTCTCGTTCAGCCATTTCCCAATAACACTGCATTGATGCTGGAAGTTCAGATCATTATTTGCAGAGATTGCTTCCCCCTGTGACACTCCAGAAGCTGCTGGCAGGCCTGCACAGAGCACCTGTGCCAGCTGCCTTCCCAAGGAAAGTAAATTCCAGGTTGGATCAGTCTTGAGAGCTGGGGCACAGAAGGGGATGTGAGCTCTGAGCAGGGCAAGGACTCACTTCTGACACCCCCTTTGTGGCTACCTTTGGATTGGATGAGACAAATGTTTTGAGACTGCCAGAAACTCGTTCTGGTTGTAGTCCCTGGGGTCGGTGTCAGTCTCCCAGCTCTCCTTTGATGTGTGTCTCCCAGATTGTTAATGCAGGAGCAGCCAGCTGCATCATTTCCACAGGAATTAGGAGGACAGCTTGCCTCAATGTCTTCCTAGGTGCAAAATATGACATGTTGAATTTAAAAATGCCCACACACAAACACTTAATGCAGCTTTGGTAGCTCGCTGGGGGCCCACAATGATTGCTGCAGCCCGTGGGGATTCTGTGGGCTGAGTGACAGTGGATTTTAAGTCCTTTTTCCATCATACTTTGTCATAAGAAATGCAACATAGTTTGTCCTGTGCTAGTGGGACATTTCCATGATCTCCTGTGTTTGCAGGAGAGGGGGAGCTCAGTTTATCCCCTGCAGAGACATGCCCAGCTATCACACGTTTATTTATTAATTATATCTAACTATAATTAGTTAGACCATTGCAGGTGTGCTGCCCACAGAAGAACCCATGCAAAGCTCATCACCATGTATTTTTTCAGCAAACTGATTTAGACAGATCATTTACAGCTGGTGAATCAAAGTGCTTGCTGCTGGTCAGCATCCCTCAAAATGTAATCCTGAAGAGAGGTGGCACTTCCACTCCTGGCTTTTATTCACAGTTCAGCCAGGAACACGAGCTTTTGGTGGGCAGTCCCCAGTCAGTTTCTCAGCTTTGAACTTACTGCTATTTCTGTTTCAGATTATTCAGCTTGTTCAGCTCCAATATCCTTTCTGCACATGTGGAAAAATCCCTTTTATCAAAAGCTGGTTCACTTCAGCCAATTCTCGTTCCAGATGTTCAGATGGTAATTCCATCAGCTGGGTGGATTTTATGTTCTTTAAAAATTTAGTAGCAAATGTTCGTGATTTTCACCTTGAATTTTATTTCATTTTTTAAAATGTATATTGAACTTATGTTTTCATACTCAGTGTAAGAATTTCACACTTCATTTTAAATAGGCTTACATCTTAAGTAGGCTACCGAATTATTAATGAATCCAGCTTAAAAGTTGACTTATGTATCTATAAAAGCATAGATACATACTTTAAAAGAAGATAAGATTTTTAAAAATCATCCAGTCTAAAGTCCTGATTCCTAAACACTAAGGGGGACTTCTGTGTTTGAAAAACACTTGCCAGAAGATAATGGTTACTTCTGACTTCTGTTTTATCTTAAATGTGAAAACATCATTCCTCGGATGCCTGAGATGGACTGAAACATGCTTTAATGTGGTTTGTGTATAAATTAAAGGCCTCATATCTGAATTTCCTGCCTTTTTTTTTTTTTTTTTGTTTTCAGGTGGTTTGGGTACAAATATAGCAGAGCTGCATGTAAGTACACAAGAAGTAATCTGAGTAAGGGGAAATGGAGACTAAATTATTTGGAAATACTGAAATAGTTCTTTCCAGTACCCAGGATTAAAAAAAAAATCCGCAGCAACGACTTTGATCACTTACATTTGAAACTTCCTTAAAGAACCTTGGTAAGAGACAACAATTATTTTAGGCACCAAAGACGCTTTTCTAGAGGATGGACGCAGCTGTTCCCTGAAACCGAAGCAGAGTTTCGGTGAAACCTGCTGGCTGTGCTCTTACCTGAGTTAGGGGCCAGCCGGCTCTTTAAAGATGCTCTCGGGAGCTTTTGGCACGAAGACAAAGCACGGCAGGAACGCTGATGCAGGATCCCTCGTGCCCGTGCATTAGCAAATTGGGCATTAACGCGCTGCTAGGGCTTGTAAAAGGTTCCGCAGGAGGCACTGAGCCGAGCAGACGTGACCGCCGCAGGTGTTGCCGTGAGGCAGAGCTGCTAGAGGAGGTGTGGCCTCCATCCTCAGCAAGGTCAGACTCGGGATGTCATTCATCTCATCTGGGATGCACGTTTGATTATCTGCCCTTATGCTGTGCTCACCTGCCTTCTGTGCCTCGCTTTTTCTGCTGCTGTTACCGTGTCTGACCTTTTATCACTCACAGCCCTGCTCCCTCCTGCAAGGGGTGTTGTATCCAGGCTGTTCCTGTCCCTGTGCAGGAGCTGCAGTGGCAGCAGGACAGATAAAATGGATGCAGAAGGCACAGCTGAACCAGACAGAGCAACCCTGTAGCCTGGCAGAACTCCCGTGCTCTTTGTCCCAGCCTTCACCTCCTCCCTTGCTCTCCACCACCTTTTCTAGGCTAATCCGTGGATGAACACATGAGCATTGCCATGGAATAGCTTGATGTTTACATTGTGATTTTCATATTATTCTCCTTAGCTGCTGTTCTTGGAATATTTGCTTTCATGAAAATCCTCAATATCCATCTCTTCATCCCAAATGCATTGCTCTGTTTCTCTCAAAATGTTAAAATCAGCACTTTATCCGGGGTGGGAGTTAAAATGTTTGACCAGCTTTAACATTATTGAGGGACATTATTGAGTAAGTGCAATCTGAAAAGGCTGAAGAAGTTGTTCCCTGTGATGGTGCTGAGGCCCTGGCACAGGTTGCCCAGAGCAGCTGTGGCTGCCCCATCCCTGGCAGTGTCCAAGGCCAGGCTGGACGGGGCTCTGAGCAAGCTGGGACAGTGGAAGGTGTCCCTGCCCATGGCAGAGGGTGGGACCTGGAAGGGCTTTGAGGTCCCTTCCAACCCAAACCATTCTGTGCCATCCAGATTTCAGTTGTGTAATGACTTCAGTGAGATATTCAGGCACTTTTGCAATGGGAAGAGGAACTACTCCTCCAACTCACCAGCAAACAACTGAAATTCAGTCCATGCTGCCCACCTTCTGGCAGGAATGCTGAAGGGTGATTACAGCTTTTTCCCCCTTGTTTGTCTCATGGATGGTCCTCAATTCATTTGTTTTAAGTATATAATGTAAATATTTTAATTTTATTGGTTTAGTGAAGTTCTATTTATAAACTATTCCTGTCAGCCATGCTCACTCAGACATTACTTACTCCCCACTTAAACAAAATCCCTTTGTTTCTTTTTCTACTTATCTTTAACACAAAAAGACAGGGCTCACAAGTGAAGTGGAGAATAAAGATCATTTTGATGTCTCTTCTAACCTAAAAAATAGGTATCTTCCATGAATGAAAGCTTTATTCTCCACATTCCTAAGGCATAAAATCTGTGGAGAGAGAGAGGGAGATCAAAACCAATAGTACCCAAATTGATCATCATCGTCTCTTTGTGCTCCCTTTGGAGCTGTATTTTCCATGTTTCCCCCTTCTTTCAGGACAAAGGAATCCCTGATTTCTGGCTGTCTGTCACTTTGCTTGGAGTGTGGCAAGTACCGTGCTGATACAGCGAGACAGCTCAGTGACTACTCCAGGCAGCCCCTAAACTTCCCTTATCACTTCTCGTCTCTCCAGAGCAGAAGATTGTGGTAATCTCAAATGATTCACTTGCTTGGGTCCTGCCACCTGATTGACTCAGCCGGTGGGAGCCTGGTCTGGCTCCCCACCGCAGTGAGTCACGAGCAAAAGGCATTTCCAGAGAGGTCAGCCCGGGAACAATCGATGTGAAAGCATCTCCTGGAGATGGGAAGCAAACGCAGTTCCTGCTCCTGTCTGGGCAGGATGCTGCCGCCTTCCTCCGCGGCCTCTCAGCCCGAGGATTTCAGGAATGTCTGAAGCGCGTTGTTTTCCGCTCCCGAAGGCCACTTAAAGCCTGAGCCCCGGCTGGCCGGGCCGGCTCTGACAGTGCCCCATTGTGCCAGCTGCACGGAGAGGCTGCGCTTGTGTCGCAGCGTGCCGGGCAGCGACATCCGCACTCAGCACGGCTGCTCCTGCAGGGGATGCACGGCGGGGATGAACCCTTCCTTCGGCTGCTCTGCAGCACTACAGCCCTGTCTGAGATTCTCTCCAGAAAGGTGCTCTATGGCTCTCCCAGTGCTGGAGGGATCTGGGGAGTGCCTGTCTGCCTCGTTCTGTCAGGACTGTGAAAGGACTGCCTTGAGCAGCACTTCAGGTGATTCTTCATTACCAGCTGATGACAAGAACAAACCAGGAGGTGTGCTTGGGTATCTGAGAAACTTGAGGAAAATTTAAGGAAAATATTCACACAGTTCCCCAGGCAATGGGGATGTGAAAGTCATTTTGAAAGGAATGAAAGCAGTATGTGCTCAGAATTAGTGGGAAGTAGAAAGTGAGAGTTATCCCAGTGGCTGGGGAGCAAAGCTGAGGTGTAGGGTGTTAGCAGCAGCCAGGCAGGGATGAAGGGTGGCAGTGAGGTCAGCCGTGATGAACACTGTGAGTTGTGCAAGGGATGAGTTTGGCTGTGCCTGGAAGGAAAGCCTCCTCCAGATTAGGCAGATGCTACAAAGGGGAGTTTCTGGTAGGGTTGTTATGTCCTGCTGCATCCAGCATGCCTGCTTTGCTCTGATAACACTTTGCATTGCTTCACAGAGCCGGGAATGTGCCTTGCTGTGCCAGCCACGTGTGTGCATTTCAGTGGAGAGGTGCTTATCTGGGACATTCCAGTGTGGGAGCTACGAGGAAAAGTTATTGCTGGCACCTCTATGCCAGTTCCTGACTTCTCTGGTGAACATTTCGTCCCACGTTAGAAGTTAAACATTCTGAGTACCCAAAGGGCTTCTCTTCAGCTCCATCGAGCTCTGACTATACCAGAAAGCCTCTCCTGGGTGTAAGCAACAATTATCTCCTGATACTGAAATTCAGAGAACGCTGTAACAAGTACATGGACCAAGTGAGGATTTCAGCCCAGTTAAGGTGCACTTATACCTAAATTAATGAATGGGAGACCTCCAGGGAGAGAAAAAAATTGTAGAAATTTAAAATTTAAAACTTCCTTGAAGTGTGACCTTTCCTTTCCTGCTTTTAATGACAGCAGTGATTCAGAGTAATGGGAAGACAATGCTCTGGAACACTCAATCTTTTCAAGCAGCTGTGCTATTGCCATGGTGTGGATTCCTCCAGCTGAGCCTGATGTGATTCCTGCTCACATCAGGAGGTTTTCTCTTGCTCACATTTTACATAAAATATATAGCATCTTCTGACTTGTAATATTGCTCTCTGTGATTTCCAGATCCACGCTGACACATCTCTGAGGTTCACCTCAGTGGTCATGTTGAAGAGTTTTCTGCAGCTAATTACTTTTTCCCCCTCTTGGGTATGTGAAATTTTATGGAAAGCTTCCTCGTCCACTCAAAAAGGAAGTAGAGTTTGCTTTTTCTTGATTTTCAGGGGCCAATTGCACAAGGTTCCAGATGAAATACACAAGACCATCAGAAACTGGGCACCCGAAACAATCCCAAGCGCTGGGGCAGGTTGCTCGTTTCTTAAATGGCCTTCTGCTTTTTAGGGGTTTAAACCAAAAACTTTGCAGCAGAGCCAAGACAGGACAGCATCTCTTCCATCAGTTCAGAGGCAGGTTTAGTGTGTAGGGCTTTTCTTTGTGTTTTCAGACACTGTGGCAAGAGGCAGGGATGGGATAGCCAAGGTCAGGAGTTTGACTGTTTGGGGGGTACAGTTTGGGAGCATTTTGTACTTCAGCTGCTGTGGATTATGAATCCTTTGGGCACCAAATCTCTCCTCTCCTTTTTAGGAAGGGATTGGAGGGGAATTTAAACATGAGGAGGAAGGTTCAGTTATGGATTTGACAGCTAGCAATTGTTTGTGCAGTGCTTTGTCCCAGGACTGAACATGGTGTCATACCAAAGCCTGAGGCTAAACCAATTTGCTCTGCTGAGTATTTAACAATCAGGATACTTCAGGTAGAAAGCCAGGACAGCTTTGACAGCCCAGCTACAATAGTTGGTCAGAAGAGCAAACATTTCAAAGATAATGGCTTCTAATAGTAAAACTGTGCTGCTGCTGAGAGAGTGGATTCCAGCTCCCTCAAGTGAAAGAAGCTCCCAGGACAGAAGCACCGCTTTCTCTGCTTGTACCTCCATCTGCACAAGGTGCTTTTGCTGGCAGAGCTCTGCTTTCAGAGCATCCTTATCTCATCACAGCCCTGACTGACACAACTGTGCCAGGAGTGTCAGTGCTGGAGCCCTGACCTGAAAACACCCTGGTTCAGGTGCAGGGTTAACACCCAGCTTGGAGTAAAAAGAGGGACTCACTAAATCCACTTTCTGAGCTGTCCTGAAGTGAAAGCCATGCACAGCCTGGGTGGGAAACCATTTTTCTTTGGGAAGGAGATCCCTCAGCTCTTTCAGCTGTTGTATTTTGGGGAATGGGTTTGGTCTAAGGGAAAACCTTTGGGGCCCAACAAAGTGCTGAATTTATTTACAAAAAATGGTTAAAAGTTGGCTGTGATGTCCATGGCTCGTTATTGTTGTTTCAGTGCCCTCCCCATGAGCAAGCACTGACAGAATAGTAGAATTATAGCATAGGTTGGGTTGGACGGGACCTTAAAGATCATCGTGTTCCAGCCCCCTGCCATGGGCAGGGACACCTTCCACTGTCCCAGCTTGTTCAGAGCCCCATCCAGCCTGGCCTTGGACACTGCCAGGGATGGGGCAGCCACAGCTGCTCTGGGCAACCTGTGCCAGGGCCTCAGCACCCTCACAGGGAAGAACATCTCCTTAATATCACCTGCTTTGTGCCAGGGATCTTGGAGCTTGTCTGCTCAGCCCACAGATCCAGCTGAAAATTACCTGCACTAGGACACCACTCCTGGCGGTACCCTGCTGTGAGTGTGTGGGAGATGGGAAGTACTGCCCAGAGAAAATCCTGTAGGAAAGTGCACACTGCTCCTTCACAATGCCTCTGACAGCTCTTGAAATACTGGGCTTAATGCCATTTATTGATTTGTAACCACGGAGACGGCGCGTGTTCCCAGTGCAAAGGGAGGGAAAAGCTCTTTTCCTTCACCTCCTCAAGGAGTGAACAATGCTGGAAAATGCTCCTACCCCTTGTAACCTCCCCAAGCCTTCACAGGAGGGACGAGCGAGTTGTTTGCCTTCTCAGAGGCTGCTGCATTTTCACAAAGGGGGAGAAAATCAACCATTCCTTGCAAACTAGCCTGGAGCAAAGAGAGCTAAGATACTCTGGGAGATGAGAGATAAGCACACCAGAAAGCCTTATCAGAGATTTGTCTTAACTTGCAAAGGTATTTTATTTGATGAAAGAATCCAAACAGTTGTTTGAAATGTTCTGTCTGCTCAGATTTGTTTTCAGAGAGATCTCTCTCACGCCATCCTGACAAATCAAATGAAGGCCTTCTGCATTAGGTTTTTAAATTAAGATCTTCACTTTCAAAATTCAAAGTGCAAAAAAAGCAATCAACAGAAAACTCAATTCAAAAAACAAAGGCTGAAGAATAGTAGATCCATATTTTTTTCCGAGTGGTTGTTACTGGGCAAGTCTGAGTCCAGCCATTTCAGGAAGGATGGAGTGCTGGAGTGGGATCCCTGTGATTCAGCCTGGTGTGACCTGGAATGTGATCAGCACTTGCCCATCAGCTGACAGCAAACTGGTAACATTTGCTGGAGAACTGAAGGAGATTTGAGAAAAATGGACAAAAAGACAACTACAGAGCATCAGAACCATAGGTAGGCACCAAAGTTTTGAAACAGAGGTACTAGAAATAAAAGATACCAAAGGAACCCAGGTATTTTTAAACTGCCTTTCTTTACTCAGTCCTGCTCTTTAACCTGAGACACCCTGGAGCTGTGTGGCTAATGTGACAGGCTGGTAACTTGCCAGAAAAAAAAAAAAAAGTGGTTTGGATTGACTTGTCCTCTTTGCAAACTGTGTTTAAAAAGCAAATTATACCTTCCCATTTTTGTTGGGAATTCAACATGTTTGCTTTCAACGTCACCAATACTTTCCATTTTGAATGGAAACTTCCACTTTTTTGCATGTTATGGTCAGGAACAGAGTACAACCAAATTGTCTCTTCCACGTACAGAACATCAAAAGTGTTCTCTAAGCCAGTCCTTGGAGAAGAGATAGAAGGAAGAGCTTTGAGCTAACACCAAACAAAACTAAGAGTTAGTTGGCTGAACTTGGCCGAACCCTTGGCCTGTTACTTGTGTGGCTCCACTCCTGGAAGAGCAGCATCTCAGGCCTCTGAAGACCTTTTTGCCATGGAGCTGGTAAAGCTAAGGCTATTTTTTGGTGTGGCTGCGAGGCTGTTGGAGCGCACTGAGTCCCTTACACCGTATAAATGAGAGAGTAATGCCCGTGCGAATGTAGCAAGGATCGCTGCACTAAAACCCTCACTGTGTTTATCCTCAGCACAAACCTGAGGCAAACCCCTGGCATGGGTGCACCGCAGATTTAACCGGGGTGCCACTCCCTGCCGCGGTGCTCAGCGGTAGGGGCGATGTCTCCTGCCAGCTGCAGACCGGGGCTCGCTGCTCGGGGGCCGCGGCCAGACAGACCCCCTCCCTTCCAGAGCAGCGATTCGGGGGGTCTGAGCTTCAGCCCAGCGCAGACCTGGGACACTCGTCGGCGTCCCGAGGCGGGCAGGGAAGGCCGGGTCCCGGGGAGAGCACCCTGGGCTGTTCCCGGGGGGGTGGCGGAGTCACCGTCCCTGGCGGTGTTCTGAGCCCGGACGTGTCATTCGGTACCAGGGTGAGGTTGGCGCGGTGGCGTTCGGTCACAGGGTGCGCTCGATGATCTCTCAGGTCTTTTCCAGCCTCGGCGATGCTGGGATTCCCCGTGAGGGGCANTGCCGCCGCCATGGCCCGGGGCCCCCCGGCAGCGGGGCCGGGAGCCACCCCCAGTCCGGGCCCGGGGACGGGAGCGCCGCGTGTGCCCGGAGCGGGGGGCACCGGGGGGGCTGCCCCGCCACATCCCGCCAGCCTCTGTCCCCACTTCGTGTCCCTGTTCCCGCGCCATGTCCCAGCCCGCCAGCCTCTGTCCCGGTTCCTGTGCCGTGTCCCAGCCCGCCAATCTCTGTCCCTGCTTCGTGTCCCTGTTCCCGTGCCGTGTCCCAGCCTGCCAATCTCTGTCCCCGCTTCGTGTCCCTGTTCCCGTGCCGCCTCCCAGTGCTTTCGGCACTCCCGATCTTCTGTGCCTTGTTTCTGTACAAGACCTGGCATAACTTTTCGGGGAGTTTTGGGAAGAGGTTGGCGGTCTCCGGTTTAAGCTTTTCAGGCTCTAGTAGGACGCTTCAGGCACTGATGCTGTGAAACTGCAGTTATGGGTTTTATCTGGAGCTAACAAATGTGGTTTGATTTAAGGCCTGGGGTTCTTACATCCTGTAATTACTTTTTCGAGGTCTGTTTCTGTTCGAGCCGTGACTTACAAGAGCCGAAATAGCTGTGCTTGCTCACACCGTGAGCTGGGGCGCAGCTGGAGCTGTAAAAAGGTGCTTTACACCTCCGTGGCTGTTTCTGGGGGGAAGGGAAGCTTTGGCGTTAAACGCTTGGCTGTGCTCTAACACGTGTGTACTCCCTCGTGTGAGTGAGGAACACAGAGGAAGAGTTTCAGGCTGGGGCTTGGCTGTGCCTGCTGGCTCTCCTTATTCTGGCCCGAGCTCAGCCACTGCAGCAGCTCCGTGTGTAGGCTCTGTGTGGATTGCACTGGCAGCGTATTGAGCAATACAAGTGTCGCTGCATTCCAAAAAGTAAACAGCAGAAATGGGGCACGGAGTGGGAATATTCTCCACGCTTACACCGTGGAGCTTTGGGGAGGAAGGTGTCCCAGTGTGTCAGCTCGGGATTTATTGCTTCTGTTAAAGGTAGCAGCTGAATCCTGAGGATTTACATTTCTGAAGGATGTAAGTAGAGGTTTCAGTAAAACTGGTGCTCTCAGTGAGGCAGCAGGGCAGGTTGGTTTGAGAGGCATGCAGGAAAGCAGATAGCTGCTTGAACTGTTTCAAGTGCAGCAAAGGTTTTGGCCTCTTAACTTCTTCAGTAAGAAACGAAGAGCCAGAGCACTCCCTACTTCAGCTTAGTACCCACCCCAGTGGAGTTTTGGATTTAGCACAGCTTCTTGAAAATCTGTATCAGAAAGATCATCTCCTGGCAGTGACTGTCAGTGTTGCTGACACGTTAAGATCGATGTTCCCGTGCCAGGAGAGTGGAGTTGGTGTTTCTCTCCTCCCCAAAGGCAGCGGGAGCCCCACCTGTTTGCCTGGCTGTGAGGGGGCCCTGAGGAGCAGGTTCCCTCTTCGGCAGCCTATCTCCTGCTGTGAGCCCTGGGATTTCATCCATTTGCTACATCTGGGTGTAAGAGCTGTGCTGAGGAAGGTTTAAGTTGGTTTTTCCTGTGTGCATGTGTCTGCAGCAGATGCAGGCTCTGAAGAAACTCGGTGAGTAAGGTTTCTGCTGGTCCCTGAAAGGTGAAGCACCTTGAAACCAGGGATGTCACATGGGGCAGGGAACTGTGGTGAAAATCTCTTTTTTCCTACTTAGATGTGAGTCCCGTTTCGTTTCTGGGCTGTGCTGCCAATGCAGTGTGCCACATATTGCAGGGAGGAGAGGGGTGCCCGTGAGAATATCTGTGGGGGTGCATGGGCAGGCTTTGCCTGTGACCCGTGGCAACACGAGGATAATTGTTAACATTCCTGAAATGACAGCCATTCCCAGGAGACTGAGGTTCCCAGGTGGTGCTGCCGGCCTGTCTGGTCCCATTGCTCCCTGTGATGAGCAGGACAAAGTCTGGTCGCCGCTCACTGGCCAGGTCAGGGTGGCCTGAGGACAGGCAGCGCTGTGTGGGAAGAGGTGCTGAGTGCAGTGAGCTTTAGGAGGTTTTGTCTCTTTAATCCATCCGAGTGGGGGTTCTCTGATGTTTCTTTCACCACTTAAAGGAGCACTTTCAGTGAGGTGGAAATCCTTCCCCTGAAGAGCTTTGAAACCAGTGAAGGTTTAGTCACTTCCTTGTCAGCGGTGCGATTGCATCAAACCGGGCCTTTGGCTTACTGAGCGCAAGGGAGTGTTGCTGTCAGCTCCTCTGAGGAGCTGCCTGAATTTCTGTGTTGTGCTTTGCATTGTGTGTTTTCCTGTGAAGGTGGAGGCAGCACAGAGAGAGTGCCAGAGCTCAAATCTGGTACGGATGTTCCAAAACCATATCCCTGACTTCTGAGGTGGTTCAAAAGGAGTGCAAAAACCCCAAAATGCCTCTGATTGGGGACTCTGTTGTTTTGCAGTAGTTTTCAACAGAGAAAGGCAGGATTTAGAGGGGTGTTAAAACATTCTGTGGTGTTAGGAGTGGTCAGTAAAGCCCCTGTCCCATGGCTGAATTTGCATGCCCTTCCTTAAAGAGGTGCTGGGAAACTTCTGCCTCAGCAACTGAATGGTGGTGTGCAAGTTAGGTTGGTATATATGATGCAGCTTCTTCTCGTACTTGCCTTGGTTACTGTCATGGCTTCAAAGCAAAACTGAAGTGATGTGGCTGCTTTAAAGTGTACAATTATGATCTGACCCATTTCTGCCTGGCCAAACTACATCTGTAAACCTACAAAAGCAAGGAACAGGTTTATTGGAAGGTTCAGGCAGGTTTTGTTGTGTTCACTGCTCGTGTGTGGAACGTGTGCATACAGCTGTGCATTAAGGATACATAAAAACACTTAATACCTTCATAACTAAAACCACTTAATACCTTCCTGTACTTAGGCTGAATAGTGAACCCCTTCCCCCATTGGTAATTGTGAGGCCAGGGCCTTCATCCCATTAGTCATCCCATTAGTGACTTTGATTTGGATCCAGCGCAGCAGAGGTGAGCTGTGTTTCCTTGCCTCATGCTTACTGCTGGTGTTTATGCCCACATGTTTATTCAGCATTTACTATAAACTCCCACCCTGGCTTGAGTGAAGACAGGGTGGTCATTTAATGACAGCCTCAGAAATCACAGGCAGCTCCTCACAGATGTCTGATTTGCAAACATGAACCTTTGCATCACACAGAAAAGGCTCCGTGCTATTCCCCATAGATTACATCTCTTGCCCTGGTTTTGGAAAAGTCAGCATCTAATCCAGAATGAAACCTTTTGGTTCTCTTGGGGGGTCAGTGTTTCTCTTGCCGTGGGTTTGTTACCTGTGCTTATTGTGTGTTTCCAGTTTGAGTCAACTTCAGCAGGAGATCGTGGTAAGTCCTGAGATCTCTCGGTGGGTTTCTGGTGGGATCTTTGCTTTGGATCTCCCTCTCCTTAGGGAGGGTGCTCAGCTGGGAACCTACCTTGAGATATAGGGAATGATGCATTTTTCTTTTCCCTCCTTTTTATTCCTCCACCTCTCTCTCACAATTTGACCTGTGTGTTGGCTCAGCTCATACTGAAGACAGTGGCTGTTTGTAACTTTTCTAGTAGTGTTTGCTGCCAAAATAGTACTTTATTTGTGCTTAAAGGATGGAATTTTCCATTAATAATTCAGTCATCACACTGAATTCACAGTTGCTTGCCCATGCTGTGCATTGCCCTTGCTATGGGCACATACAATCTCCTGGTGTCCTTTAGCTTCCAGAGCACTTTGTTCCTCTGTGACTTCTGCTGTACACAAGGAAAGTGTGCTGTGTTAAAGCTTTCTCCTTTTTCCATTGGCCGTGCTTCTGTTTCTGTTAAAAGGCCAAGATAAACCAATTATGTGAAAAGCTGATTTCTTTCCTCAGTGGAACTATATTTAGGATACAGGTTTTGCAGCCCATTGTAGGTAAAGCCTTTCTGTTCCCTGCCCCTGCCTGGGTCATCTCTGTCATTAATCTTTGAATCATAGCATCTGTTAGGTTGGAAAAGACCTCCAAGGTCAATGAGCCCAACCTTTGACCAATACCCACCTTGTCACCCATGCCCAGAGCACTGAGTGCCATGTCCAGGCCTTCCTTGGACACCTCCAGGGATGGGGGCTCCAAACCTCCCTGGGTAGCTCCCCTTCCAATGCCTGACCACCTTTTCCATGAAGAAATTCCTCCTGAGGTCCAACCTGAGCTTCCCCTGGCACAGCTTGAGGCTGTTCCCCTTGTCCTGTCCCTTGTTCCCTGTGAGCAGAGCCTGAGTTCCCCCGGCTGCCCCCTCCTGTCAGGGATTTGTGCAGAGCCAGAAGGTCCCCCCTGAGCCTCCTTTTCTCCAGGCTGAGCCCCTTTCCCAGTTCCCTCAGCCACTTCTGGTGCTCCAGCCCCTTCCCCAGCTCTGTTCCCTTCCCCGGACACGCTCCAGCCCCTCAGTGTCCATCCTGCAGTGACAGGCCCAGGGCTGGACACAGCACTTGGGGTGAGGCCTCACCAGTGCCCACGACAGGAGGACAGTCACTGCCCAGGTCCTGCTGGCCACACCATTGCTGACCCAGCCCAGGAGCCATTGGCCTTCTTGCCCACCTGAGCAGGTGTTGGCTCATGTTCAGCTGCTGTTGACCAGCACCTCCAGTTCTTTTCTGCTGGGCACTTCCCAGCCACTCTGCCCCAGCCTGGAGCAATGCAATGAGGGAGGCAGGTGGGGAACTTGGGAGAGCTTGGGCTGTGTAGTCCAGCCTTGCCAAACCAACCTGCTGGCTGTGAGTCCTGTGAGCTCTTTCTTGGTCCCTTTGTGCTGGCAGATCTGGTACTTTGGGAGAGTGCTCCTCACTAGAGGTGCTGGCTGGGAGGAATTGTGTGTGGTAAGGTGAGGATGCTCCTGTTCCATTCTGTGGCCCTGTGTCATTAACCAGTGCAGGTTGTGTCAAGGAACAGGACCGGAGGCCACTTCAGCAGTCTGGCTTGTGGCGTTTGAGGGGAGATAAAAATAACAAAACCAGTGACTTTAAGCAGCCCTTTGCATACATTTTGGTAGTAATCCCTGTTCCAGCAGGCACAGTGTTGTAACTCTTGCATGAATAAAATCCCCTTGCCAAATGGTACCTGTGCACAAAAGGCTCCAAGGTCACGCATACTGATCCAAAAGTTAGTTTGCACTCACATCTTTCTTTGTAGGCTTTCTGCCTAAATATCAGTGGAGAACTGAAGGCTGAGACTCAAGCCGGCTGTTGCAGCATCTGAACTCCAAAGTGGAGAATCTCCATGCTGCCAGACAGCTGTCAAATTGTGTCACAGATGGGAAAAATCTGATAACCACTAGCGTGAATCAGCATCTTTTAAATCCAACAGCTCTCACGGCTGCAAATGAGATGGATTTGGGAGAAGAGCTTTACTTTCTTGCTCTGTTACAGACACATCAAAATAAGAGGAAGTTTTTATGGTCTGGTCTTCCCTGCCTTGTCTCAGACTGATCAGTTCTGAAGCAAAAACATAGGGAAAAACAGGGTATATTTTATATGTAGAATTTTATGTGTAGAGTGTAACCCCAGATAGTTCACAGGCACGGCAGTGGTTGTGAAGGGAGGTACAACACACGCAGTTCATAGTTGGTAACAGAAAAATAACTGTGAAAGCAAAAATACTGCCAAACAAACAACCCTCCCAGCCTCCTCATACTCAAATCTTTCCCTTGTTGTGCTCTGTTATGCAGGACAGAAACAAGAACACACATGCCTTTACCCAGTGAGCACCAGGATGTGTTTTGGGGACGAGGAAGGACAGTTCCTTCCCTTGGTGCTGTGGCAGCTGTGCACACAGCTGTCCATCTGCTCTGTCAGCAGGCGTGGCCACGGGGGTCTGGTTCTCTCCCAGCGTTGTGGTTCATGCGCTGAGCCTGTTCAAAGAGTCCAGAGTTATCCAGAAAGGCTGTTCTACTGAATCTTGGCTTGGTATTTTCTCTCTAAAGTGTTTGTACTCAGTAGCTACAGCCAGGTGAGAAGTTGTGACAGAAATACAGCCCTTGTGAAACATGGGAAAGCTGTGAGCACTGCTGAAGGAAATGAGCTGTTTAGACTAGCCTGGGTCTTGCAGAGTGTAAGGGATGGGGAGAAGAACCCACAGCCCATTTGAAGGCTGTCTCCATGTCCTTGGGTGTCGTGAGGTTGGCATGTGAAGATGTCTGTAGGATCAAATTAAAATTCTTCAGTATGTAATGCTGCTAATTAATGCCTGTCTTGAAGAGCAGGTGAGAAAAGTATCCCTGTTGTAAAAACACCCTGAGCTGTTGGTGTGTTTCTGAAAATAATTGTGATCTCACGTGGTTGAAGCCCTTGTGATCCTGGGCTCTGCACAGCTTTTCTGTGTCCTTACACAGCTGCCATGTGTTGGTAAAAGTCCCTCTGGCCATATGGAGAGTGGCAGAGTCTGTTCTCTGCTAGGCTTGGATCAGGTGGGCTGCTGCTGTGGAAGAAGTGCTGTGGAGACAGGGAAAGGGAGCAAATACCTTGGGATCTTCTCAGCGTGAGCGGGTATTTATAGATGTCAGCTGTGTGGTTGTGTTTTGCATGATTTTGGAACCTTCTCTTGTGGACTCGAAGCATCTCCTCTACTCTCCTGGTTTAGGTTTTAAACCTGTGCTAAAAGTAGGATGGATTCATCTTTGTCCATCCCCAGCCTCGGGGAGAATGCTGTCTCTGAGAGCTGCTGTGTGCAGGATGCAGGGGCAGGAGAGGGCTGGGGTGTGGGTGAGGCTGTGGCTTTGTGGGATCAGGGAACATTCCTGGTGCTGGAGCCTGCATTCCAAGCTGGAAAACATGTGGGAGGTGTTGGTTTGATGGCTGTAATGCTCAACCTTTTTGCTCTCCCGTGTGCACTGGATGCATCTGTGGTAGACTTCTGTTAAATGGTGGGAGAGGGATGGTACACAGAGCTCCCTTTGGAAGCCCCAGACAGGAAATTCATCCTCCCCAGGAAGAGCAGGGTGCTTCATCCCACAGCTGACAAGCACTTTGTGTGATCTACACCCAGGGGACCTCTGTGCTGCAAGGGGGACCTCCACATTGCAGCTGGAGGCTGAAGTGGAGGTGAAAGCCACCATTCCTGGTGTCTTTCCTCAAGATGCAAGTTCAAATGTCTGTTCTCCTGGACCTGGTTGTGCATCACAGGCAGTGTCACTGGGTTGGTGGCCTACAGAGAGTGAGGGGAGGACATGCTGGGGCAGCCAGGGCCTGCTGAGTGTTCCCCATTCCTGCCCACAGCTCTTGGCACAGTGCTGAAGAAGAGGTGGCTGTGTTGAGCAGAAAAGGCTTGTGGCAGCTGGATGGCTCCTGCTGGGTTCAGGTGCTGGCTTTGTTGTAGTATCCTCTGTCCTGCTTCCAAACCAGGATTAAGCCAAGGAAAATATTTCTTTACTCTTAATTTAAATCCCTGGGAAGTTGGTTTTACATCAGAGCAGACTTGAAAAGGCTTGTCAGTTGGATCTCAGAGCCATCAGCATTATTTTCCCCTTCACTTAACCAAAGCTGGTTTAATTTGTGACAGCACTTTTAATTTGTTATGTTTGTAAAGGAAACATCACAGGGGAAAGTTCAGAAATGCATATTTATATTTCTTACCTAAGCTTAAAGTGGCTGTAAGAATTTGTTTTATGTATTTTTATAAAGAGAGGTTGGATTTCTTTTTCTTCATCGCACAATTTTTGTTTGGTTTATTGTTTGTTTTCTTCTCCTCCAGAAGAAGCACATAGTGGCTTATCTTGGTGTACACCTTCCCTTGGATGTGAAACATGTGAGTAGCAGGTCCTAACCAAAAACATCTTCTCAGAGGTTTCCACACTCATGGTGGAGCTGGTGTTGGACCTCCTGTGCTGAGCAGGGCCACTGCAATCTCTGGTGGTGCTGAGCAGAGCTGTATTTTCTGGAATATCTTTAGGATGTGCAGCAGGAATTTGGATGCAGTGGGGGAGTTGCACAACTGCCTGCCCCCCTCCTTGGGAGGACTGGAGCCCTGGTGAGAGGCGCCAGGGAGGTGTGTGCCCTGCTCTGGGTGAATGGGAGGACTGCTGCTGGGTTTGGGGTGCAGATGTGCCCCGCTCCCTCCCCCGTGCCCTGTGGGAGCCTGTAGCCATCCAGCAGCAGTGGCTGAGGCTCCCTTTGCCCCATGGCGTGGGGACACTGCAGTCTCATAGTTTGCCTCAGTGCAGCCTGGACTGTGGTACTGCTCTAAAGCTGGGGTGCTGCTGGCAGTGCTGGGATGGTGGAAACATCTGGGAGCAGCTGGCTGCGAGATGGGGCGAGTGCAGGGGCTGCCCCATGGCATTGCCTGTCCTCAGCCAGCTTCTTGGGGAGCTTAGAGGATGATGAATTCTCCCTCCCTTTCAAGCCTTCCCACGAGTTAAAATAGCAGCATTGAAGATATGGCTGCAGATCTGGATGGGCATTAGGTGGACAGAGTGGTCATGGGTTTGTTCTGTGGCAGCAACATCTCGCTCACTTTCCATTTGCAGCAGTGCTTGAGAGTGTCCTTTTGGTGAGCAGTCATGAGGCTGTTAACACAGCATAGAGATGAGAAGATTGAGATTTATTTTCAGGGTGGTGCCGGTAAACTTCCTGCAGCTCGTGGTGGAGATAATTCTGCAGGTTCTGGCTCCATTGTTGTGACTGGGTCTAAGGTGAATTTAAGAAAAATGTTTTAGTTGAACAGGCTTTCCTTTCTGTTTTATCCAAAGGGAAGTATCTGTTCAGAGCCTATCTGTTGTTCTCATTACCCAGGGAGTTTCTGAACGAGACCTAAAATCCATGATTATTTGCATGTCCTTATCTGTGTGACACAGGGCTTCCCAGGTCGGTATCTCACGTTTCAGACTCTCTTGTCATGGTGTACGGTCTTAAATCTGCATATGCAGGAATGATTTGTTTTACAGGGCCAGTAAGGTGAAAGGCATTTCTCTCAGCATCATTTTGGGCAGAATCAACTGCTGAGGACCAGCAGTGCTGAGCTCACAGCAAGTTCTCGGGCTGTTGTTGGAAGGAAAGTGAAATGCGGAGTTGTCCATCACAAAGCTGTGATGCCTGGTGGGGGTGGAGAGGAGGCACTGATTACCTGCACGGCCTGCCCTGGATGAGATTTCCACATAACCTGCTTAGAGAGAAAGGGAAACATCTTGTAGCCCAGCATGACTGCGAGGATGGAGTCCCACCATGCCTGCAGAGAGATTGGTGTTGGAACAAAACCACAGCCTGGCCTTGGGGAGGGCCTCCCTTTGTGCAGGGTGATGGCAGTGGGAGGTGGAAATGTTTTTCCTTTTGGAGCTTGTTGGAAGACAGTCCCTGTTACATGTGTGCATGTTTACCTCCTTTTTTGCAGAAGTACCAAAGCAGGACCAGGTTCAAGGCTGTCTTTTGCAAGGAGCCTCCGTGCTGACGTCTCCATCTGAAATCTGTTCCCATTTTCTTCAGCTTGTTGCTCTCAGACCTCATGGTGCTTGAAACTCCCCCTCCCTTCCCCCACTCTTACAAGGAATTTTGCAAAGAAATCAATAGCTGTCTAGTTATGACAGCAAAATGAAAAAGGCTGTAACGTCTCCATAGCTACCTAAAAAGTACTTGTAAAATGCTGGTGGAAGAGAGTGCCCTGGAATTATCCCATGCATTCCTTGTACGCAGACTGAAAATCGTTTGCATTCGTTAAGTAATCGCTGCACGCTTGCCCGGTGACCAGTGTTCGGTTACTGTGATAAATTTTTGTTCCTTAAACCCTGTGAAGCTGAAAAAATGAATTTGTTTTACATAGAAAACGAACTGACCTGAACTCTCAGTAGATGAACTGATTGTAAACGGACCAGCTTAATCCAGCTTGGTTTTTTTCTCGTGTTTCATGTAGCATCTGAAAAGAGACAGCTTGTGGCAAATTAGCAAGGGTGAGACTACAAAAAGATTGAATTATTCCTGTTTGAACAGTTCCCAGCATGCGAGCACTTGCTGCTTGGCTTGTACATCATCCAGCTTGCCAGGGCTGCTCTGATGGAGGTGAAAGTAAATAACCTCTAACTGGAAATCTTGCATTTTGCTGCAAATTATATTTAATTCATTCACCAGTGAAAATACCACAGAGAGATGATGAACAAATCTGTAATTGCTGTTTGCTTGGCTTTCTTGCAACAAATATCTCTCCCTGTGGCGTTTCTGTGCAGAGAAGCTGTTTGACACTGTCCTGTGCTGCCCTAGGAAGCTGTTTTGCTCCTGATAGAACCTTGCACTCATGGGGAAATGCAGCTGTCAGATCACAGGTGTTGTGCTTGGTGTGTGTGTGCATCTCACTCTGTGGCATGGCAGCAGAGTTGGGCATGCCCTGTTTAGGCAGGGCTGAGCTGACTGTGGGGCACCTGGAAATGCAGAAGAAGTTGAAACGAGGGGATGTTTCTGTTTGGGCTTGCCTTGATACGCTGCTGTGCCTCTTTCAGAGGGGAAGGACTCTGCAGTTTTGAGAGCTGCAGTGTAAGAAGGATGTAAAGCTCTCAGAGAGTGTTCAGAGGAGAGACATGAAGATGGTGAAGGGCCTGGAGGGGAAGCTGAGGGCACTTGGTCTGTTCATCTGCAGAAGAGGAGGCTGAGGTCAGAGCTCACAGCAGTTCTGCAGCTTCCTCACCTGGGGAAGAGGAGGGGCAGGCCCTGATCTCTGCTCTGTGTGACCAGGGACAGGACCCAGGGAATGGCTGGAGCTGTGTCAGGGGAGGGTTAGGCTGGATATCAGAAAAAAGTTATTCTTCTAGAGGATGGTGGGGCACTGAACAGGCTCCCCTGGGAATGGTCACAGCCCCAAGGCTGCCAGAGCTCCAGGAGCTTTTGGACAACAACTTCAGGTGCGGGGGGGGGGACTCTTGGGGCTGTTTTTCAGGCCAGGAATTGGACTTTATTGATCTTTGTGGGTCCTTTCCTATTCAGCTCATGCTATGACTAAACGGGGTAGGGAAGCTACAGCACATGTGGCAGTAGTTTGGGAATGGCTACCCAATTGTTTAGGACACTGTATCCAGCTGGACTGCTGATGCTAAATTAGGATTTGGCTGTGATGTTGCAGTTAATTTCTCTTCTTACTAAAAATGTTCTATATAATTTTCCTATGGCTGTGGTAATTAGGCCTGGCTTTACTGTTGCACATGGTGAGGAAGAACATTTCCATTCCTCAGATCCAGCTGTGTTCATGTAGCTCCTGCAGTGTGCACATTTAGGAGCAAAACAGGATGTCTGTCTCTGTGTTAAAAGGAAGGAATGGGGTCCTACCCCTTCCCTCTGAGCCTTACTTTGTTGTCTCTTTTTAAGACGGGGAGCCATTTGTGGGTGAGGTGCTACTTGCTGTAAGCAGAGTGAGAAATAGGAGTGGTGTCCATAAAATACCTGCTAGGGCCAATGAAAGTACCTCTTCAGCTTCTAGTGAGAGTTCCGCTTTGCAGTCTTTGACCTGCCATGTGGTTTTGGAAGAGAGAGGTTGTTGGGGACGGAGATCCAGTGATGGTCTAAATGGAGATGCCTTTGCTGATGTCTCTTTTGTCGGGGCAAGCTGTTGGGGGATGGTTGGGGAAGGGAGGAGGACAAGGGGTGGTGGGGTCTCTGCTGCTGAAGCCCTTGGGCATGGAAGTGAGGGGCAAGGAAACAGGTTCCCCAGGGAAGGCAGGGGGTCTGGACTGGGCTTGTTGAGTGGTGAGAGCCCAACCTGAGCTGCTGCAGAGCAGGGCACCCTGCTGGCTTTTGGAGTTGGCAGTGCCACCTGCCATGGGGTCCATCCTCCCAGTGCATGTCCCTGCCCTCCCGTGGGAAATTCAGAGTGCTGTAATTTGTGGTGTCCTTCCTCCAATCCTTCCTGTCTTGCCTTTGCTGGCAAAGTTTTGAGGCAGACGTTTTCCTCTGGTATTTACGTCCTCGTGCCTGGATTTTGTTGATGTTTATACAGAAGTGTGAGAGCAGCCAGAGGTTCTGCGGGGTCTGATAGAAGCCATACCTGAAATCAATCCAAATTAAACTGTTAGTCGTTCCCTGATAAACAGGAGGTTACAGCACAGACTCAACATGTTGCATAGCTTTGAGATTATGAAAAATGAAACGTGAATCCTCTTCTAAAAGTTGGCTGTCCCTGTTTGGGGCCTGATGATGTTTTGAGACAAGCCAGTACGCCGAGCTCGCTGTGTAGGCGTTCGTGGGAAATGAGGCAGATTTCTGGGAGGGGACTGTGGGTATAGGGAGGCAGAGGAGTACTGGAGATGAACTAAAGTAACTAAAAACCCATGGGGCTGCTCAGGATAAATCTGTGCACCTGCACACTCCTCCGGGTGGAGGAGGGAGAGGTCAGGTTGTGTGTCCTGCTGGCATGGGCCAGACTGGAGCTGCTTTGCCTAAGTGGTGAGATTTTGCATGCCAGTGTGTATCCAGCTTCCTGGTGATGCTCCACAGCCGTGGAGCATGCGGCAGGGATGTGGAAGGGCAGGGCAGAACTGCTCAGGGCAGCTTTCCAGGGGCTGGGTGACAGCACTGTCCTTGTTGCAGAGCCTCTGGTCGGGCTCAGGAAATGCTGGAAGTTGGTTGATGGCCAGACTCTCAATGGGAAGCTTGGCATTCCCCAGGACAGTGGGAAAACATATTACTGGGGCTGGCTCTGGCTGTTGTCCCCCTTTTCCAAGCACTGGGATGAGGGTGTGTTGGGCTTCGCAGCAGTGCTGGCATTACGGAGCCATTTTTGGCTGGAATGATTTTCTCTGGATGGGGCCAGAGACAGCTCCCAGCAGCATGGGACTTTGCTGGCTTGTGTCTTTGGAGTGGGCAGATTTCTCCCAATGAGGTTTTTAGGCTTCTCAAAGAACAAAAAGTTTACAAAGATATGCATGTTCAGGAAGGTGTGCTGGGAGCAGTGGAGGCAAGAGATGGAGCAGTGTAATTTTGCAGATGAGTTCCTTGTGGCCTTGAACTGTGCTGCTCTGGAAGGTTTGCTGTGCCACCTGCTTTTTGTAGGGCTGGGTGCTTCTGAGAAGTTCGAAACTGCAGGCCAGCCCAGGAATGCAGCAGTGCTTCTCCAAGGGAAGGAGCTGCCTCTCCTGCCCACATGGAGCTTGTGTTGGTCTGGAGGCTGTGAACAGACCTGCAGCCTTGCTGCAGAGGAGAGGCAGCTTCTGCGGGGGACACTGATTCCTGGCTGTGCTCCTGTGTGCAAACACAGCCTGGAGAAAAGCTGCTAGGCTGTATTGCAGTCTTTAAGCCATGCATATTGATCTCTTTCAACACTGCTTAGGAATAAAGGAGCAAGGAAATACTGCTGGTGGCGAGGAAGGAACTTTGTAACTCTGCGCTTGTGGGCCCCTCCTTCCCTTGGGCTGTATGCTTGGCACTTGGACCAAAATTAACTACTTGTGCTTGGAATTCCGGGGAAGACGCTTCCCCTCAAGACTTCCTACTGTAATTCACATCTGTAAATGCAGATGCTGCCGGCCAGGCTGTGGGGATTCATGTCCAGCTGTGTATGTGTAGAGGGGGAGAGATGTTCTTTTGGCATCTGCAAAGGCAGCTTACTAAAAATAGGCTAAAGCTCATGAACCCGGGAGTGAAGGTATTTGTCCCGTAAGTCTCACTTGATGCATCTTTGGTTTTTTTCTCCCCTAAGGAATATTTGTTTGGAATATTCTCCATGTCTCAGCGTTTGCAGAAAAGCCAGTTGTGCTCATGCTGGAGCTGTTGCTGTGTGGACGGGGCCAGACTGAGCTTTTAACTCCACCACTCATTCCCTTTGAGGCTGGGATAAGTCGCCTTCCTTGTTTTCACTGCTTCCCTGCTATCAGGGCCTTTGCCTGGCTTCCTGAAGCCCTTGTGCTGTATGAGGGCAGACAGAAGTCTTGTCAGCAGGAGCAGCACTTTTGGGGAGGCACTGCCAGTCGAGTGGTGTGTGAAGAGGTCGGTGTGTCACAGCAAGGCCATTCCTGTGCTTTGAGCTGCTGGCCCCGGCCGTGTTCTGTGGGTTTGGGGGGGCAATTTCCTCACACACACATAGCAGCCTTTGCCTGTGAGCTGCTCTGCGGTTTCGAGTCCTTTCCATACCTTGATGCTGTCTTTCCCCGCATCTCTTCCTCTCGTGTGTGCATCCTGTGAGCTGACCTGTGCCAAGGAGTCCCTGCCAAGAGCTCGTGCAGGTTTTGGGAGTGGAACCCTCCTCCTATGCAAGGCTGGGGCCTCCGGCAGTGCAGAGCTGGCTTCGTTTTCAGGGAAACAGAATCAAGCAGGTCGGTGTTAACTTGTCTTCACAGAGCTGATCCTGGCTGCAGCTCAGCTGGGTCATAGCTGGTAGACAGAGAAAGAGAGACTTCCAGATTTTAATGCTGTGCAGAGAGAGCATGTGCTTGGCTGTGCCTCATTACTGTTTTCTGTCATTGACTGCACGCCTGGAATTGTAGGAGGTAGTGTTACATTTCTGGACAAGGCTTTGAACAAGATCTGCTGTCAGAACAGCTTGATAAACTGCTTACTGTGATGCAGAATGCTGGTCTGTCATTTTGCAAATTGAATTGCTGGAAAGCTCTTATGATTATTAAAAGATACTTTGTGTTAATTTAATTTCCTGTAAAAGACACAAGCTGGGTGATTTAAAGAAACAAAGCAAATGCTTAATCAAGGTAAAAGGAAAAATTTTCGTATCTGTGCCTATGCAATTCTTAAATATTGCATACTTCCAATGGCATCCTGTGCAGGGACAAAGTACAAAATTTTACATAAGACCCCGATATTTTAAGTTTTGTCAGTTTTAAAGAAAACTGGAAAATGAGTAATGAAACCCAGGCAAAGCGGGAGTGAAGAAAACATTTGTTGAATATCTTCTCTGAGTGACGAGAAGCAGGAAATTTCCCTGCCTGTTGTATTTTAATGAGTTTAAAACTGTGTTCCAGACAGCTTGTGAACAATCAAGATTCAGGGGTGGTTTTGTGAGCAGAAGGGCTATTATTTGGGCTTTCTGGCTGGGTTCCAGCTTGAGGGATCTCAGTTGGGGTGAAATGCCTCCTTGCTGTAGGCAAGCATAACTGTTGCCTCCCCCTCCTGTTCCTCAGGGACCAGCAGCCTCTCCTCCCATTTTTTTATGCTGATGTCCTTCAGAACCGAGTTAAGCTCGAGTGATCTCACCCACATGTATTGAACTTGACTCCTGCTAGCAGTGAAGGGCTTGTGTGCCCAAAATCCTGAACGACTGTCTCGCCACTCTTCCAGTGGTGAGGGACTGAAGAGAGGTGTTCCCAGCTGTGTGTCCCTCTCAGATGAATCAAACATGAGATCTTGGGCATCCTTTGAAGGAAGATGCTGCTCTGGATAGCAGTAGCTGTGCTTTTAAGGATGCCAAGGAGTCTGAAAGCTCTGCTGTAATTATATATAGCACTAAACTTTTAAAACAAACATATATAAATATGTATACAAATGTGGTGTTGCTTTCTGAACTTGTCTACAGGGTATGATGGAGTTGTGTTGAATATAGTGGGGAATACTTGGGAGGGCTTTGAGATCCCTGAGTGTTGCCTGCCTGCAGCAGTGCTTAGGCACTGCTTAAATGTGCTTAATCAAACATTTGCCTGTGTCTCCTGCCAGCTGAAGTTAAGCACAGTGCTCAAATTCAAGATATAGGTGGGAGGGCAAGCCAGGGACAGTGCTTGAGTTAATTCCTCAGTGTAGACAAACTCTCTGGTAGTTTGTTTATCCAAGTTCTGCAGCAGTGTAGCATTCCTGTTCTGCTGTTCCCTTTGCTTGTACTCTGTCCTCCTGCTGCAGTGCTGTTCAAAGTCCGTCTCGCCTCAGAAGTGGCTCTGCTTATCAATAATGCATCAAGAGATGTTCCTGGGGCTGTGTGTGCTTTATAAAGTGTATTATTGTGTGGAGAGCTGCTCGTGTCATTTCCAAGTGCTTTTCCTTGCAGGAAGCCTGTTAATGCAGCATGGTTCATTGTGAGCTGAATTTATCACTTAGTGATATTTCTCTTACAAGTACCCAACCTGCCTGACTGTAGGAGTGAGGTTGGTGTGTGTGTATCCAGGTGGTGTTTTATTAACTGTGTGTTGTTAATGAGCTTTGCTGTCTCCTGTTGCTGCTGACTCTGCTCTGAAGGAGTCCTAGAATGGCCTGGGTTAGAAGGGACTTCAGACATCCCCCAGTTCCAGCCTTCGTGCTAAGTAGACACCTTCCACTATCCCAGGTTGTTCCAAGCCCCGTCCAGCCTGGCCTTGGACACTGCCAGGGATGGGGCAGCCACAGCTTCTCTGGGCAACCTGTGCCAGGGCCTCAGCACCCTCACAGGGAACAATTTCTTCCTAATTTCCAATGTAACCCCATTTTCAGTTTAAAGCCATTCCCCTTGCACTGTCAGTACATGCCTTTGTCAAAAGTCCCTCTGCAGCTCTCCTTGAAGGTGCTCTAAGGTCTCCCCGGAGCCTTCTTTTCTCCAGGCTGAGCAACCCCAGCTCTGAGTCCTGAGAGAATCCTCCTGCCACGTGTGGCTTGAGTGTGTCTCCTTTGCAGGCCAGCCCCAAAGCTGTGCAGTTCCCTGCCCCTGCAGCCCAGGATGTCTCAGCTGGTGTGAGGGGTTCCCATGCTGAGCATTCTGCGTGGCTGTACTGAGCTGTCCCCAAGCTGTGACCCTCCCTGTGTTCTCAGATGGAATGCTGCAGGTCACAGGAAGTACAGCTGCATTGCTTGGAGTCTCCTCAATTCTTTAAAAGGATTTCCTGGGAACAAAGGCTCTTATTGCTCTTTTTCTTCAATTTGGGTTGTTGGGGTTTTTTTTATCCTTCTGCTGACTGCTAATAATCTTGGCTTCTTGCTCACTTTTCTGTCCCTTTTTAAGGAGGCTGGGGAAATAATGGTTTCCTTGTTTTTTTAATTCTGAGCTAAGTTTGCCGTGGTATCTGTAGGGCAAATCTTCTTTTTGCCTCTTCCTGGCATAAGAATACCTTTCATTTAAGAGAAACTATAAATCAAAAATAACAAAAATTACGGTTTGACCTTTGTTAGTTAGGAAAATAGTGATGTAATGAAATGGCTACTGAGAAGGATCAGTGGGAGCAATCATATGGGCTCTTACTTGTTGTTTTCCTGGCTCTGGTTTCCAGAAAGCCCCATGCTCTGCCAAAATTGGTTCCTAGCCATTGCAGCTATAATGCCACATGGGGCTTTAAGTCTGCTTTGACATCTGCACTCATCCAAATGATCAGTTCCATCCAATTTAGATGGAGCGGAGGTGGAGGGGATGACTGGTGAGGGCTTGCAGCAGAGTTCCCTGTTGCCCCATCTGTCCCAGAGCAGTCTCACCCCACTGGAGCTGGTGGCTGCTCATGAGAGCTGCCTGCCTACAGCACAGCCCTTCTTCCCCCTGGCCAGGCAGTCTGGAGCACGGATCCCCTGCCGTGGGGAGAACATCTCCCTGCAGCCCAGGTTAAGGGCAGCATCCTCAGAGAGGGCTCTCAGGTGGCCAAACAGCCACTTCCCTTCCTTTTCCCACCCCACTCTGCCCCTTCACATCACCTTGGGGATAATTGCAGCTGTTTGAGGGGGCAGAGAGCTCCAGCTGCTTAATCAGTGGGCACAAATATGTCTGGATCGTTCTCCCTCGGGGTGTGGGACTGGAATGCATCTTCACAACGCTGACTGTAAAGGATCTGTGACTCACATGAAAGGACTTGGAAAACATTAAAAATTGGTTTAGCCCTGCCCTGGCACCTTCTCCCTCTGCTTTCATGACACGCAAGTGTGAGCATCAGAACTTGGCTTGCTGGGACTAATCCAGCCTTGGCCTGAGGAAATGGTTGTTTAGGTGGTGCCCCATGAAGTCAGTGCTGTAACTCTGTAGAAAGTGCCCTTTGAGTCAAACCTGGTTTCTTTGTGCTCGGACAGAGAGAATGGTCAGTCTTGGCCTGGCTTAGGAGACTCCCCTGCTTATCTTGTTCAGTGCTCTCTTCCCTCCTTGACTTTACAGTGCTGCTGGGTCATACCTCACTTGGGTCCTGGAGTTTGCACAGCTGCCAGGTGGGAAATCCACTGCAGTCCTCAATCTGCTGCAAATCTGATGGATAACTTTGTTTTTTGGCTTAAACAAGGAGTTGAGGAGACTTGTGGTGGCTCATTGACCCTTTGAAAACACTGAGGATGCACTGGGCAAAGTTCAGCCTTCAAAACTGTATCCTGCACTCTGGTGGGTTTGTTTGGTTTTATCTGTACCAACAAAGCTTATTTTAAACTGTGTCAGCATCCTTGTATGGAGGCTCCAGTATTACCTCTGGATTTATTAGAACCAACTTCAGAGTGTTGGATTTGCATAGGCTTAACAAGGTTACAACGTACTCGATTAATTAAAAGTAGTAGAGCCCTTGGGTAGGAAGTCAGAACCTCAGCTGTTAATACAGTACAATTAAGTTTCTCAGTACCTAGCTAGTAATTACACAAAATTCATTCCAGTATGGAAAGATTGTTTGGAAACAGAAGCATAGAGGCATGTAGAAGAAGGCTTTTGCAAATACCAACTGTCTGAATTGTTCTACTCTTGGAAAACCATTTTCTCCCTTTTGCCTTACGTAGTGCTATTTTTGCTGTTAGGAGTTTGTTGCTACAGCCTATTCCTTTGCTTGGCGTGGGTGGTTTTAAGCAGCTAAAGCTTTGAGGTTTGTGTGTCATGAGGTGCTGCAATCCAGTCATTCATTTTCTCTTCCTTGGTGAGTGTTTACGGAAATTCTGAGGGCTCAGCGAGGACTTGGACTCATCCAGAAGCAAAATAATCTATCGTGAACACTCTTCGATTACAGGGAAGGCTGGATACAAATCTGTATTCCCTGTTTTCAACTAATTTGTAGGGAGTGGTAGTCAGTGCAAGACAGTGATTATTTCAGCAGTGACCTTTTCAGCATCCAGCATATTTATTGTCCAAAAGCTGTTGGAAAAGCTATAGTGAGATGGGCCTTTAAAGTCTGGATTGCACACACAGGACTGGAGTCTGAGCACAGAATAACAGCTCTGGTTTTGCTGTCTTTTGTTGCTTTTGATGCCTTGAGGGACCACCTAGAAGCAGAGACCAGACAGGAGTAAGGGAATAAAGGTGGGTATTTTTTGGAAAGGCCTTCAAAGGTACCCCTGGGGAGCCAGAGGCTGCTGCCCAGATGGACCCCGAGATGGACCCTGAGAGGCCAAGAGTTCTCCACACTTTTATAGGTTTGGTTCATTTGCATCTCAGGGTTAATTCTCCAGTTAAAGCTTCAGTTTAATGATGTAATTCCCCTCAGCTTGCCCCCTCCCCTCAGAGGCTCCTTGGTTTATACATTTTGGGCCCAGGATGGGCTGGGTGTCCTTGGAGAGCAGCCCTGGAGAGGCTTTGTTGTGTGTGCCCAGCACAGAGAGCAGCAATGAACAGGGAACAGGAAACTCCAGAGTTACACACTGGGCACTGCAGGATGTGAAAAATACAAAAGTTAAAACCTAAGGCATCATTTTCCCTGAGGGAAGCCTGGAACAGTGAGGTGAAGAGATGTGCTGGAGCCCCCAGATGCGTTGGCAGCAGAGCCCTGAACCTACAGCCAGAAGCCAGAGTGTGCTGTAGTGTGGTCACTGTGCAGGAATTCCAGAGCCACAGCTCTGGGCAGACACACCAGTGCATCGCTCTCCTGCTGCACGTGGTGCAGGTGTCTGTCCTGCTCTCCTGTCCTGTGCTCATTCTGCAGGGGTACAGCTCCTTCTGAGCATTAGCTAAACTCCATTTACCCTGCTCTGTGTGGAGAGTTGAATTCTTCAGTGCTGCAGTGCTGGTTGGTTTGGTTTTTTTTAAGGAAGAAGTTCACTGATTTCTTTTGGCAAGCAACTCGAAGTAAACTTGGAGATGTAAAGCTTCCTAAATTACTCATCTTTTCCACACAAAACTGTGTGAAACGTAGGGCTTGTCTCAGACATTTTCTAATGATCAAATGTATCTGGCTTCAGACTTCTGAAAGAAACTTCTGGGAAGGAGAGCCTTGGAATAAACAGCAAATGAAATCACTTTACAGCCCTCTTTTGTATTACCAGGGGAGGAGGAGAGTGATTACTTCTTAGCAAATTAGGCTACATAAAAGCACTCTATTATAAGGATTTTAAGTGCCCTAATGAGTATTAATCAGTGATGCAAGCAGAAAGGGGAAGTGCATTATCACCATCTGCATTGCTGCCATGGCTGTGAGGATTACTGGGTTTTAATGAGGACCTGCAGGAAGCTCTTTTAATAATTCCACCTTGCAGGAGGTGATCTCTCAGCCTGCAGGTCCCCAGCTTGCATGGAGAGCGGGGGGAAATCCTGAATTAAAAAAGAATGTGGTGTTGCATGTTGGGAGCCCTGTGCTTGAGATGTCTTCTCTGCAGAAGAGAGCTAGCAGGCATCTCCACGTGGCAAGCTGTGCAGTGCTGCACACACAGCTCTTACAAATCTTCTCAATTTGTTCTTCTCTTCCCTGCACTTGATTTCTTGTGTTCTCCTGGTTCATCTAGACCATCCTCTGCAGAGCACTGCATTGATGTAGCCCTCTCTTAGGCTTGTCTTGACCTGCAGAGCCCGAGATTTAGAAGAGGATGCCAGTTCAATGTCTCCTGGACCTTGTCTTTGCTGGGTTAGAGAGATGCTGGGTACCTAAGAATGATAAACAAGGAAAGTGTGGGAAGTGAAGGTTGTGTTGCAGCTCAGCAGCTAGGGGCTTTCATAGAAATCAAAGTTTTTGCAAATGATGAGTTGCCCTGTAGATAAAGCAGGAGCCGTGTTTTACTGTTTGGTTAGGTACAGAAGGCTGTTCTCTCCCCCCATAATTTTATAGGATTCTTAGAGGAAATTTCAGGATGAAAGGAGCTGAGACAGAAGCCCCATCATTGAATCAGTCTCTCATGTTGTGTGTGGAAGGCTCTCTGATGAGACTAAATGACTGTACAGTAGAGAGGGAAGGTTTGGGTTGCAGGAGGTGAGAGATATGGTGGTGACTTTCCCTGAAAAGACCTCTTGGAAAGACCTCCCATCTCCGTTGGTTCCACCATCCCCTCCACGGGACAGCAGCATGTGCTCCTGGGTATGGCTCAAAGGGACAGACCCTGCAGCCTTCCAGTGAGAGGCTCAGGTTTCACCCAGCCCTTCTGCACAGGGGATGGATTTCCCTGTGCTCCACTGCCTCTCCTGAAGGTCCCTTCCCCAGTTTCCCTGGTGGGGAATAATCAGTTTAAGTGATATTGAAGTCTCTTTTGCTGTCTCCCAAATTTTACACAGCAGTTAAGAATCTGTTTGGCTGAATAATTGATTCTAGGAACATCTGTTTGTAGGATGTTTAATAGAAACATCCTTGTTTGGGATTTATCCTGCTTCTAATATTAGCTCTTCCCTGTGGGAAAGATTGTTATTAGGTGATTTCTAAATGAAAATATAACACAACAAATACTTAATGGTGCCCTTGTTTACCCTCAGCATCTCCTAAGTAGTTCTTTCACACCTGACCTTTCATTTTGGAATCTAAGCAAAGTTTGCCTCTTTCCTTAAAAAAAACCCCAGCTGCTCTTCCACAAAACAAACCAACCAGTTAAGTACGAAATGTTTGTTTATCTGTATTTCATGTGAAATATGAAGTGTCTCTCACTGAGCTGGTTCCTGCTTGGCTGCTACAGTGGCTGGGGCTTGTTCTTCCACAAGAGTGAAAACTGGGTGGGTGAAGTAGGAGAGTTTATTGGACTAAGTTGAGTGGAAAGCTCATAGGTGAAGATGCTGCTTTCTGGGGTCAGATATACAGTCACAGACTGGTTTGGGTTGGAAGAGACCTCACAGACCAACCAGTTCCAATCCCCTGCCGTGGGCAGGGACACCTCTCACTATCCCAGATTGCTCAGAGCCCCGTCCAGCCTGGCCTCAATATCCCCACCTGATTCTGTTTCAGGATGTGGTACAATGAATTTTCCTGGTTGAAATTGACTGTGATTTAAGGCTTCTTGTCTTTGTGGGGTAACTTTTCTGCCCACGCTCTGTCTTGTTCCCAGAGGCACAGTGTTTGAGAGCTCTTTGCCATAAACCTCACCACCTTGCTCCTGACACACTGCAGTGCTTGGCTCAGAGCCCTGGGCTCTAGATGCCAGCACCTGCTATTAATAAGTGGAGCCAGACTATCCCAGCTGGAGAGAGGAGGTCCTCTCCTCACAGGACACATCCTGCTCCTGGCAGGACCAGCATTTTCTCTTTGCTGTTCTTGGGACACGTGTTGCTCTTGACCTGGGGTGTTTGCAGGAGCAGTGGGGCTGTTGTGGGGCTGTCCTGCTGTCTGGAGGCTGGCTAAAGTGCCCTCTGACAGGTGGCTGACGTGGTTTTGCATGTAATGGCCCTGGAGAGCTTGGGGGGAAGCTGCTGCAGGTGACTTTTGAACTTGCTGTATAATTGGTCAGCGCTTGAAGTGGTGGTCTAGAAGTGGGAAATGATTTTGCATCTTGTTTAGCCCCTGAGTCCTGTACTCTGCCTGCATCTTTTCTGTGTCATGAACTGCATCCTTGCTATTTTCCCTGAGAGAAAAGCTGTTTTTCCATTGTTGCAAGACACTGGCCTCTTTGAGAAAGGGCAGACTGAAAGCTAATGAAGTTTTTCCTCTGAGAATAATACTGTCTAATTGTTACTGAAAGGGTTTTTAATCCTGGTGGCAACATCCTTGTTTGTTCCTTAACTAAAGTGCTGTAATAGGTTAGTTATAAAGCAGATTCCTGAATATTATTAGGAAGTGGGATTAACCGTGTTTGCTACTGGTGGCTGTGGGACTTGCCCTGAGGTTGCTGATGGAGCAGCTGCTGGGCCAGCCAAAGGAGAGGAATTGCTGAGTTCTTGCAGCAGAATCTGATCCTGTGAGAGGCTGGTTTGGATGTGTCTCTTCTACCTGCATAATAATTTCCCCTAAAGGTGCAGGAATGTGACACCTGTTTGGATCTCTTCGTCTTCTGCCAAATGTGGTCAAAACTGACAAGCAAGTTGAAAATTTAATAGGGTGAGGACTGACAAACAGCACTACCACATAAGCTTAAGTTCCTTAAGAATCCAGGCCAGAAATGTGTGCTGAGGGTTTTATTCTGCAATCATGTGGTTTAAAACTGTGTGGAACAATGTGATTAGCAGAAATGGTATTTTCAGGATTATTTGCAGTGCATATGAAAGCACAACAGCTGAATCCTGTTGTGTGCATGTGTATTAGCATGTTACCAACTTAAAAGGCCTGAAACAACCCAAGTGTCCTCATGGAGAAAAAGCAAAATACATGTATAAAACTTACTTGTGAAGCTGGCCAAACATCTCATTATGTTGATCCTAATTTCTAGGGTTTTCAACTCTAATCCTTTGGCTGGCTCCTCTTGACAGCAGCAAAAGGATGTTATTTTGTTCCTTTTCCTGGTAAGTGCTTTTGTGTTTTGCTTCTTGCAAAGCTTCCTTTTCTCTTCCCACCTCTGGAAACACAGAGTTGGGCTGTGTGTACTTCAATAACAGGATTCTGTAAGCTTGTGGTGATTGGAGTGATTGAGGTTCCTTCGAGGAATGTCCAAGTACTGCTGCAAATGAGCCTCAATGCGAAGGATGCCCAGAACAATTGAGGGTAATTGAAGGGCAGGCAAGTTCCTGGAAAGTGTCATGGGGAACCTTATGTGAGAGCCCGATGCCTTTTTGTCAAGGAATATCTTGTGCTTATTCTGAGCAGAGCTGGGAAGGAAGGCAGGAAAGAGCGTGTGGGGACGCCAGTGAGGTTTAGGGGATGAACACCACTGAGAGAGTAGTGCCTTCTGCGTTTGATGGGGTGTGCCAGGGTTGGAGGGCTGAGGGACAGGGAGGCTTCTCCTGGCTCTTTTGCATGTGTAGTAGAATAAAACCAAAGTGGTGCCTGAGAGAAAACACTGTGATAGTCTTCCTGTGTTAGTTTAGTGATAGCAGCGCTTCACTGGGATATCTTAAAAAAAAAAAAGCAGTCTCTTCTAACAGAACTCTTGCAACTTCTGTGTGCTTTGGGTTGCTGTCTGATTATCAGGACTCACGGATTTAGTCACCTCATTGTCAGCAAATGTGGAACAACTCTGAAGGGAGAACACTGACAGCAGCAGCACTGGGTGCTTTAAGGTCTGTCATGCTCTCATATCTGATTCCACAGACCTACCATCACCCTGCTCCACTAACATGGGTTTTAGGGCATGGCATCTTCAGTTAAATTAATGAGGTCGTCGTCCGTGTCTTTCAGTCACTTCTGCATCTTCCATCAACTGGCATCTGCATTTTCACAGATGATGAACTGCATGATCTGCTGCTTTGGCTTTGGCTTGTAGAATTAAAACAAAGCACTGGCTGACAGAAACTGCCTGCAGTGGCATTCCAGTTCAGAGATGGACACAGTGATTAATATAAAATTAGTCATAGATTAGGCATATTTTTTCTTTGTGTAAATCATGTCTCATTTCACTTAATATCTGATAAGTTAGTGATGTGAAAGCTTTTATTTAAACCTTCTGCAGTTTGTTCATGTTGCTGGTCTTACAAGCACTTCATTGCATGGTCTGTCTTGTGTTATTAGTCTCTGACTCATGAGGTTGTTCAGAATATTTTATTATGCTTCCAGAAAGTGTTTCTTTGCTGTGGTGATTGGCTCTGTTGTCTGTATCCTCCAGTGCTGCTGTGTTGATTCAGTGACTTCTGTGCATGTACATTGTTCAAATGTGCTATTTTGTGGTAGGAAATGTTGTGTGAGCTATCAGCCACTTGGGTCACTGGAGTTAATGATGTGGTTAGTTTTGTTCAGGCCCTTTAGTTGTGCCAGACCTCTGGGTTTGGATCAGAACTTGTTTTTTAAGCTCAAGGCTGGCACTTGCAAATGCACAAGCTTAGGGTTTCAGCTGTGGGTGCAGTAAGGCCCAAAACCAGACTGACTTGTTACCGTGGATGCTGTGTGATTTTTTGGCTGTGTCAAAATGTCTGCGGCCTTCTAGAAACCAAGAATAGAAGATAAGGGCTGAAGCACCTGTGTTTTCTGTTCTTGTCTAGTTTGTCTGAGTGCAGCCAGCCTGTCCCAGGATAAATAAGAGATCTGCTACATGGTCTGCAGCTGCTGAAAAATGCATCCTGGGACAGGGTGATTTAAAGGTGAAAGCTGTGTTGGTGGGTGATGCTTGGTGTGGATGGATGGTGTGTACAGATGTGAGCAAACCATTCAAGCTGCAGTCTGATTGCTTCCATTCAGATTCAAACCAGTCTTTGCCCAAAGGCCTTTTGCAAAAAAATTGTGCTATTAGTGTTCCAAAATAAGACATGCATCAATGGCTTTTTCCATGGAAAACCATTAGCTCTCCAGATCATTCAAACAAAGTGTTTCTTTATTGCTTTGCTTCGTGGTTTTAAATCCTCCTCCCAGCCTTTCCAAGGCAAGATAGCTGGACACAATCAGCTTGCATCAGTGACTTCCTTGGATGTGTATACGTGAATAATTTTTCCTTAGTAATTTTGAATCCTGTTGCCTGTGGAAATTTGTTTGAAAAACGTAGGAAGGATGTCATAGTAGCTTTTTAATTGAAACACAAACAGGCAGACATGAGGCAAGTGTGTGGGAAGGAGCAGTAATTGGAATTTTGCTGTGACTATCCGGGTCCCATGTTACAGAGTCATTTTTTAGCTTTTAGTAGAGAGGAAGGGCTCTTTCAGATCTTGTATCTCAAAGCCCTGCTTTTCTTGATCAGAAGTGATTAGGCAAAGCAGATCTTTGTTTTTATCTAGTAAAGAACAGACATGAATCAGACTATTTGCTTGCAGTGCTCTTGCATTTGTCTGAAAATGTTCCTGAAACAAAGCTCGTAGGAGTCACAAAGCAGAGAAATAGTGCTGCACTTTCCTTGTTAAGCTGTGCCCCTAAACACAGTGCAACATGTGAATTTTTCAGGTCTTTGAGCACAGGGCTGTGTCCTGTTTAAATTCACACGGTGTGTAATTAATTGCACGCAGTTGTGCTTCTTGAATTTGAAAAAAGAAATTGGGTGGCTACTGCAAAAAACATTTGATTGGCAAGGTAAAATATTACTGCTGAACATGCAAGATTGTGGGATTAGGATTTGCCTTTTCTTCCTGGTAAAGAAATTAAGAGTCTGGAAAAGAAAATCATATCGTGCACCTTTCTTTCCTGGGGTTACTGGAGAGGTTCCCCCAGGGCGTTTATACATGGTGATGTTCTCTCTGTGAAAGCAAAAACCCAATTAACTCTCAACTGGTTTGTCTAGTCCTGCTCTTAAATGATCATTCCTAACGACTGGCTCTTGGTTATGAGTGTGGTTTCTGGGAGGTTGTTTTTGTGATACTGAGAGTGAACTTGGATTGAACTTGATGGAGAGCTCTGCTCTTGCTGTTGAGGCTGGAGAGCCTCAGGTCGGGGCAGTGTGCGACATGGGAGCAGCTCTTCCCTCACCTGTGTTCTGGGATGATAAATTACCCTTCCAGTTAAACCAGAAAAAGCCCCACCCTTTCCCAGAAGTCCCAACAAGTCCCATTTTTCACTTACCATCCTGAGCTCCAGACTTTCCCTGGGGCCTGTCAGCCTTCCTGGCATCCCACTGCAGGGCACAGGGTGAAGCCTCCTGGATGTCCGTGTCCTGTGCCCTGTTCAAGCTGGAGAGATGCTGGGATGAGCATCAGAGGCAGTCCTATAGGAAATACTTCTGTAAACAGTCTTCAGGGGTGAAGCTGTGCAAGAGAGGTTTCTTTAGCTTAGGGTTAGAGGTGTCTGGTGGGGGTGGTGTCCGAGTTTAACCCCAGCCAGCAGCTAAACCCCAAAAAGTCACTTGTCACTCCTTTCCTTGTGGGATCGTGGAGAGAATTGGAAGGGTACAAGTGAGAAAGCTCATGGGTTGGGATAAAGATGGTGTGACAGGGAGAGCAAAAGCCATGCACACAAGCAAAGCAAAACAAGGAATGCATTCCCCACTTTCCATGGGCAGGCAGGGGTTCAGCCATCCCCAGGAGAGCAGGGCCCCATCACAGGTAATTTTTACTTGAAAAGTCAAACACCAGCACTACAAACATTCCCTTTTCCTCCTTTTCCCCCCAGCTTTGCATACCAAGCATGATGCCACATAAGGTCTGGAATGTCCCTCTGGCCAGGTGGGGTCAGCTGTCCTGGCTGTGTCCCCTCCCAGCTCCCTGTGCACCCCCAGCCCCTCACTGGAGGGCTGGGAGAGGAGCAGAAAGGGCTTTGGCTCTGTGCAAGCCCTGCTCAGCAAGAACTAAACCATCCCTGTGTTATCAGCACTGCTTTTAGCAAAAGTCCAAAATTTAGCCCACATTACCCGCTGTGGAGAAAATTAACTCTATCTCAGCCAGGACCAGCACCGGAAGTTCATTAGTCAAAACTAAATTGAGTCTGAGGAAGGAAGGAAGTGGGGGAATGGGAAATGAAGCCCACTTCCCTAGCAGCCTTGGGAACAAACAGAATCCTTGTGTTGCCAGGGTGTGAGGCAGTTAGTTCCCTTCCCCATCAGACAGCCAGTGGCCATACAGCTTGCCCGAGGTGTGGGCTGTGTGTGTGTAACTCTGACTGTGTTGAGAAGGAAATGACTAAACTTGCTGGCCAACCAGGGGAACAAAGAACATCTTTCTTTTACCAAAATAGTGGCGGTGGAGAGGCTGGGGAGTAACTGTGGTGCTGGGAATAGCAAATCTGTCTGGAGAATGGCCCTTGTGGGGAGTGTGAGTCTCCCGTGGTGATGGAGGAAGACAGACTCGGCAGGTTCTGAACAGCTGCTGGGGCTTCCCTGAGCTGCAGAGGATGCTGAGGAGTTGGGGCAGGATTGGTGGCTGCAGGAGGAAGGCCAGACCGGCTGTGACAGGCAGTGGTGGCCAGGCCAACGCAGCAAAGGTGAGGCAGCAGAATCCCGCGGCCGCCGCGTTCCGTGTCTCCTTCCCCCTGCCCGGCTGCTGCCTGCGTGTCCTGGCAGCCCGGGCAACAGGAATCCCAAAGGTCCTGTCAATCTGTGAGCCTCAGCTCCAGTCAGATATTTGTAATGAAGGGGAGAAGCTCCAGCTAATTATAGGTTTTCCATTTTGGCCCTTCGTATTCCTTTAGGCAGGCTTAAAATAACACCGTTAACTAAACTTCTTTTCCCTGGCTTTGCAGTTTCATACATGACATCCTGCAGTGCCCTTTATAGAAACCTCAAATATTTTTTTTTTCCCCGCCTACCACATTCTGTGTCTTTTTCCATCTGGCAGATGTTTTTCCCCTGAGTTGCACAGGGCTCAGTACATAATTATTCTGTTGCAATAGCCTGGAGCCCCAGTCCTGTGACGGAGTCTGCTTGCACAGGCTCCCATGTCCCTCTCAGTTCTGTGTCATTTTTTTTTTCTCCTGGTGGTTTTGTTCAATCTACTCTAAAAAACTGTTCTGAGAAGTAATGAGCACCCAATCATTTGTTTGCCTTGAGATAATCTATTATAGCTTTTTAGAGTATAACCCTGAAAATGTTTGGGTTTTTTTCCCTCCCAGTCATACAAGGGCTGAATTCTCTCTCTTCCAGTTTACAACTCTGGATATTTGCAGTTTGTTGCCACAAGTCAACAACTACTTGGTCAGTGTGCCTTTAGTCCTACATTTTTGAGCAGATTCTTTGCTTTCCCATTATGCTACTTGCTTGTCTTAAACTCCTGCTCTTGCTCTTGGCATGATTTTTGTTTGGAGAGCAGTGTCTCAGTGTAGCAGTGAAGTGTCCCAGGTGGGGATGCACTGGCGTGTTCCAGGTTGTTTCCATCCTTCTACCAACCATATTTCACTGAGTACTTGTATTTGGATCACTGACTCTTAAGCCTCTTCTAAAGGGAGCTCATGTAATTGCATAGGTTTGGAAGTTTTTAGTTATTAGCCTGAGGTTTTATTCCCCAAACTTGCCTTTTGCATTTCAAATACAAAGCTTACCCAGAACCTTCTCTTGGAACAGTTCTGTCAAACTTCCCACACCGAAGAGCTCCTCTTTTGTCCACAGTCTGTAGATGGGAGTAGCTGAGACTAAAACTTCTTGTCAAACCACAGTAACAGAGAATGTCTTTGATTTACCAAAATAGTCATAGTGAAGAGACTCAGGAATAGTTGTGGGAAGTTGTGGGGTTGGTTCAGTGCTATGGGCTGCTCTGACTTGCACTGGCTTTACTTCACACCCTGATTTTCAGATGTTCAGCAACACTGGGTGCTTGTTTGGGATTTGTTTAGGTCGCGGTAGTGAGAAGGAAGCCTTGCCAGGCATTATTCACCTTTGTTTTGTGCTCTGTGTGTGTGATCAGCTGGGGAGGTCAAGGGCAGGCACAGGCCAACTGTGTAATGTAGAGATACTGAGAAATAATGTTGCTGGGAATTATTTGGAATTTACAAGCTCATTTCCTTTTTGTACATCTGTTGTTATCCTTTAATCTCTTGTTATTAGCTTTTTTAAAATGCTGTTATGTACCTCATCCACAGTGCTTCCTGTATCCTGTGTCACTTGATAAGTAACTTTTACAAGATATCACATGTTAAGTCATCTCAGTCTTTGATTAATCAAAATTTTGGTTTCTCTTTTTCTCAGTGTTGGGAGTTTATATGGATCAGTGGTACTTGCTCAAGACTGAGAGTGGAGATCAACACTGAGTCTGCTCCTGTGGGTGAGTAATCTAAACCCACTGCATTGCTGATGGCTATTATCTACTATCTGCTGGTGTTTTGCTTTTTGATATCTTACACAACAGCTCCTTTGGGCTTTCATTTCAAATGTCATTAAAATGATGTTATAGATGACTTCCGGTAAGAGTTGCAGAAGAATGTCAGTGTGCTCCTGCAGATACTCATTGATTTTGTATCTCTTAAAGGATGGTCCTCACTTAGCACAGTCTAAGCTATTGTTTAGAGTCAGGCAAATGTGGAAACTGTGTTTCCATGTATTAATGACAGACAGTGGCTTTAGGGTTAATATGTGGACTGTGGCAGAGTAATGAAGTATATTTGGATTATCCAAGAAATGAAACTGAAATGAGCACTGGAGCTGTTCTGTGGCATAAAAAGGGTTCAAGCAGTGCCAGTGCACCCCAGTTTGAAGGGTTCAGCTGCAGCACAGGATCCCCCTAGACATGCTGTGCTTGTGTGGTGCAGCTGTGCATGTGCACTTAATCTGACTCAGCAGGTCTATGGCAACATGCAGAGAAACTGCCAAGAGCTTTCAGATTACCGGGGCAAGTTTATGAGAAAATGCATTCAGCAAAACAGAATTTGTGTTGTGAGATCCTTTGGAAATGGCCCAGTTCTGGTGGCTTCAAGGAGCAGCATTTTGCATTCGGTCTAAACTGATTTGATCCAAGTAGCCTCGTGCATGTCAGAGCTGGCAGTCTTGTTTTGGGAATAGTTATCCCTCATCTACTTTGTTTAGGATGTTATGCTGTGATTTAGCATCCTAAATTCCAGCTGGAGAGCTGGGTCAGATTGCTTGACATGCTCATCCCGTAACTCCAGAGCTGGGCTCCCAGTCCCACAGGATGTGAGGACTTGTGTCTCACTTGAAATCCCATTTCCCTTCTTTTACTCCCTTACCCTCTCCATAGCCCTTGGAGTGCTTCTTCATGGCTCTCTGACCCTTCCCACACTAAATCAGTGTGCATGAGCTCTCTCTGGGATTCACAGCTGCCCAAGGTCTTGCACCAGACCTGGCAACAAGTGGGTGTTGCTCCTTGTTAGTCAGAAGCCCTAAACTCCACTGCCAAAAGCTTTCATTCCCTGGGTTTTTAAGCAGAGGTCTGCTGGCTCCGGGAGTGGTTGTCACCTATCATCTCCCATCCTGGTCACAGTTGTTCAGTTTTATCACTGCTTATCAGGGTTGGTGGGATTACACTCCAGCTGGATTTGCTGGATCATGGCTGTAAAAACATGTTTGAAGGTCTGATGCTGGCTGGCAGCCACATTCTGCTGGATGTGTGTTTGGAGACTCTCAATCTGCTGGCATCACTGTGCAAATGTCTTGCCTTTGCTGGAAGTCTCCCCCTCTTTGCTTCCCAGATTCTGTGCTGATTCCCCCTCCCCTGGAGCAGGAGAAGGCCTGGGACATAATTCTGCCTGGTTTTCCCTGTCACTCGTGCTGCTGCTCCCTGGGAAGGGGCTGTGTGTGTCCATGTCCATCCAAAGCTGTAGTAACAGGTGCTTGGTCCTCCCTTCTCCGTCCGTGGGGCTCCAGAGCTGGCAGGCCTCTGGCATTTGGAGGAGTCAGACCTGTTGCCCTTAACAATTGGTCTGATAAGCCTGATTTCTCCAGCTGCTGCTTGCTTTCCCCCTTAAACAGATAAACGAGAGCCTCTCCTAACGAGAGGGCAGGAAATTCCCGTGCCTGACTCAGCGCTGCCAGGGGCAGGGGGCTGTGTGTCGGGCTCCTGGCTGCTTCTCCCCCATGGGGAGCAACATGGGCTTCTTTGCTGGGTTACCACAAGTTCAGCACAGGTGTCTGACCTCCAGTCTCACCACACACAGTACTCACACATGTTCAGAGTGGAGTCTCAGTGCCTCTGCCCACAGCCTCTGTTTATCCCTAGAAGCATGGATTTCCATCCCGTTGTTCCCTCCCCACCTAGCTCTATGTTAAACAGGCTGCTGCCACTTCAGCCTTGCCCCACAGTAGGGGCACATGTGTAAATAATCCAGAAAAGCTAAAGAAGGCTTTTAAAACAAGCCTTAGCAGAGACAGCTGCTTCAGCATGGTGCCACGAAGGACAGGAGCCTGGCTAAGTCTGTGCAGCCAGAGTCAGTCGTGCTCCCTGCAGCTCTTGCTCTTTCCTAGCAAAACCCTGCAGGTTTGCAGCTGTCTTCACCCTGCTCCGCCAGCTCTGAGTCAGGTCTGTGCTCAGTGGCAGCAGATTTTTGGTGTGTCTAAAGCTGAGACAGAGCATTCCCACAGCACTGAAATACTGTCCAGTCTGCCCTCTTACAGTGCCTGTGTGCAAAAGGCAAAAATCAGTATTTGTTGGGTTTTCCCCCCTCAATGTCACATTGAATACAGGAGGGAAGGAAGCACAAGGCTGCTTCTATGTATTCAATTTATTGGTACTTGATGACTTGTCCTGCGGGGCCCAGCCCACACGCAGCTTTTCTTGGGCTTTTAATAGTTGTGCTAAACTAAATTGCGCTCAAAATAGTAATTATTTCAAGCATTTCTCCAGAGCATGTGGCTGCTCTGCGTGTTTATGGGAGGTGGGACCACGGAAGGGTCCCCAGGCAGGCTGGGATGGGGATTTTCTGGTGTCTTTTTCCTCCCTTCTTCTGAGAGGAAACAGTGCTGCTTGCAGAAAAGAAGCAAAGTGTTACTTGTGCTTTTGCTCCTCACATTTTGTGTGATGTGCTTTGGGTAACGTTAATGTAACTTGAAGTTCTGCTCACCCACAGTTCTGATGGTGGCTCTCTAACACCCATAAATCTCTGCAGAGAGGGGGGATGTATTTATCTGTAAACAGGGAGCAGCCTGCCCTGTTTATCCAGCGTGTGACTCCCTCTGCTGCACGTGGCATTTTCCTGCCTCCCTCCCATCCGGTTCTTTTTCTTTTATTGACTTTCCCAGTCCTGGCAATTGCTTTATATTCAGAAAACATTAATTCGTCCCTCACAAAGCTTGCAAACCTGATTTCAGATCTTCCCTTTTTCTTTGAAAAACTCTTTTTGCTCTCTTTGAGACCGAAAATGTACATTTTCCCTGTTTATTTAGACAAGCTTATTTAGTCTGCAGAAATCTTGTGAAAAGCGAAGTTTCTTTGCTTGCATTTATAATCCTCTGAGGTTTATGTATTGGGAATAATCTTTGTGAGCTGGAAAAAGATTGTCCAATCTGTTTTAAGATGTCCCACTTTTTGAGAATTGCATCTCATTAGGAATACAGTTGGCTGTTTGCATGGCTTTTTTCTTCCTCTGTATAGCTTGGGGGAGAAAATACATCATTTCTTCATCTAGTAATAATGCTTGGCACTTTGCATCTTCAAAGAACTCCTTGGCTGTGGGTTGAATAATTCCCATAACATGGTGTTGTAATTTCTCATCATTTCCCCCCTTTTACAGATGGGCAAAGCAAACAAGGAGTCAAGTGAGCTTAGGCCATGGAAAGAGAAACAAGGTGAAATTGAGTCCCCCACCCTCCTGACTTGTACTGGAGCAAAAGAAAGTTTGACTCAGGTTGAGACAAAGGGAAATATAATGATCTTTCCTAGCCTTCTTAACTCTTTATTTAAGTGCATTTGCTGGTGGTGCTTTTTGGTGTTTTTATTCCCCCCCCCCAAAACAGGTTTTCTCATTGAGGTGGTTGTCCCTTCTCAGTGAGTGGTTGGAAGGTGAAGCAGCGTGTTAATAGGGTTAAGTTTGTGGGGTGTCATTCACCCCTGTCTGGGGGATCTCTCTGCTCCTTTCCTCCTCTTTCCTCTCACACCAGAGGCAGGGGAGACCTTTTCTGTATTATTTGGGAATATTTTTTTCCCCATCCCGTTTTCCATCTGAGACTAAAATGGGAAAAGTGAGCCATCTCAAAATGGAAACTGTGTCAATACATAGAAGCTGATCTCTTGTCTCATCCACCACATGCCAGGATATTTTTTTCCCTCCCGTGGAGTGGAGTGGAAGTTGTTGGCTCAGAGTGGTGCCTGGAATGATGTCATTTGCAGAAATAATTTCATACAACTGCACTAGGCTTTAGGCCTTGATTTACAGCTGCTAAATGAACTGACAAGACCCCAGATGTGTTGTGTGGCATACAGAGAAGGTGAGTGGTCTAGGCAGTGAACTCTGCAATTAGGCACTCTGTTACAGAGGAAGTTGTGGTTGCCTACTTGCTGGAACGTAGTTAAAACTTCTTTTTTTCAGGAATTCTGGCTTTTTGCAAAGTTGCTTCAGAGCACTGGGCAGTGTTAGGGCAGTTTTGTCCTCTTGGGGAGAATGGATTGTCTGCTGGGTGCAGAGGAGCATGGAAATCACATGAAGAGTTCTTTCATCTTCCTTAGGAAAATCTCGTGGCTGCTTCTTTGCAGGCTCTCAGAGGTTCCCTGGCCACCTTCTGAGTGGCTTCAGATGCCTTGTTTGATAAATTTTCAGGCCAAAAGCCTTGCATGGCCTACCACAGCTTTATTCCGGGCATGCCCTGCTAGTGAAGGCGGTGGAGAAAGCAGCTGTTTCCAGCCACGTGCTCCTTTTGGGGATGCAAAACCTTGCGGAGCCTTATTTAGGGGCTTGAGATTTAGCTCCAAGATTATATTTAGTTTTCTGTTTCTGATGGGTAGGACAGATATCCTGATGCCTTAGATGAGACCTTCAGCAATGGGCAGCAGCACCAAGGTACCATAGGCAGTATTTTTATTTTCATTTTTCTTTGACTTTCTTATATAGCTGATACCTCATTTGTGCGTGCTCCTTCCCAGTGTCGGGCAGAGCTGTCCTGAACCACTCCATGCCCCCAGGGCTCTGGTTTCATCCTCTGCTTCTCATGATACCCAAATTGCTCATTACTTGTCTGCTGACTTTTTAAGGATCCAAATGTGGCTTTTCATGAGTCTGGATGTTTTTCCCTGGCTGGGCTTGGGAAGCCCTCAGGGCTGAGCTGGGACCTGGGCTTTGCAGCTGTGTGTGCAGAGCAATTTTCATGCCTTGCTTGCAGGGTGTGAGTACTTGTGGTGGGGTCTTGGTGTCCCTCCTTTGTCATCTGACAGCTTCTGTCACTAGGCTTTGATTTCAGCTGCTTAGGAAAAATGTCAGCAGCTTCAGCGTGTGGGGAACATCTTGGGCTCTTCTGTTGTGTTTGTTTTAATTTCGTGTTCTGGATTTTTTTTTTTTTTTTGAGGCATTGCATCCAGAAGTGGTGAGTGCCTCCAAGAATGTGTCCAGGTTGAATTGCTCAGATCATGCTGATACCCAAGGAATTTTGTTGAGATCCTTTAGGATCTCTGAGTGCTCCTTAGATATTTGAAATTGATAGGAAGGGACCAACTGAGGCATCCCTGGGCTGGAAGGTGATTGCCCAGGAAGGGTTGGATGGGGCTGATTTTTTCTCCTGGGGCATCAAACCACTGTCAGAAAGCACAGAAGTCTTCAGTGGAAAACCAGCTGTTGTTATCTTTTCAACTCTCCTGACAGCAAATTGGTGAGCTCCCCATTTGTGCTGTGTTTGAAAGGCTGAGGTGGCACAGCCCAAGTCTGACAAGTGATACCTGGGGATCCTGGCTGTGATCTCTGGGGGGATTCCAGCTGCAAGCTGGCCCTCTGAAATGAGCAAGGAAGTGGCTCCCAGGCCAAGGTATCTGGAAAATATCAAGGAGTAGGTGATGAGGTGTGAAAGACAAGGGCCGCTCGGAGCAGTGAGAGCGCACCAGAAACCTGGCAGTGACGCTGTAGGAGCAGTACTGGATGCAGCTGGAGATGGGCTGGAGCAGGAGCTCTGTGTCCAATCCTTCCCCTCTTCCTAAAGCAGGATCTGCTTAGACCCACTCTGCATTAAAATGGTGTTTGTCTCAGCCTGCTTATCTGCTGGCCAGCCCATACACTCGCTCCAGATGTTCTCTTACCTCAAAACCGGTGATGCACCTGAAATTGTCCTTCCAGGATTTGGAAGCTTTTTTTGATGAAGCTGTCTGCCTGCCAGTGTTTTCAAGGTCACGTCACACTTTGAAATCGTGGTATTAAAATAATTGCCTTTGAAATGAAGGGAGGGTCATGTGCCCTACATCAGAAATTCCTTTTAGTGCTTATTAATCCGGTATATAAATGTCATGGCTTACATCCACAGGGTGTTTATATTGAATTTTTAGCTGCATCAGTATCTCTTGCTCCTCAGAATAAATGTCATATAATCTGGTAATGAGCAATATTCTTAATTTAGAAACCAAAAATAGGACATAGACAAATCTGAGTTACTGGAAGAAAGTAGGAAATAGCCTTACCTCATGAGGGGAGAGCAAATTCAGTTGAGTCATCTAGTGTTTAGTGTAATGGTAAGGCCAGAGAATTCCATCTGTTTCTCTCGGATGGCACAATGATTGCCATATTCCAAAAGCCTGATCCTCCTCTGGTACACCTGTTCTGAGGTGTGCAGCAGGGGATAGTTGGGAAACACCCTTCTTTCCTCACCCCAGTAGGTCAGTGCCCACCAGCTGGAGGTACATTAAGCAGGAGGGATTTAGGCTTATCCCTTCCAACACCCTGTTTGAAGGAGATGAAGTTGTTCCTCTGAGACCTACAGTGAACAGCACTGGCCGGGACAAGATGAGAATTTGGGAGTGGAATCATCCTTGTTGTGGCAGCTGGGCATCATCCAAGATCTCTGATGCCTGGAGCACCTTCCGAGCCAACAGTCCTACACCTGGAGGAGGTGCTTTCTCATGTCCTTAGCAACTGTTCCTAAGGAACAGCAGTGACACCAATAGTCATACAAGCATCAGTGGCTAATTACAGTCAGTGCCTGGTACACTGAGCACAGTAATACTGCAGGCTGTCCCCACGGGCTGGTGACTCAGTGGACAGTGTTTACCATGAGGGGCATAGGCTGTTAACTTTTAGCTCAGGTGCTGTCTGTGTGCTGGGCAGGTGGGTGAACTTTGTTCAGTGGAGGCTTTCCCTGACTCATTCCCTTTTCCAGACACAGCCTGCTCTCCTACCCTGTGAAGTCTCTCAGAACAGCACTTGTTTGCCCTGATTCACTGGGTGATTTTTGGTTTGTGTTCTGTATGCAGTAACAGTGGCTCTATGTAACCCTATGTAAATTTTGCCTTGAAACATCTTGGTGAAGAAGTTACTTTCCTATGTGATGGTGGTGTCACACTGCACCAGAGTGATGTGGAGCAAGGTCCATTCTGGAAGTGAACGTGTCTTTGTTGCAGATTTGATGTGAGCTTTGTAACCTCAGTGTTACCCATGGTCCCAAACAAACACACACAGACACACACACACAGCTGTGCTCTGGTGGTGCCTCTAAGTGGAGAAGGGAGGCAGATTGTGGCCACAATGATCAGGATGTTTGTGGAAATCTGCTCATGCTGTGTTTGTGGCAGAGGCCACATCTGGTAGCAGACAGTCTGAAGCCAGTCACGGTGAGGAGAGCTGGTGTTTCAGTGGGGACCTTACATAGAAGGCTGCTGTTTATTGCTGGGAGCAGCCACAGGTTGCACAAAGCTGCCAGGATCTGTATTTTGAGGTCCTGTTTTGGTCACTTGGTCAAACAGGCAGCCAGTGTTAAGCACGTTCTCAGTAGCATTGACTTCAGTGGCATTAGAAACATGCTTGACATCAAATGTGGGCTTGTGCAACTTGCTGATCTCCAGCTGGGTGGGTCTGGCTGAAAAGCTCCTGTGCCAACAGAGAGACTGTCACTATTTCAGGCTGTGGTGCTGCTCGGCTGTCAATCCAATTTAAGGGGACCAGATTATAAACGCTCTGAAATGCTGAGCTGGTGCAAAGCTGCTTTGCTGATAAGGAGCTGTTCAAAATATTTGGAAAGTTCAACTCTGCTGCGGGACTGGGCAAACATTCCTGGCTCCATTCCCAGGGCTCGGTGCCAGTGGTGTTTTGGCTGGTTTGCCTGCTTGGCTGGATGCCGAGCGGCCGAGGCTGGATGTGCCCTGGGTGTCACTGTGCCTGAGGGACACTGGGGGATGGCAGTGGTAAAGCAGCTGTCCTGGCTCTGCCATCTGGGCAGTGAACAGCTGTTTGCCCCTGTGGGGTCAGAAAATAGAGTGGGGCATCCCATCAGGTGATGCAGCATTGCCGGGAATACCAAAACGGAGCTGGCGGCAGCTCTGGACCCCTTGGGTCTGTTCCTGGCTCCTAATGGGAGATGAAAATCTGATAGGTGGGAATGCCACATCTCTGTCTGGGGAAGAGCTTTGTTCACTGTCAGTGTTTCAGCCCCAGAACAGTCTGGCAACAGAGCAAATTGCCAGCTTGCAAGTGCTTGCAGGAGCCTCTTTGTGGATTTGGGTGCCTTTTGCTCCAAGACCTCAGCAGAGATTTCCACTATTCCTCCCTTGCCCTGGCCCTGGCCCTGGCCCTTGCCCTTTCCCACCCTGTCCTTCACAGTACAACAATGTGCTAGTGTTTATTGCTTCCCTTGCAGATTTGGGCACTGCTGGAATTTGTAGAATCAAAGAATGGTTTGGGTTATAAAGGGCTTCAAAGATCATTTCATTCCAACCCCTGCCATGGGCAGGGACACCTTCCACTATCCCAGCTTGCTCAGAGCCCCATTCAGCCTGGCCTTGGACACTGCCAGGGATGGGGCAGCCACAGCTTCTTTGGGCAACCTGTGCCAGGGCCTCCCCACCCTCACAGGGAACAATTTCTTCCCCACACCCCATCTAAACCTCCTCTCTGTCAGTGTGAAGCCATTCCTCCTTGTGTCTCACTCCAGTTCCAAAGGAAGACTCCCCCCAGAGCTTTCTTGTAGGCCCTCTTCAGATACTTGAAGGCTGCTCTGAGATGTCTATGAAACCTTCTCTTCTCAATTTTTGTTATCAAGGGGTTGTGTCATGTGTAAGCCTAACACCTTTGCATCCTCTTAGTATCTAGAGTAGCTACACTTGCATGTTCCCACTCCTCTGTTGCCTGTCTCAATCATTTCCCTTAGGGACCTCCTTTGCAGCTGTGCTGCCATTCACAGACTCTCTGCCAGCTGTGCTGCAGTGCTCTGGGCAGAGAAGGAGGAGGAGTGATGTGCACAGTCCAGCAAAAACGTGGTACTGTGTGCTCGGCATAGTTCCTGCAGGTGCTCACCTGGATCAGATGCCTGGTGCCAAGGGGTTTCTTGGTGCCTGGGTGTGATACTAAGGTGTGTTTTCCTGTTCAGCAGGGTGCTGTCAGCCAGTGATAATCCCCCGTCACTAAAGGTAGGGGCAGTGCTGCTTTGAGCAAGTGAAACAGCTGCCCTTTGGGAGTATGGGAAAGGGAAGCCTAACAACATTGCTGCATCGGGAGAAATTACCAGTGCAGCGTGGCAGCAAGAAACTGTGTAGGTACACAGCAAACAGTAGTAATGGGCTGCGTCTGTCTCCTCTAATGCTTCCCCTATCTGATCAGCTGTCAACATCTGTTAATCTCTGCTGCCACAGAGCACGGAGACAGCTCTGAGGTTTGTGTTGTTAAGGGTGTGTGCTGTATATAAATTACAGAGTGTTGTGACAGCTGTAGCAAATGCCGTGATCCACACTGGGGAGTGCTGGGGTACGGCCTCGTTATCTCCTGTGTTATCCGGGAGGAGTTTGGAGCCTTGCTGGCGTTACAGCAGGAGAGGGAACGTGTGTGGTCATGTTACCCTCATCAGACATTTGCATGTGGCTCCTTGGAGCACCGGGTTGCTGGCCCGCAGCCACAGCGGCGTCTTGAGATCTTGTCAGATCTTGCAAGCAAAGGAGCACCAGGCTGGGTCACAGTTCTTGGACAAGAAGCTTCCAAGGAACAGGCTGCTGATGCAGAGATACCACAGACGTCCTTGTGGTGCCCTGTGTGTTCTGACATGCATGCTGGGTGTGTTTCTCTTTTTCTGTTGTTACTTGGTATTTTCTGACTTCAGAAGACTACTACATTCAGTGAGAAATAAGTTGATTCTCCTCTCCCCCATACCATGGCCAGCTGTAAAGGATTTGAAGTGAGTGTTTTGAAATCTGCAGAGGGGTATAGCGTTGATTGTTCATGAGATAAAAATTGCTCAGGCACAGACTGAATATCCACTTGAGCTGAGCTTGGCTTTAGCGGCAGTGTGGAGCTGTGCTTCAGATTCCTGGGTGCTATTGCCACGTGCAGTGCTCTTTTTTCCTCACTGGTGCAACGTTCCCATGAGTGAGGAGTTCCCACTGGTGAATATTTTGCACTAAGGTGAATGTGTGCTCCACTTGTGTAGGCTCACCCCTTAAAATAGCCGTGAAGACCAGAGGAACAGGAGCCCCAGCTCAGGTGAGCAACCTTAAACCTAAGCCCTTCAGGGTGACTGGTTTAGGTAAGCTGTTTCTTTTGATTTAATGCCCAGTTTACTTCACTTTCATGTCTGTCTTCAGTCAGGTTAGCTCCCTTGAGTTTGGCAGCTGGATTCAGGAAAATAATGGTTGTTTTACAGCATATTATTGGCACACTGCTGTGTACAAGTTCAAAATTGTTGACCCCGCCTAAGATGGAAGTTTCTTACCTTGGCCCACAGTGCTGCAGTGCCAGGAGAGCTCTTGGGTAGGGCTGCCACAGGTTGAGGTGGTGTGTGAGCACAGAGCAGGTGGTCTCAGCTGCCAGAACCACTGCTGAGTACAGCCCGAGGAGTGCCTGTGGCATGGGAACTCAGCAGCACCCATGTGGAATGGTTTCCTCTGGCTGGAAGGAGGATTGTGGTTGTCTGGCCATGGCCTGGCTTCTCAGGATTGGTTTCAGGCCTGGAGAAGTCCTCTGGAGAAGGATCTGTTGGCTTTCCTCCTTCCCCCTGCAAGCTCCCTGGGCAGCCCAGGTAGCCAGAGCGCTGCCCTCTGGGCACAGGTCACTGCTTGCTCTCTCACTATAGGGCCGGTGGTAAAAGTCTCCTCCTGAAACCCTCAGGTGTGTGGTCAGATCAGGCTGGCTTCACTGCCTGTTTACTCAGCAGGCTGCCTCTGGAGACATCCCAGGCACCTTACTCACACCTCTTTGTTTCCTGCCAAATGCACACTTGTGCTAAATCACTTCCTTCCACTCCTCATCAATGGTCAGGAGTGTGACTGCACATCAGCTCTCATTGCATTGATACTGGGACTTAGTTTGGAAAAACAGGATGCCATGGAAGTAATTGTCTTGTTCACGTTGCTTTCCTAAGTCTTGATTTTTTTTAGACACAACATCGTGGCAGGGAATTAAGCCCCTAGTATTTGGAAGGTTTTTAATCAGCTGACAGTGTTGATTAAGTTCTTTCAATCTGTAAAATACAGCATGTCATGCTACTACATCCTGGCCAACACTCTGTTTTCTTTTTAAAGACAATTTAAATAGAATATTAGAGGAGAGGAAAAAAAAAAACCCACCCCAAACCACAGAAATGGCAATTTAGTATTCTTGACATTTCTCAGAAAGCTGCTTAAGATTATCTCCTTAAAATGGCAGATTTTGCCTGCAAGTCAAGTAGAGGAGCAGGAACTGGTATTTCATTAAAATACTAGGAGAGACCTGAATGCATTTATGATCCTTGAGACATTTGCAGGAAACAGAAACTTGCTCTTTAGAACTGCTGAAAGTTTTAAATAAAGAGCAAAACACAAATCCCAAAATCCAACAGCAGGACTCAGATATTTCCTCTGCCAGAGAGCTCTGCTTGTAGCCACACAGAAATACCTGTTCTGGCTTTTTTCCCCCCCTTCTTTTTCTGCATGTACTTGTAAAATCCCCAGCCTAAACTTCCCAGCACAGCTCCATGCTGCTCCCTTGGATCCTGTCCCTGGTCACCAGAGAGAAGAGATCACTGTCTGAAATATCCTAAATAACATTTCACTAGCCTGGGATTTCCAAGGTATTTCAGTACTTCCAAAGCTGTGGTGTCCCAGGAGCGAGCACAGTTGTATTGGGGGATGCACCNAGGAAGAAATTGTTCCCTGTGAGGGTGGGGAGGCCCTGGCACAGGTTGCCCAGAGAAGCTGTGGCTGCTCCATCCCTGGCAGTGTCCAAGGCCAGGCTGGATGGGGCTCTGAGCAAGCTGGGACAGTGGAAGGTGTCCCTGCCCATGGCACGGGGTGGAACTGGAAGGGCTTTGAGGTCCCTTCCAACCCAAACCGTTCTCTGGTTCTGTGGTAGGAACCAATTTGCTAAAAATATGGAGTTTATCAACAAGACCTGAACCTGTCTGAGGTAAATCACCACGGTAGCTGTGTCTCACCAGTAAAGCCTTGAAGTGGATGAATCCATGTCGGTAATTGGCAGTTTGGTGCTGTAAGGAGGGAGGTGACTGAAGGGGTGTTGTAGCACTGCTGGAGGGGTGGGTGCAGCTATGGATTTTTCTGTGAGCAGTTCTATGTGCTTGTGATGTGGAGCTGTCCCCATTTTGTCCAGTGACTGAAGAGGGAGATGTGCAGAGATGCCAAAATGTCCCTGCTGCAGTTTCCAGGGAGTGGTAAACAAATGTTGAGCTGTCCCTGAGAGGAGCTGTGCTATGACACAAGCCCTGCATGAAGATGTGTGACAGTTTCCACCTTGAAATAAGTGATGTTTCTTTTCCTAAACGGAGATGAAACTGCAGTTCTAATGTATATGTAAAGCAAACACTGGTGCCAGTTTTGGATTAACTTTTCCCATTTTAAGCAACATAGATTATCATGGCTGAGGCCTTGGCATCACCAGTGTCTTCTGCAAGCCCAGACTAGACTTGTCTCAGTGCTTTTTTATGTTCAGCAGAGTTAGTGTAAGATCCTCCTCTAAGGGAGGATCCCTTCCTAACTTTAGCCAGGAAAAAAACATCTTTAGTCCTTCAGAGCTAAATATAATCTCCCAGAAACCATCCCTCCAATGATGGCTCAGTAAACACATGGAAAAACACTCAGCCCCATAAAGGGAAGCACGGGAGGCAGTAGTTTTAAATAGTTATTTGTATAGATCTGTTATGTATGAAACAAGAAGCAACATTTTAAAACTTATTTAGTGCTTGAGAGCATTCAGGATTATCTCCACTTGCTCCTTATGTACCACAAAGGATTTGGCCCCTGATGATCACATGGTTGCTGAGGAAGCTGCTCATTCATAACAAGAAAATGCAATGATTTGTTTAGTTCTGTTATTTGGGGTGGGGTTTTGCATTCTTCTGGTTGGTTTGTTTTCTCTGGATTTTTCTAGCATGGTAGTAGAAGACAGTTCTAGGATCTTTTTTTTCAGTTGTTTCAAAAAGGTCTTCAACAGAAGCACAAAACCTGGCACATCTTGCAAGCCACCCCCTATCCCTTTCCTTGGCAAATTTGGCAGTGTTTGGGAGTCTTTCCAAAGTTTTACCCTTTGCCTCTTAAGAAAGGCATTGAAGATGATCAGCTCACACCAATTAAACCACTTTTTTTTTTCTTTTTTTGCCAATGCTGGTGTACCTTGGTTTTGTCCCTGGCACAGCCTTCTCCCTCCTGTTGCTTTCATGCACTGGGCACTTCCATTAATCACAAATTTCCACCTGATGGCAGCGAAGTCAGTTTGCATCCTACAGGTTAAACCTGGGTTGTTCTTTGGGATCAGGATCTTCAGGCACAGGTGGGGGCTGGAGGTGTACTCTGGTTCTGTTTGACCTTTAATACATGAAGAACTCCTCTTTGGCCAGCTGCTGTAGTGGAAATCAGCCTGTGGTTAAATATACCTTTCTTTCTATGAGAGTGAGTCTTGCCCCACCACCCCCAAAGGCTGGGAAAGTGAGAAACACTTTTAGTGTCTGCTTCTTTTAGCATCAGAGGTCTAATTTGATTTGTATGGAAGTAGGAAAACTTTGAAGTGTGGTGGAAATACAAAGGGAAAAGTACTTCAAAGAAATGTAACATTGTAAGTGTATCTGATCCCTCAAGGTTTTTGAAGTTTTATCATGAGATTATGTATTCAGAGGAAGATTTGTATGGAAATACTGAGGGTCATTAATGCATCCAAGCCTTTATGAGTGCTGGCCTGGAACTATTCTGTGCTAGTTTTGCTTTCACATGGTGGCAGGCGAGTGCTCCTTCACCTGTCTGTCTGCACTGACACAACAGAAGTCAGTGTGGTCTCTTGAGGGGGAAACCAAAGCAAAAGCCTCTTCCAGGGTGAGACGTGCTCAGCACGGTTATCCCATGATCAGCAGAGATCTCTGGTCTGGCTGAACAAACCAGAGTGTGTTAAACTCCCCAGCCTTCTGATTTACATCAGTCACTCTGCTGGAGTGGAGTCTGAGGTGGTCCTTGGTGCTGGATTACAGGTTTCTAATAAAATACCTTGAACTTTGGGAGAGTTCAGATCTTGGAGCTGAGCTCTGTTTTAGGGTTGGGCATCCACTCCTGTGCAAACATGCCCAGCTGTGCTGGAGGAAAGTGGTTGTTGTTTTTCCTTTTGGCAGACAAGGATTCTGGCATTGGAGCTTTTAATTGCAGGAATTATATTAGCAGTTCCCAGTGCTCAAGGGAGGGGGGGGGTGTGTGTGTTTGTGGGCAGGAGGAGCTAATTAGATGTGTATAAATAATGGGCTTGGGAGCTTTTAATCCTGGATGTATTGTTCCATCCTTGCTATCATCTCTCACAGTGGAACTGTGGAAAGTTAAAAAACTAAGAAATTACACAATTTCCCAATACAACTTTGAAACAACAGTGAGGTTACTTTTGGTCTTTTTATGTCATAAAAACATCTTTGAATTTATTCAGTGTTTTAATAAAACCAGCTTAAAATATTATTACATTTTTATATTGATTTTGAAGGTTTATTTTAAATAAGATCTGTAGGTTGAGAGAAGGGAAAGCGGTTAAGCAGTCTAGGATTTCTTTGCTTTATTACAGACTAAAAAAAAAAAGTCAGGTGATCCTGCTTCCCCATGTCTTCCTTCCTTTCTATGCCTTACTGTATTTCATGGCAAATAAGGGCCTTTCTGTGTTCAAACCTTCAGGATATTTGTAGATCACAAAACTTCCTTCAGCAGCCATGTGCCTCAATAATGCTGTTCTTTCTTAATGAAAACTAATATCCTGGAGGAATGAATCCTGTGGAAGACCTTGAGTTTTGAGAGAGTTTGTGGGGTAAAACTGGCTTTCCAGAAGAGTCTGTAAACAGGACTGGCTTAAACATGTGGCAGATACTTCATAATGGAGAGGGGCACTTCAGCTCTGGCATGTGATGATATTTCTACATTATTGTTTTTGTCGTGTGATTTAGCCACACCTAAGTTTGCTTCCAACTTGCAGACTTGGATCATGGCCCCAGCTGGTGGTGTGTGCTAACCCATCCACTGCTGATCCTGTGCCTACAGAGAAAGTTCTGTAGCCCCTTGCTTCAATTAGACTGCTCTGGATACCCAAACCAGGTGATTTATAGGTGTATTCACACCGAACTGCTGCAATTGGGCTGTAAACTTCCTTGTAAACTGCTCTTAAAAGTTATCTTCTTCTCTGTTTTAATGTGTTATAGCCTTGTCTGCTAAAGGCAGCCAGCCCGTTGTTGGTGAGGTCAGTACTAAACCAGTTTATTGCTGTATCTAAAGAAACAGGCATTTTTCACTGCTCTGTGTAATGAAGAAAATTGTTTCAAGCTTAGAATGTCTGTAGTAAGTAACCTCAGTCTCAGTGCCTTGTTATCCCACAGAAATCCAGGTGGGTTTGCAGCAGCTGGGTTATCCAGGTGGGTTTGCAGCAGCTGCAGTTCTGGGCATCAGACTTGGCTTGATGCAAGCATGTCTTCATTCTTTGAGTGCTAAGATTGGTCTTCACCTCATGGGCTGCATCTTCCTCAGTTGCAAAGCCAGCACTTTGTGCTCATCTTGCTGATGGGGCAAGGAGTGAGATATTCCCCACTCCTGCACTTGCCCAGAGGCTTGGCCACGGGAGAGAGAGTGGCTGCTCCCTTCCATCCCCAGACAGGGGAAGCAGCAGGAAGAAGACACTTTCTTCTCTTCTACCCCTTTTCCCCCCACCAGTTTCTCTCCTCTTCCTGCTGCAGAAGGAAGGGGAGGGTGTAGGGCTGGGACCAGTTGTGTTTAAAGCTCTGTTCCTGCAGAGGCCACAGCTCTGGCTTGCTGCTGATCTGCTGCCTCCCTCTGCCTTGCTGCTGGTGAAGCCTTCCTACCCTTCAGTATCAACCATGAACATTTTATCCTTACCCAGCCCACCCCAGCATTGCTTCCATTCCCCTAGCACTGATGTCTTTGTCTTGTGAGCTCCCCTGAGCCCCCGGCACAGCTCAGCCACTGCTCTGCTGAGTTTTTTAGCCTTGGGTGATGCTGGAAGCTGCAGGGCACCAGGACTGAAACTGTCTCTCTGCAAGGGATGGCAAGGAGGTGTCAGGCGTGCAAGAGGAGGAGAGGTTGAGATGGGATGGAGAGGACAACATCTCTACCCCTAAGAACCATCTGCAGGCTTTCAGGAGAAAGGAATGAGCAGCAAAAGAGCTGATTCCTGTGTCCTGGCTGCTAAATTGCCTCTGTGCTGGGGAGCAAAGCTGGCACGAGGGTAGGCAGGACACAGAGCTCCCCAGCCAAGCAATGGTGGGGGCAGCATGTGGTTCCTTAAAGCTGAAGTGTAGTAGTAGTGGGGTTTTTAGGATTTGTTTGCTTGCTACTCACCAGTGCAGCATTCAGAAGAGAAAGACCCTCTCTTGGAGCTGAGAGCACTCAGTTTTTGTCCTTCCTTTCTTGGCACTGGGACGTTGGTGTTGAAAAAGCAAGACAAAATCAACAGCATTCTGCTCCCTGGCTGAAGATAAAAAAGAATAGAAAACTTTGCTTACTCCAGCGTTACTGAAATCCCTGGGGCTGTGCTTTCCCTTGGGATTGGAGAAGGGATGTGGGGAAGAGAAGTGGTGGAGAGAAAGTGTGGGAAGCGCAGCGCTGGGAAAACGCCCTCTGTGTGTGTGCCTCTTCTTGACCCTGACATCAGCGAGCAGCTCTGGAGTTGGGCAGTCAGCACGGGCTCTGGGACAGAGCAAGGAGAGGATGGTCCTGAGGGATGAGGGAGAGCATCCCAGCAGAGCCACGCTGCCTGGCCAGAGGCATCCTCTCGTTCTGCAGCCAGGCAGTGCCTTAAGAGGCCTCCTAGAGCAGAGACCAGACAGGAGTAAGGGAATAAAGGTGGGGATTTTTTGGAAAGGCCTTCAAAGGGACCCCTGGGGAGCCAGAGGCTGCTGCCCAGATGGGGCCCGAGATGGACCCCGAGATGGACCCTGAGAGGGCAAGAGTTCTCCACACTTTTATAGGTTTGGTTCATTTGCATCTCAGGGTTAATTCTCCAATTAAAGCTTCAGTTTAATGATGCAATTCCCCTCAGTTTTCCCCCCTCCCAGGCTCTTTGGTTTATGCTTTTTGGGCCCAGGATGTTCAGGGTGTCCTTGGAGAGCAGCCCTGGAGAGGCTTTGTTGTGTGTGCCCAGCACAGAGAGCAGCAATGAACAGGGAACAGGAAGCTTCAGAGTTACACACTGGGCACTGCAGGATGTTAAAAATGTATAAGTTAAAACCTAAGGCATCAGGGGCAGTGCCTTGCTCTGCAGGGTCTGTGGCAGCTCTGGCTGGCTGTGGGATAGCTCACTCCAGAGTTAAGGAACATCAGAGTTCACTGTGTGAGGAGAACAAATACACATTTCAGAGTGTTCTGCTCGTGAACCCCTTGGACCTTTTCAAAGCTGAGAGCTAATGTGAAATCTGAAGTCCGTGTTTTGAACTCACATCCTGACTATTTCAGGAATGTCAGAGGTTGAACATCCATTTTCAATAGTGATTCAAGTCCATGTGCTGCCTAAAGCAGCTTGTCTGGATGTGGCCTCTCTCAGATTCCCAGTTGTGCTACCTAAACAAAGGCTGTTGGCAAAGCTCCAGTGAGAGTTACTGGCAAAGGGCTTTAGTCTAGGATAAGATCAAGAGATCCACAAGTTTTCGAGGAGAAAAAGAGAAAATCAGAGGGAAAGTTGACCTACAATTTATTGTTTTTCACTTTCCCCCTACTTTTTGCTCATTAAAATTCAGTCCCACTCTATTAGATGTAAAAAAAAAAAAAAAAAAAATCCTTAACCAAGTTGAATTTTCCCCTGCTTCATTTTTAAAATGCCAGGAGAGTTGAGGTGGCAAATCATGTTGTGTCAGTGGTGCAGTGGTGGTACTGGCAGCCTCAGGTTCTCAAAGATCATGAGTCTTTGAGAAACAAAAGTATCCTCACACAAAAACGTGTGCTTCAGATATCACACTCTTGTTTTACATATTACTGCTGAAAGGTAAATCTTAACACAGCAAATTCAGAGGCAGATAGAAGGGGAAGGATGCAATGTATACAGATTTTCCATGTGAAACAGTTGATGCTGCAAAATTACAAGGCATTGGATTTTTTGTTGTTTTCTACAGACACTTACTGAGACATTGTTCAGACTAAATGTATTTTATTTATTTATGTATGGACTTTTTATGGGTGGTGCCCTCTGCTTCAGCTTTGTGCAGTGTGCATCTGGAAACTCTTAGACCTGAAGGTGCAAAATCTAGAACCAAATCCTTTCAAATCTGGAGGCTTGTGAGTTTGACCTTTGGATGCAGCTTATTGAAGGAAAGTGGTGTGAGCTATGAAATGCTATCTAAATGTGGGTCAGTGCTCAGGACTGGGTGGGTTTTGAGGTATTTTGGTATTTTTAAGAACTACCTTTTGGCCTGTCACCCAACAGTGCCCCTTTTGTTGTGTAGCCCGTGTGGCCACAGCGTGTCAGTACCATGTTGCTGGGGAATATGAGGCATTTCCTTGCTTGCATTAGCAGTCTTGGAGTCGGGGATGAATATCTCATTTGTTTGTCTAATCAGTGGACCCAAGCAGAACAAGTGAGAAAATAATGTATTGCTTCTCAGGCTCTCTGAGGTGAGAAGTTGAATGCTATTAAACACTTAACCAGTAAAACAGGAACAGCCTGAAGGGGTCTGTGGTGTTTTTTGTTTTGTTTTGTTTTATAAGACTTCATTTGACCTTGGATTGCTCGTGAGAAAAGACTGCTAGTGAGTCTGAGTCTGAAGAGGGTGTGCAGACAGGTACGAGCATCACACAGCTGCTGTGCAGGTGAGGAGCTGCCTCCCTGGCACCCAACACTCACAGAGCCCACGAAACAGCATCACCTGCCAGTGTAAAACTGGCTTTTAAATTTCCTTTCAGCTGCAGCAAAAACAGCACAAGAGCTGCTGGAGAGCAGGGTAGCAGAGATAAGCAGCTGGAGTGATTTCAGTGCTGGAGAGCCAAAGAAAGGGCTTGTTCTGTAATTGGATATGAATCCAAGGCATAAACCTTTACTCAGAGACTCTGGGTGTTTACATAAGCTGTTTGCTGTGCATGCATCTCTGTCAAAGGATCTTGAGGATGCTTATCTTTTCAAGGCATAGCTTTTGATTTATGAGCAGAGGGTTTAACAAATTTGAAGGCAAAGTACAGAATTCGACTCAGCTGGTTGGTAGTAAAAGTCGTGTGAATTGAGGTAAGTTTTTCCCAGGTATAAACATTTGTATTTTGGAAGGACTTCTGTGTTTTGTGCTCTTAAAGTACTTTAAAGTGATTACTACAGCTCGAAACCTTTTATCTCGAGACATTTCTTACGTACTTTGGGATGGGCTTTTATCCTCAGTTTGCTTCCATTCGTTTTTATCAGTTAAAGGAAATAAATAGTGTTTGTTGTATAATAAAGAAATAATGAAATTCAGGGAACAAAGAAAGGATCTAGACTTGGGGAACAAAGGCACATTTGTTGCTTTTTTTGTAGTCCTGCATAATAGGAGAGCAGTATTGCTTTGATGTCATTGACTAGAGCTCAGCAAATTCAAAAAGAATTTTATTTATAGATAAAAAATAAACAGACATTAGCAGTTTAAAGTAAGCCTTTGCCAACATTTGGGTTGTTTTTATCCATAATAATGTTATGGATACACCTGGCTCCACATGGTGACCTTGGGTAAGGGAGCAGTGTCTGAATTACTTGGCCGAAAGCATATCTGGGACCTTCCTAGATTCCCATCCCTGCCTCAAGCTAAGATATTTCTCTATATTATTCCCATTATGGTATTTCTGGCATTTCCTAATTTGACTTTTTAAATTTAATTTGTTCCTTTCTTGCAAAATACCAGAGCAATATATTCAACTAGGATCCATTTTCTTTTTTAGTGTTTCTTCTTCCAGGCCTGGAAGGAATGAAATGGAGTCATCATTTACATTAGAAGAAATGTTAATGACTCCAAGTGTGAATTACCCGAATATATTCATTAGTAAGTGTAAAACTGCTACTGATGGTGGCACTGTAGTTGAGCATCTTCAAAACATCCCATGAGAAACCGTGCCAGCGATTTGGATTGAATTCATTTGAAACTGTTTGTAGTTGTGATTGAAATGTATTTTGTAAATAAGTCTCTGTGTGTTTGTGTTTCTCTTCTGGCCTGCCAGAAAAAGCAGAAATAGATGTGTCTGAAATGGCATTTGTCTTCATGAAATAGAGCTTTATTTTGCAAAAATTAATTGCTGAGGATGTGTTGTTTTAGTGTGCTGAGGCAAGACAGATGGATTCAGAAGTTGCTTTAGACCTCTCTTGCAGTCATCTGGTACATGCAGGACTGAGAATGCAGGACATGAATTTTGACAGCATTTAGGGTCTTACTTTTGCTGTGGAACAGGTTCTTCCCCTCCACCCTCCCCAGAAAAGATGACTGCAACTTCTTAGCTTTTTCATTTTCCTTTCATGGTAGGCTGCTCTGGGGTGGCAGCCAGCTCTTGGGGGTCCTTTTTCACTCTCAACAGCTCTCAGAAACAAGCCCTAATCAGTTTGTAATTTCTGTGTATCAAAATTTCCTGGTTTAAGGAGTGTTCTTTGTGAACGGGAGAGCTGGGAAACCTAAGTCATCCTTCTCATTGCATCATGTCATAAAAATAATCTGTGGCTGATGCTTTATTTCCCAGTGCTGAGCATTTGCAGCCCTCGTGCACAGAGAGGAAGGCGAGTGGGACAAAAGGCCAGCCCTCCCTTCCCTCCTCAGAGCGGTGACATCCAGGGCACCGTGTGTCCTCTGGGCCTTCAGACCTGCCAGCAGGCTGCTGATTCCCTTGAACTCTGCGAACCTCTGGGCTTTAAAGGGTGCTGAGTTTTGCAGGTGGAGATCCAGAATGAGAGCACCCCCAAAGTAACAAAAAACTGGGCTCAGAGATGTTGCCCCTTGATGCCTCTGTGTGTGCTGTTTGATCTGGGGAAGAGGCACCCTCAGGGTGGGAAAATGATCATTTCCTACATATGTAAAATGCTTCAGCACTTTCTTTTCCCCCTTCTTTTTTGCAGTCTGCCATCTTAATTAAATATCAGATTTTGAAATCCACATCCAGGCAGCTTTCCTGTTTGCATCCAACAGACTGCAGTTCCGTTCACAGAGCCCCTTGTTGGGTGTTTTTTTCTCCAGCTTTCCTTATGTTTATTTGCAGGGCAGCGTTTTGTTTTCTCTGTAAGCCGTTCGGAATACGTCTTCAGCAGCGCTGTAGCCAGAGGGTTTGTATGTCATTCAAAAATAAAAATAAAAAATCTCCACCTCCTGAAAAGTGAACAGCACAGCCCTAGCAACCGATTGGGGCGTTCGAACCAGAGCAAGGGACATGAAACAAGTAAGACCAAATTATGTCTTCTCTGCTATGGCCAGGGATGTGGTAGAAATGCCAGCTAGTGGTAAGATTAATCATGAATTATAGTGGAGAGAGCTGCATTTGTGTTTTATTTTTGTTTTGTTTAATGGTGGGCTGTGAATATGGGCTTGGCAAAGCAATGCTTGTTCTTGTCGGCATGAGCAAGGTATTCAGCTGGGAGCTCTGAAAAGGGGATGGATCTGCCTCTGTAAAAGCAGCCCCCCGTGCCCCACCTGGCCCTGGTTGTGCACATGGGAAGGTAAGTGTTGTCATTTTCGTGGAAAGCAGGAGAAAACTTATTTTAAATAGCCTGTCAGGCAGGGCACTGCCAGTACTTTCGCCTCAGGTGTGTTGTCAGTGACGTTATGCCAGGGGTGGATTTCACGCATCTGCTCTTGTGTCTCCTGTGTGCACCTTGATACCTCATTCATCTGCCATGCTATAGATCTATCTGTGTTAAAATGATCATTTTTCCCTTTCCTGCTTTTGTGGGTGAAGGGAATTTAAACTGCTTGCCATCATTAGCTATGCTGTCTTTTCCTAAGGAGCTCCATTGCCCTCCTTCAGGATGGATTTTTGTTTGTGTTACCGGCGTGGTTTTCCTTAATCACTGCCAAGAAACAAACCCCAAAGCCTTGAGTTTTCTCTTAGGTTTTATTTGAATTAGACCAAAGCCATCAAGAGGAAGGAGTGGAACATACATACTGGAAAAGCTCTGCTGCATCAGTGGCCAGCTGAGGCTTCTCTCAAAGTTTATGAAGTCAGAGGGTGCCCTTCAAGAGGCACAGGGATTAATCTGCTGGTGTTTTATTGTTGTCCCCTCTCCTATAGTCCAGAGAGGGCTGTTGTTTGCTGATTCGTGTTTCTTTGGCTCTCTCTGCACCTCCCTTTTCTATCCTCTTCCTCCTGGGGTTTGTTGTCTGTTCTGGTTCCGTGCAGTTTGGTCTTTGCTCCCCTGGTGTATGAGGTCTGCTTTGCCCTCTGCCCACGCCTTCCCTGTGTGCCGGTGGTGCTTGTGCAAAGCCCACAGACAATTCTACTCCTTTGCTAGGGAAGGATACTTCCAATATTATTCTTCTGTCACAGCACTTTTACTTCCTGACTGCTGGATGTGCTGCACTGTGCTGGGAAGGTGGCCAGAGCAGGATGTGCTGTTCCGGGCTAGTTTTCAATGACCACTTTTAGGACCAAATAACCAGGGAAATGGGATTTTGTTGCATCATCCCCAGCTGTTCGGCTCAGGGGCTTTTTGTTCTTCTGGATTTCACCTCTTTGAGTTTCTCAGCTGTGAGCTTGGTCAGGCTGCTAACAGATGCACTGTGAGTGGTGGAAGGGTTTTTGGAAGTCTGTGTGTTTGTGGGGGTTTTGCTTCAGTAAGTTCTATCTTAAAATTTCTCCCTACTGCTCTCAGCAGTGCAGTTCCTTTGGGAGTAGCAGTGGAGTAAGCTCTGTGCAAACCTCCGTGCCTTTCCTTGGAGGCAGAGCCAGGTAATCTGGAAGTCTCTTAGATGCTGTTGGTACCAATGTCTGCTCCCATCAGCAGAGCTGTCTTAGGAATTTCTGACAACCATGGACAAACCCCTTGTTTAGGGGAAGCAAGGAGTGCTTTTTGCAGACATGAGGGATGGTTGTGCCTGGATGAAGCACAAGGATGATGATTTCTCTGTGCCTACGAGCCATGGCTGTGTTGCACAAGTACAAATTAGCAGTTCCTTGTCCCTGTTTGTGCATTTCCTAGGCAGAAGGTGAGAATCAAGGGATGCCCTGGGAACAAATGTGGTTAGGGAGCACTCTGCTCCTCTGTGTGTTTTTAGCCTACAGAGGCTTCTCCTACCAGCCTCCAGCGCTGTGTTTAATACTTGATCGTGAGCTGCACTGAGCTCGCTGCTGGTGAGGTGGGAAGGCACCACTGGAGGGCTCCAGCCCAGCCCCTTGCCCAAAGCAGGGATGCCCAGGACAGGCTGTGCCATGTAGGGAGCTGGGCTGTGAGTAGTTCCAAGCTTGGCAATCCCAAAAGGGTAACTCTTGCTATTGTTTGCTGTCCTCATAGTAAAAAAGCTTTTAAAAAATATTTCTTTTTATTTAGGCTTTTTTTCCTCCCCCCTTTTTAATTCTGAGGTGAACTTCCCTGTGTTTTTACGTGTGCCATTGCCTCTTGCCATGCCACTGGGCACCACTGAGAGGAGCCTGGTTCTGTCTTCTTTACTTGCCCCAGGAGGTGTTTATGTGCTTTGAAAAGCTCATGTGCACTTCTGATTCCCAAACACTGATTGGCTGCTGTGGGTCTGTGGTTGCTTTGTGCTCTTGGTCTTTTTCCACTTAGAGCTGTGAGGAATCAGTGTTTTGCCTGGGGCTGCAGAAGCCTCGGGCTTTCTCGTGTGTTCTTTGCCCTTTGAGGGAAATCCACAGCAGATTGTTCACATTCTGTCTTCACAGAGACCCATATTTGAGCAGGACCTGGTATCAGAGCCAGGAAATCTTAAGCAGAAAAAAAAAAGAGACTGTCTTCAGCGTTGTCCAAGTGAATGTGTGTGCAAAAGCTGCATCTTCTGCTCATTTTTATCAAATGTGGAGGCACCAAACCAATTGTCTTGTAGTGGCTGCATATTCTGGCAGGTCTTATACTGATTGAAGCTGAATGTTTATGTTGTGTTTAAAACTGGGGTCTTCCTCCTTGGAGGCTGAAAGTCTTCAGTGATGATGCTACTGCATTTTTTAAGATTTGCAGCATCTTCACTTATAGGTATTTTGACTGTTTAAAGTTCTCTTGGTTTTTCTGACTCTGACAACCATGTAATAAAACCAGGCATTTGCCAAAAGCGCTGCAGCCTTTGTGCTGTCATTCAAAGGTTACCTTAGGGTTTGGACCTACTTCATGTAATAAAAATGTTGTTGTGGAAGATGAAATGTTTATTGGCATTTTATGGATAACATTTCAGCAAAGCCGGCTGGCAGCCTTCAATAAGAGCTACTTCCCAGCTGGGTCAGACCAGTAAGGTGACTTGTAGGAGGGAAAAATCAATTTATAATGGGCATTTTTGTTTAGGTTTGTTTTTAAGTAGACTCTTTTCTAGGACTTATGCCAGAGATACTGTGAACTACTTTCTTAATTGTTCATGTTGGGGCAAATGTCAGCAGTGGTGTGGCCTAATACAGAAACCAAATGGCAGGGTATGCAAAGGTTAAAGCGAGTTTTCCTTCCTGGTGTTTGTTTAGCTTTGTTCCCTAGCTATATTTATAACAGGAGCAGTCTCGTGTATTAGATTAAAGCCAAGGCAATCTGGGCTGTGTTGGTGGTTTGTGTGTCCCTTGGTGCTGGGCTGGAGAGATTGGGAATGCCTCTGACCCCTGCAGCTCCACTTCAGCTAAGTCCCTAAGCACCTGCTGAAACTAACTCGTAGCCCATCAGGATTTCTGGTCTGCTACTTCACCTGCATGTTGGGCAGGCTTGCTTTTCCAGCCTGCTGGAAATACTCCTCTGGGGATCACTTGTGGCTTGTAGAAGTTTGAGAGTGAGATCACATTGTATTGTTAAGATGTGAACATGCTAAACTCAGAGCAGGGATAGTCCATGCATGCACACTGCATCCAGTGAGTTGTGGGCCTCTGAGAAATCCTGCCTGTAGGCAGACAGTCCCATGTCTGCAACTTCTGGATTGTCAGACACCCAGAAATCTCAGACAAGTGGTCAGACTTCTCTTTTTCTATTTCTTGGGGAGAAAATTACAGCAGACACACACGCGTGGTTTATTGCTGAGTTGCAGCTCCCTTTTAGTGATGGAAGGCCTGTGTCTTCTCTGTGAGCTTCCTGGAAGTGCCATGTGGGATTTCTGAGGTGTTCTGTGGGATGCCCTGTCAGTGGCATGGACCTGTGGGCAGAGCAGGCCATGGGTCACTAGAAACTGTGTCATCAGGTCGGTGCTTTGACTCTTCAGACCCAGTCCATGCCTGGTGGTGAGCACCTCTGGGTTTTGTTGTGGTCAGCAAATGGCCCCAGTCTTCTTGCTGGTCTGACAACAGTGATGCCTGAATTCAGAGAATACATAGTGAAGTGAAATTCTCTCTTGCAGATTAAATTGCAGCCTTGAGGCTCTGGACCAACTCACACCCTCGGTGTTTTACTGCTCCCTATGGTGTAGCTGGTGATTGTTCCTGAGAAGAGAGAAGATGATGAGTGATGCAAGTGACATGCTCGCTGCTGCCCTGGAGCAGATGGATGGCATTATAGCAGGTAAACGCTTGGGGCAGGGGTTTCTTATGCTTTTTGGGTCCTCCTTTCTCCCACCAGGAGGACAGAGTTCCAGGCAGAGAAGGAAATATGCTGGGAATTGCTTTTGGTGCCTTCAGTTACAGCTCAGAGTTAACAAATAACTGTAGTGGAGGCATTGGACAGACTCTCACAGGCTCCATGGACTGGGTTTTCTCCTGCCCTCTCTCAGAGGGCTGATGGAAGTGGCTGAGTGGTGCAGTTCAGCACCAGGAGACTCAAGGACAATAGTGGCTCCTCTGAACTTCCCTCAATTTGGAAGAGTTAAAACATGAATTGAATTTTCTTTTTTGTTTTTTCTTTTTCTGTTCAAAATTGGAATGCTCTGGGTCCAGATGTTCAGTTTGGACCTGCCTTGAGCATCTGGGTTTTTTCATAAGTACCTGTAAATTGTAAGTTGCCCAGGGAGAGGCATCACAAAGAATACAACCTCTGCTTTTAAGCAGAGGCTAGTGAGTGTAGAAAATAATATAAATACCCAACACACAGGAGGTGAAGAGCAAGAAGTCAACAGTCAAAAATTCCCTTGCAAGTATAGCAACAGAGTTATAAAGTTTTTTGGAGTTCTACTTAAACAATTTTCGTTAGGGAAATATACAGTGTGTGCTTTGTTTGCACAATGACTCTTCTCTGCTTAAAGACATTAAAGACACATAGCAGGAACACATGTAAAGGGGATTCAGTTTGATCATGACGATCTCTGAAAATACATATAAGCTGTGACTTCAGTGATTTCCATAAGTAGACACTGGTATTTGGATCCAGTCGTGTATTTGTGTTTCCAAGAGCTCAGGCTGGTTATGGCAGGATGAGGTTTAATATAAAACCAAAATGCGTTGTTGGAAGATTTAAGTCATCACAGACTTCATTTACCCATGTCTGTGAATAGATCTATAAAGGAACATAACAAAGGGATATCAGCTCCTGGGCTGTTGAGGTTATTTTTCTCTTTATTGTTTTCAGTGGGAATTTAGCAGAATACTTGGATTTTTGTGGCTTGCCAGATGGGGTGAATGAAAGTTCATGCAAGTGCATATATGGCATATCCTTATGGTTTCTAAAAGTTGACAGCACAAATGGAGATCTGTCATGAACACGTCTCTTTGTGCTGAGGTATTACAGAATTAAGGTCACAAATCAGTGTACTGGAATTGCAGTTGAAATTAGCTAGGTTGACTTAAATCAACCTTAATCCTGAATTCACAGTTTCCTTTCTTAATATATAGCAACTTCTAATGTAGGTCAAATATGCATCCTGTGAGTTTATGCAAATGAGAGATTTTTCTCTTTATTAACATGCAAATGTCAGTGCTACCGTGTCAAAATGCTGGGTTTAAAATTTATTCCTGTGCAGAAGCGATTTGGTCTTTTAATTTATCTTCATCTTTTTCTTTATTATTTTAAAAAATTTCTGGTGCCTTGGAGCAGCATAACATATTCCTGCATGGAAAACTCAGGGCATGCTTTTCTCTGGACACCATCGCTGGGATGTGACTTGGATCATTCCGTGCCTGCAGGGTGACTCAGGGCCTTGGCAGAGGATGTTCCACCCCTGGCAGCACCTTCTGCCTTGGGAATTCATCCCAGGGAGCAGGAGCCCAGCCCAGGCCCCAACCCCATGGGCAGGTTGTGGCATTCCCATTCCCTGGGGACCAGCCCACCCTCCTTCCTGCTGGAGCTTCCCTCCCTGAGCACCAGTGCTGAGCTTGGCTGGGATAAACCCTGCCAGGAGCAACCCCAACCTTTCCCAGCCCCAGGGTGCTCCCGACCCGCGTCCTGAGCCTCACCCCGTGCGGTTTTGCTCCCTGCAGGTTCCAAGGCGCTGGAATACTCCAATGGCATCTTTGACTGCCAGTCCCCCACATCGCCCTTCATGGGGGGCCTGCGGGCGCTGCACCTCGTGGAGGACCTGAGGGGCCTGCTGGAGATGATGGAAGCGGACGAGAGGGAGGGGCTGCGCTGCCAGGTCCCCGACTCCACGGCGGAGGCTCTCATCGAATGGCTCCAAAGTCAGATGGTACAGTCTTGGCTTGTTTTACCTGCACCTGGGTCATTCTATTTTACACAGCTGTTTATGAAGCTTAGAGTTGGTATCAGGGAAGAGATTTTGTTTTGGAGATACTGCTGTGGAGTCTTGGGAAAGCTGTTGCTCAAATGCCTTGTGCAGTGGGTTGGCCTCTGCTGTCCTTGATGTAACACTGTGCCCCAGTCTAAGGAGCAAACAATACTTGGTAACTGCGAGTTCATCCCAGAGGGCTGGGCAAAGACTTTTGTTTAAGAATCAGATGCTTAGGTGAGGGAAAATAGTTGGTTTGATTACTTTTCATGAAAAAAGTGGTTTTGGCTGCGTTTTTTTATGGGGACCAGCGTTACTGCTGAGCTTCCTTACCTGATTTATAACATAAGTGAGTGGTGTTAGCTCTGCATCCCTTTTAATCTGGATACCAAACCAAACTTTTATTTTCTGTGTTTGTGAATCGTCCAGTTTTTGTTACCTTACTTTAAAAATACACAGAAATATAACTGACAAGGCAGTTCTTTCCCCGAGACCTGGTTTTCCCAAAAAATCAGTTATACGAGTGTAGGTCACCCAAAGACTGCCCTGGGAAATAAAATGCTGTACTCACCAAAAGGTGAGTTAAACCAACATCATTTTTGAAGGAGCTGCTGATTTTGCCTCCAGGTGCCCTGTGACTGGTGAGTTCCAAGCAAGGCCAAGGAAGAGTCTTTGTGTTCGTGGTGTGTGGCAGGGTTTGTGTGGTGGAGGTCCGGGTGTGTGCAGGTTTTGGAGAAGCTCCAGCAGTGGAAGTCAAGACTTGCTTGCAGAGGCCATGCTTTGGGTTTTAAGCCGGCCTCACGGCAGCTGTCACAGCAACAGCAGTGGCTGGGCACTTCTGCATATTCTGTCCAATTCATCCTGCAGCTGTGGCCAGGTCCTGCTGTGTCACACACTGGGTGTTGGCCAAGGTGGCACCGTGCTGCTGGAATTGGGGTGCCAGCCCTGGGGAAGGCTGGGGCTGCTGCAGGGCTGTGGTGGCTCTGTGTTCTGTGTGCTGCTGCCCTTGGGACAGACGGCCACCATTGCCTGCTCCCTTCCCAGGGTGGGCACTCCCACCCCCTGGGAAGGACTCAGTCTCCCTGGAGCCATGGCTGATCTTGTAGAAAGTGCTCTTATCTTGACAAATGGATTTATCTTGGTGCTCAGTGGCAGCCCAGAGGACTGCCGTGTGCAGGGCTGTGTTTGCTGCGGCTGGCGCAGGGCAACCCTTTGTGCCATCTGCTGTCACGGGGGCTGAGCGCAGCAATGCAGGGACAGATGGGCATCTTGCACTTGCTACTGTAGCCCTTGTAGAAAGATCTGAAGGGAGAGCCTTCTTTTTTCCCTTCTTCTTAATCTTGGCTTTGAACTACTCATTTGGAAATGCCTGGAACTTAATGAAGCACGTGGGAGCTCTCCCACTGCCTCTAGTGGGATTTGGATCTCGCCCCCACTGCAATGCTGAGATCAGGAGGAGGAGACAGAAGTGACACTGAAGTCAGATCTTTAAAACAGGCAGAGTTGCTGCTAACATCAGCATTCCCTGCCTGTGTAACATACAGCCGTGAACATCGCTGTAATTACTCGCTGCTATGCTGTGGCCATAACAGGTTTCATGCAACTATGGCCTTTAGGAACGAAAAAAAAAAAAAGCCAAGTAAACAGTCTTGGAAACTGCACTCTCCCATGGTGTTCACAGTCATCTGTAGTCCGTGTTTGGTGGTGCTGGTCCCCTGCAGGTTATTCTGAAGTAAAGGGGCCCAGCAGCATGGCTGAAGCTGCAGTGCCTGATTCATGAGGTGGAGACCAGTCATTGTCCCTTGTGATGGCAGATGTGTGATTGAGGGGTGTCTGGATGGTGGGGTCTGGAATGGGGTCCTTCAGACCTGCACAGTGGGGATCACCTAATGGCACTGGGTTTTTCTTGCATCCACGGGCTCAGTGGGAGAGGAGGGGCTCTGTTGTGCCATTCAGTTCGGTGCCTCCCAACCACTGGAAAAGATGTGTAGGGCTTGTGAGTACCAAAGATTGCAGAAAATAGCTTTTTGGTCTCTTTAGGAACGAATCCTTGTTCTGCCTCAAATTACTCCTCTGTGTTCTCTGTCATCCATAAAGCCCCTTGTAGGAAAGATTTAACATTCCACTTACAGTGTGCTGCAGCCACGGGGTTTGCAGGTGTCACCAGTGTCACCAGTCCCTGTCTGAGCAGGGAGGTGTCACATGAAGTGCCTGGATGATTTGCAGGAAGGTTTTTTGCAGCTTTGCCCCTCCTTGCAAAGGAAGGGCAGACTCCTTCTTTGTTTGAACATGGTTTAATCCTCCGTGCATGAAGTTGCGTCCAGCAGGATGCTGGATCTGGTGTGTGACATCCCATGCGGGGCTATAAGCAAGCCTCTTGTGTCTCAGAGGAAAACAAAAATAGTGTTTGCTGCTGCCAGACAGTGTGTCACAGGAGAAAAATCCTCCCCTGGCTCCTGCAGCCAAACCACTGGTGCTCATACTGGGGAAAGGGGATGACAGCAAAGTCTCTGTCAAATAGGGCAGAGCCTTCAGTCCTGCCATGCCAGAGTGGGCTGCCACACGTCCTTGATCCTTTTTCCTTTCTGCTCCTCTCCATGGGTCTGTGCAAGCACTCACAAAGGGCCAGTGGGTTAAAAACACCTCGTGCTGCTTTTTGCTTTTCTAACGGGTGGGTGCCAGATGGCCACGTGCCACCAGAGCACACGTACGGTGCCCAGACATCTGGCATGGCTCTTCTGAGAGAATCCATCATGTGGTCCCCATGGGGAGCTGGGAGGACTTGTCCATGCAGCTCTCTGCTGCACAAGGAATCAGTTTAACTATGATGTGTCATTGCAGCTCAGACCCTGCTCCTCAAACCCTGCTCATGTCTCCATGTGCAAACGGAGGGCAGGTGAGTGTCAGGGGTGAAATGACAAATGAGAGCATTTGTTCCCAGTCTGGAAAAGGACTGAGACCTTTCTGAGCTCAAACATGTTTGGACTCTTTCCTATCACTGGGAACCAGGCCTGAAATACATAGCCAGGTCAGAACTATTCCAAAGTTCTGGAGTTTTTCCGGAATACTCTTGATCAGCAGAAATGTTTTGTGCACTTCAGTGTGTGCCTTGATAAAGTATGTGCTGTACTCTGTGAAAATTGAGCTCCTGGCTTCAGTATGGGCAGTGGGTGAGTAATCTCTAACATCAGCACCAGTAGCAAAACCATTTTCAATAAAACTCCACATTTTGCAAGATCTGTTGTGTCCAGCTGGAAGCTGGTAGATCCATCTCTTGAAGAGTAGTTCTCGTAAACCTTGCTCCCAGCCATGAGCATTGCTCCAGTTTTTCCTCAGCTGAAACAAACAAGAGACAGTTTTCCTTCTGGTTATTACTTTTCTTGAAAGTGGTTGGGGTTTTTTTTTGCATTTTTTTAAAAATACATCTTACGCAACAACTTTCCCAGGAAGAAGAAACCAACTGTGTCTTGTTAAAAAGAGGAGTGAAGGGTAGGAGTGGGTGGACAGTGCCTTCCTACACCTCAGAGCCATTTTCCCCATGCTCCTGATCTGAACTTGTGTGTGTGGGTCCTGGTGTGTGCCTTGTCCTCTTTGAACAGTGTCCCCCTGAAGTGACAGATCCAGGATAATGTAATATTTTTTCTTTCAAACCCCCAGCAAGTGCAGCTGTGGCTTTAGCTTTGGAAGTGACTTTCTGAATTTAAATGTATCTATTATAATGTGTATTTTAATAATTATTTTCACTCCATAAGTGAATTTCTGAAATTGACTTTAAGATCAAGTGAAACTGTATGGCCTCCAAAGGTTTCTTGAATCATATAGAATCATAGAATCATGAAGGTTGGAAAAGACCTTTAAGATCTTCATCAAGTCCAACCATAGAACATTGTCAGCTTCTCTGAGGATAATGGTTGAGCTGTGATATCCATAGTGGCTCGTGCAATCCAGTGTGTTGCTGCTGCCTCGCAAACTGGCCTCAGTTTGACATTTTTTCTTGAAGTTGGTTCTCCAGAGAGTAGCTGGGAATAAAGAGAGTTAATATGAGGCGATATTAGCTTTCAGAGAGAAATTTCCCTTGCTGGATAAACCCAGCTTGTAATCTTACAGAGATATGCTGACCTATTTGGACAAGAGCGTGATTCTTAAGTGGAGGGAGCAGTTTGGTTAGCATCATCTCTTATTCATGGGAAAAAAAAACTATCTTGTCTTCAAACCCAAGTTTGTTGTTTGATTATCCTGGTGTGGGTGTACAGTGCAGTCATTTGATTCAGCTTCTGCTTATGTTGAGTTTAGGTATCAAAAGGTCCTATGCTAATGTGTGGCACCAGGGTGTTACCAGCGAGCACTTTGAGATCTCTCCTCGAGTTTCAGTATGAAAGGAGAGTCTTGTGATACCGTGTCAGCCTGTCATCATCCTCTCCCTGAGAGAGCCACCTCCCAAAGTTCTGGAAACACAGGACCCTGCTTCCTGCTGAAGGTGATCATCCAGATTGGTGTGTTTTTAACACTGGGAGACGATGCGGGCTCATTTATGGTACGCCTTGGCGTGGCATCTTCATGCATCAGGGATGAGTTCTTTGGCAGTAAGATCAACCCATCAAAAATCACCATTCCCAATCCAAAATGAACCAGTTTGGCTTTAAAAGCACAGCTTCTGCTCACCCTTTGCTCTCCTGATATCTCCTGGGTTATTCAGCATTCACGGTTTTGAGATTTTTCTCTGTCAGTGGTAGTTGTAGATGTTTCTTTTTAATAATAAAACTGGGTTTTGAGATAATCACAGGACTCTCAGAGCTGGGCTCTGTGGTCAGAAATACTAAGAATTTGTCATCCTGCTGCTGGTGGTCAATTAAAACTTGAACCCGAGGACAGAGGTTGGTTGTTCATGTTGCTTGTTACATCATTCTGAAGTATGACATAAACTTGGGACAAGCCACTTGTGAGACCTGGGACGGATGAATCAACTTTTTCTTCCATTAATTCCTATGAACGTGTTCCTGCCGCTTTTACAATTAATATTAAAGCCCCTCCTGTTTACTTTGTGGTCAGGTGAAGGGGTGGGAGTTGCGTTTTTCTCCGGTGTTGTTGGGTCGGGTCTGGAGGAGGGGGCTGCGCTGGTGACAAGAGCGAGGGCGGAGATGCTCGGGTGCCACCTGCGTGGGGCTGTCCTTGCTCCCGCTCGGGTTTGTGCTGCCCTGCACCTCCCTGCCCGCACCCTCCTCCTGCGTGCGCCGGGTTGGAGGAGTTTCTTGCCGGGCTTTGATGTGTTAATTCCCCAGAGCTGCTTGCTCCGCCTGAGGAGCGCTGCTGCTCCACGGGCTCCGCTTCCCACGTCTCCCACTCCGCTCGCCTCCATCCTCGGCTAGGCGAGGGCACCTGCTGTCGCTTCACCTCGCCTCGGAGGAGCCCGGAGCCCTCAGCCTCGGCTTCTGGCGCCCGTGAATGCATGAAAATAGCCATGACCAGCATGGAGTACAGCTGGGACATCCACGGGCACTGCGTGTGGCTAAATAAGGTAAGGAGATGGAGCTCTGCTTGTACCGGCTCCTGCTTTCCTGCCGGTGGCGAGCCATAGCTGGGCAGCGCTGGGAACGAGCCTCTCATCCTCCTCTTGTAGCCGGCACCGGCTGGGCTGCTGGTAGGAAACGGAATATTGTGCAAAGGTTGCATTTTCCCTGTTCAGCAGCGTGTTATTTATCACTGCAAAATGCTTCAGGTAAATGCCTCAGAGTGAAGGGCTGTGTGCAGCTGCTTTCCTTTCAGAATTCACTTTTACTGTAGTGAAGCCTTTAAAATACGATGTGGGGGCTTTGAGTGGGTTTGTGGTTGGTTTGTTTTTTTTTTTTTCCCATTCTGTGAGGAGGAAGGAACCTGTAAACTTTAGGAAAAGCTTAGCAGCAGGTCTGCTGCTGTAGTGTGTGGAGCAGGCTGCAAATATTCTGAGCAGGGAAGTGGGAAATGCAGGAGAGGCTGCTTTGGGAGGGCAGAGGGGGGCTCCCACACAAACTGGTTACACACCAGCTCAGACAGGGTGACCAGCATGAATTTAGGATGGGATCGATGCTGGCAGAGGGTAAAGCTGTCACGGCTCTGTGTCAGAGGGGGTGGATACTTAGCTTGGGAAACCTGGAGGCTCTGCCCAAGGCACACCGAGTGATGCTGAGGTGGCTGAGGCTGGAGGAGCCCCCTTGCAAGGGACTCTAAAGCTGAGGGAAGGAGCAGAGCAGCAGCAGCTTTGTTTAACTGAGCATAGGTAATGTGTATTGTAATGATCTGAACCACGTAAGCATGCTGATGAGCTCTAATTTAACTCCAGATGGTCAGGAAAGAGGTATTGGGAAAGGCTCACTTGCCCAACTGTTGACTTGACTGTGGTGGTCAGAACAGTCAGTGTTTCCCTGCTGCACAGGGAGATGATGCTGTGGAGTGGCAGCTCCTTCTATACACACCAAATTGCACATGCAGCAGGAGCAGTGTGATTTGTGCTGCTTGTTGCATCTCCAAAGCAGAAGAGAAAATGAAGGGAAATGAGGGTATCAGCTGTGGTAGGCTAAAAATGAGGTTTATTTTTGAAAGGAGAATTCAGCAACTGAGAGGAAGTGGATTTTAAATTTTTATTATTATTATTATTATTATTATTATTAGGAGGTTTAAACCAGCAGCTATTAGAAACTTTCCTGCTGTTTGGAATGCTACCTCACTTCCAGGGGAGAGGGATTAAAGACTGAAGGCAGGCAAGCTGTGAAAGTTTGGTGATGCATCTACTTAGCACAGGAATAATTCCCTCCAGAGCAGCGTGGATTTTTACACTTAGATGATTGCAGACAAAGCTTTACACATGTGTTTAACAGATTAGCTGTGGATTGATCTTGCAGAGTTTGTAAGTGCACTGGGTCTGATCTTACAAGGCATTTTAAGTAAATGCTTGACCTCAAACTTCTGCGAAGCCTCAGTGGCATTGTGACAGTTGTTCTTTTGTTTTTAGGATTAAAATTGGTATTGGTAAATCTGCACTCTCTTCCCTTACAGTGTGTTGCAATTAATCTCTAAAACTGAAAACACATCTAAAATCCAGCTGCTTAACTGAAGATAGATTTTAAGTTGCTGATGAAAAGAGCCTTCCTTGGAAAATGGAAAGCCTTTCTTACACAGCTAGTAAAGTATGTTAATCCTTTCTTGACTTAAATCATACAAATTTGATCCAGAACTACCAAGTGCTCTTAATATGCTTGCAGTTGTTGTTCAGTCAAATATTTGCTTTTCTTTTTTGCTTCTCTTCTTGTTTTGTTTCTTTCCTGTTGCTCTGCAGGATGAGTAGTTTCTGGGCTCAGTCTCAGGGCAGGTTGAAGGTTCCCAGGTGGAGAGATGCTCCTGAGGAGCCCTCTGAGTGTTGCTCCCCCAGGTTTTGCACACACCAGGTTTCCTGGCATTTTTCAGACCTTCCTGCAGCCCATTCCCTCCTGCTGGGGCTCCTTCCACCCCAGGTCCTGATGCACTGCTTTCCTAAATCCAGTGTTTGAGCATATTCCCTCTCCATTTCTCTTCAGTCCTGCCCACTACCATCTTTGCTCTGTTCTTTTCACATGTTTCATCTCCCTTCTTCCTTCCTTATCTCTCTGGGAAGAATATCATGCCCAGAATCAACTTTTTACCTTTGAAGACAGTCCAGAGCAGAGATCTGGGAAGGTGCTGCGTGTCCAGGGCCTGCAGGTTCCTGCATCCCTATACCAGTGTAAGCAGTGCTTATGCTGCTGCCCTTGGAAATAGCTGCCATCATCCATTAGCTGATAGCTGCTCTCTATCATCCATTCTCCAGCTATCATCATTGTCTCCTCTGAAACCAAAGTCAGGGGCTTTCTTGCCTTTTTATGCCTCAGATTAAGAGTCAGTCCCAGGTATTATACGGGAGTTACAACACTTCAGGCAAAAACATAAACAGTGCTTGTGCACAGAATTTTCTGGGTTTGGTGTGCTACAGGAGGTCTGGTTTTGTGCAGATTTTAGAAAATGTTTCTGGCAATAGCCAGAAAAGAGATCTTTGCACCCAGTACGCACAGCTTGCAAAACGAAGACACGTCTGTAAGGTTTCTCCCAAAGAATAGCTGGACTGCCCTAAGTGTTTGACAGGATGAGAGGAAATGGCCTCAGGCTGTGCCAGGGGTGGGATTTGGTCAGACATTACTAAAAATTTCTTTCCTGAAGAGGTTATTAAACACTGGAACAGGCTGTCCAGGGACATAGTGGAGTCACACGTAGAAGAGGTATGGATATGGCACTTGAGGACATGGTTTAGTGGTGAACATGGTGCTGGTCTTGTGTTGATAGTTGGGCTTGATGATTTTAGAGGTGTTTTCCAACCTTAACCAGTGTGTGATTCTATTAGCAGTAGCTTTTGGTCTGTGGGAGAACAGCCAGCCTTTGCCCTTGTCCTGTGTGGGGTTCCCATCAGCTCTTTGTGACGGCAGTGTGCAGCTGCAGCCTGAACTCTGCCTCTCCAGGCGCTCTGTTTTAGAACCAAGGCTGACGTGCTGAGCCAAGCGGGTTTTTCCTGAGAAATATGAACAGAGTTTAACAACAAAGGTGCCTTGGCAGGGTGCTGTGCACAGTGACTAACTCTCTGCTTTCACACCTCCTTGGTTTCACAGCATCCTGAAGACATTTTCATGGTGCTGTGAAACCAAGACTTCCCTCCCCACGTTTTCTTCCCGCAGTCTTTGGTTTTAGTTAATTTGGGTCTGGTTTGGCTGACTGGAGCTATCAGGAGGGTCAGTGGTTCGGGTGTTGATGAGGTGCCTGGGAGGCAGGGAGTTGAGTTTGTGCATTGGCAAGGAGTTCTGTGTCAGTCCCAACAGCGTGGAGGGGTTTCTTTGCAGCTCTGGTGCCTGTAGTGAGGGCTGGATACCCCTTTCCTACATCAGACACATGCACTGGATTGATAAATGTGGTGTGTATTACAAAATATGGATGCTGTTCTTAAGGAGGCTGTGTAAGTGCTTGAGCTGTGCTGGAGGACTTAAAGGACAAGGGAGCTGCAGAGCAGCAAAAGCAGACTAACCCCTCAATTCTGTTTTCACATACAACTCAGGTCACAAAATCCTGAGGCATAATCTACTAGTCGAGCATCTAAAAGGTTTATTTCATTTTGAATTCTTTCACCTAAATTAAAGTGTTACAAAATGGAAGATCTCACTGATTTTAAATGGCATGAGCTAAATTCTCATAGAGTTCAGGGGGAAAATATGGCAAACTCAACAGTTTAGAGGAATTTTTCCCTGGGGCTTAGTGTCTTGGTTGTCAGGTGGCTTAGTGTTGTGCTGCTAAATAGTTCAGCTACAGGGTCATAATTCAGATCATGGTGATGGGGTGTTGGTACAAATTACCAATTTCTTAGTCTGCTGGAGCACATTTTGGAGGAAATGCTATGGTCGCCAGGTGAAATTCAATGCCTGGGAGACACTTTTGCTACTGCTCAGTGACTTGTCAGGATGCAGCCTGATTTCTGGAGAGCATTCAGGTGAGGTCAGACACTTTTGCTTTCTCCTGTTCGCTTTAGGTCGGACCTTTAGGTGATGCTGGAGGGAGTTTTATTCTTTCAGGCTCAAGCAAGGCAGCTTCTCCCACCACGCAAGATCAGACATGTAACTTAGGAGTTTTAGCAGGAGGTTTCCTGAAGTATGCTCTGCAATAAGGGGAGATTCAAAGCAGGAGCTGGAGGCTTGGAGCTCCAGAGTGGTGGTGCCCTCTCAAGGCAGGGTTGTGCTGCAGGCTCACGGGGGCACGAGGATCGGTCACCCAGTTTCTTCTCAGCGCTTTCTCAGGAGGAAATCAGGCCCCCTCAGCGTTGTTGGGTGTCTCTGCTGAGCACCCTGGATGTCAGAGCAGCTTCTCAGACTCTTCTAAGCAAATTATGCTGTGATGGGAACAAGACTTCCTTTTCTGAGCTGAGATCTGATTGTGGTATAGATCACGAAGTGCTTTGAGACAGCTTTGAATATGGATAGAATAAAATCCTTCCCGCTGCTCCAGAGCATTGAAGTTATTATGAAGAAAGTTGCTGATTCCTCTGAACTCTCTGATAACATTAACATGTAATCTTGTTTCTCTTTAGCCTCAGGCAGCTTTACAAAGAGAAATGTTTAGAGTGCAGACATTCACCCGTACCCTGGAAAATGTGTCTGATGTTAAAGGATGTCTCTGACTGTGTGTATGACTTGCAAGAGGCATAATACGCATTTTGTAGATTGTTTGTTTGGCTTTCTTCGCTTGCTGAATGTCTCAGGGTATTTGTCTCTTTGCAAGTTTGGCTCAGTGTTGTATAGCAATGAGTCCAAGTTTTGTTAGCAAAATGCTAAGTGCACAGTAAGTGAATTTTACAGAACTGGGTCACCAGAAGGTTCTTCCTTTCTCATCTTTAAGCCCCTCAACAATTCTCTCCTGAATGGTGGTCGTGTGTCCTTTGTTGACAGTCTATTTGATTTGTAACCCTTAGGGGGCTGGAGAATACTTGGAATCTGTTCTCAAACGGTGCAAACTAAAAATGCTCATTAAGTGTGTTGATAACATTGGATGACACTGTGGTACAATAGCTGACTATGCAATATTTGTTGTCTTTTCCAGACTAATGGGCACATATCTGGGAATGGAGATGTTTATCAAGAAAGGCTAGCTCGTCTGGAAAACGATAAGGAATCTCTTGTTCTGCAAGTGAGTTGTCACCCCAATTATTTTTTTCTACTCTTGGATTCACAAGACTTTCTGATAGTGTGTGATAAAACCTCTGAGAATTTGTTTGCAGTTGTGATGTGTTGGACACTGTTCAGAAGACTTGCTGGTACCTGAGAATTTACCCAGGCTAGGGAGAGGTGTGAATTTAAATTGCAGGGAAAATCTAGAGGCCTTTCTGTCTGTGTATCTGTCCTCTTTGAATTTTGTTAGTGGAGCAGGTCTGCCGAGCAGCCACCTCCTTAGATCCATGTGTGTCCTTAAGATCACCATTTCCCAAACCATTCACATTCACAGGCATCAGGACACAGTTGTGCTGTCCTTAGGGAAGGTGACAGAAGCTGCAGGACTGGCCAGTGGGCAGAAGGAGCCCAGCAGCTCCCTGGTGGTCCTGCTCACCCGCTGCTGGGCTGGATGGCTCAGCCCTGGCTGCTCTGGCAGCTGGCTTCCTCTTGGAGCTGGGAACACCTGGCACCCTTGGACTGCACAGGTGGCATTCCCTGATGTGGAGCCAGCCTAGGGGCTGTGACAGCACTGAGCTCTGCTTCAGGCAGCTCGCCCTCCTCCCCAGCAGTACTGCAGGAGGAGCCTGTTGAGAACGAAAAAATGCATTCAGAAAAGGCAGAGTGGGGATCTGTCTGCAGTCTCAAAGGTCTTGGTCTTGCCCAGCCTTTGGCTGTATGTTTCAACCACCTCTGCTTTTCTTGTTCTGAAAAGGGGAACATGCTTGTTATGGTGCACTGTGTGCAATCACTTGGGAAGGAGAATAAATTATAAGCAGCAAGGTTTATGTGGTAGTTAAGGTAGGAGCTAATGGGCTGAGTTAATGTATTGTCACAGCAAAGGCATAATTATTGGTAGTTAAATGCAGCAGTTTTCACCCTTGTGAAAACTTCCAGTCCGGAGGGGAGCTGCACAATTGCAATGTGTCTGCCAGAGCTTTGGCTGAAATTCTGGTAAGTGTGAGGGGAGAGCTTTCCCTTCTCTCCTGCTTCCTTTGCCCAGTGTTGTGTCCACTGCAGAGCTCTGCTGCTCCTCCTCCTCCCTGCACAGTCCCGGTTAATCTGTGGCCTGAGCAGCACTGTTGCTCCCCTGCAGCTCTTCAGCTGACACATATGGCACAGGTGCAAGGTGCTAAACGTGCATGCCTTTTTCCCTGCTCTCCAGGTCAGTGTGCTCACAGACCAGGTGGAGGCCCAAGGAGAAAAGATTCGGGATCTGGAGTTCTGCCTGGAGGAGCACAGGGAGAAGCTGAATGCCACAGAGGAGATGCTGCAGCAGGTATCTCACAGCTCCATGTCTTTCTTGATGTCTTGTCTTCCTTCTGCCTTAACAACCTTTGGTGAGAACAGTGCCCTTGAAGGTGTTGCAGCCCTTGATGTCTCTTAACCAAGGGGTAATTTTGTACCAGATTGGCTTTAAAGTCTTTGTACGTAGTAATGTCAGTGCTGCTTTATGCTGCAGGAATCCCCTTCTGCTCTCCTTTGAGTCCCTCCCCACTGAACTTCAAAGAGCCTTAGATTAAAGCCTCTGGCAGGGTGGGTGGATTCCCCTCACAGCTCCTTGCTGCCCAGAGCAGCTGTGATGACAGCCAGGCTTTTTTCTCATCCTGGCAGCCAGCCCATGATAGTGCCCCCGTGATCCCAAATGCATCCTAGGTGCCTGGAGTCTGTCAGGTGGATAATTGCTGTGTCTCAGGGCTTCAGACAGTACAAGGAGAGGGTGATGCTGTTCCCCGTGAAGTAGACCTTTAGCTGTCAAAATAAATTACTGATTTCTTCCCCTTGGGTAAATAATTCTGTTCTCTTCCTCTTTATCTTGAATCAGGAGCTTTTAAGCAGAACAACCCTTGAAACTCAGAAGCTGGATCTTATGGCAGAGATTTCCACTCTGAAATTAAAGCTTACATCTGTAGAGAAGGATAGATTAGACTATGAGGACAGATTCAGAGACACAGAGGTAAGTAAACCCCAACAGAATAAATTGTGAAAGCTGTGTGTGTCTTTACATTACCTGAACATTTTCTGGGAATTTTTTTTTTTTTGCCAGGCAAGAAGGGGACTCCTCTTAAAGGTTAGAACATGTACCTTTTAAAGTAAAAAGTGTCCTCTTTGTTAAACTCTGGTTTTACCAAGGAAGATTTCCAAAGACAGTTTTTGATTCTGGCTGTCAGGTCTCAGGAGGAATGGATTTAGGTTGAATTTAAATAAAATCATGAACATACTGCACTCTCCTGATCCCCCACATGAAACCATCACCTTCTGAGTAAGGCATGTCCAAGGCTTCAGCCCAGCGCAGGTACAAGAAGCACCCATGTGCAGAGACACAGCACGGTGAAAGACAGAACTTTTGGGGTTGGCAACAGAGAAAGAGGTGACTCGGTGTGGGGCTGTTGCCAAGCCTGACTTCAAACCACAGCCTTCAGGGAGCCCAGGACCAGAAGCTGGGGGGGAAACAGTGCCAGGTGGAGCTGCCGTACCTGGCAGTGCTCTCCTCTGTGCTGTAGCTCTGTGTGGCTGAACCTTGGTCGTGCTGGAAGTCTGAAAGCCTCAAAGCAGGTGGGCAAACCCAGGAAACCCCAAGTATCAGCTGAGCTGTGCTGACAGGATGATAGAGCCCCTATTAGAAATACCTTGGAGTCTGCTTGTGAAGCAGAACGAAATTACCATTTCTGGATTCGTAAATGAGCTGAAATGTCAGGTGTTTGTATGATTGTGGATGCTCCAGGTGTCATTCATTTCTAGAAGGAAAGAAGCCATGTTGCCATGACCGGAGACAAAATTGCCTTTTCCACTTCTGTCAGTGGTTTCCCAACTCCTCAGTTTCCATGAAGCACCATTCTTCACTTGTATTGCAAGCACAAGAACAAAAGGCAGTCTTGCTTTTGAATTGCTCTCTGAGCCTGTCTGAAGTCATCTGCAGACCCGAAGAAGTCCACAGGTTGAAAACTAATGGCTTGTATCACTTTCAGATTTGAAAGTGATTCTTTAGGTGGTGACAGCAGTGTTGATTCCTTCAGTGCAGCGCATTTCCTCGGCTGCTGCCAAGCCGTGGGATGGATTCACGTTGCCTCCTGTTACCTTTGCCTCTGCTTTGCTAACAGGTGTTATGGGAAGGATCACAGCCCGGCCTTTGAGGCAGCTGACCTGGCAGTGCAGATGAGCTCTGTGCGTGGCATTGCTGGAGACACTGGGAAGGGGCAGGGTGGAGGGAGTCACTGAAGGGCTCCTGCATCCGTGGGAGGTGTGAGAAAGAGCTGCCTGCTCTCACAGCTCCCCTGGGACTCTGCCCACACGGAGCTTGGCTCCTTCATGAATTACAGCACACAGCTCTCTGCGGACTGGCACTTACTCCAGGCAGCCCAAATGAGGGATAAATGAGCTGGCACCAGCAGTGAATGGCTGTGGGGAAGCAAGATTTGGTCCAGATGACCACAGGGAGCAGGTGCTCTCCGACCTGGGTTCTGTTATATCTTCATTTGCAAACACCCTGTGGTTGTTCGTGTGAGGCCTTAGGTTTTAACTTTTATATTTTTCAAATCCTGCACTGCCCAGTGTGTAACTGGAGTTTCCTGTTCCCTGTTCATTGCTGCTCTCTGTGCTGGGCAGACACAACAAAGCCTCTCCAGGGCTGCTCTCCAAGGACACCCAGCCCATCCTGGGCCCAAAAAGCATAAACCAAAGAGCGTCTGAGGGGGGCAAGCTGAGGGGAATTACATCATTAAACTGAAGCTTTAATTGGAGAATTAACCCTGAGATGCAAATGAACCAAACCTATAAAAGTGGGAAGAACTCGTGGCCTCTCGTCCATCTTGGGGTCCATCTGGGCAGCAGCCTCTGGGTCCCCAGGGGTACCTTTGAAGGCCTTTCCAATAAATACCCACCTTTATTCCCTTATTCCTGTCTAGTCTCTGTGTCTAGGAGGCCTCTTAAGGCATCATGTGCTTTCCAGAACTGGTGACCAAAGTGATTGGGCTTTGAATGATTTGCTTCCTCTATTTCTATCCGTATTTTTACTGGATATTGTAAAGTTCTCCTGGACTCCCCCTTTCTTTGTTTCCCCTCTGAACTGCAGTCTCTCCATAACTTCACAGCACAGCTCAGCACACCAAGAAGGTACACATGGACCTACAGGTTCCCAGAAAAGTGGTTCCAGTGTGGGGAGTACACCAGAAACTGCAAATCTATAATCTCTGTGCAAGAGGCTCATCTGCTACGAGGACCTTTCTGTTTGAAATACTTTGAAGTGCACTAAATGCCTTTGATAAAAATAACCTAAATTAAATTTTAAAAGTAGTTACTGTAATTAGCGACTGCATAAATTTGTATCATGGGTATTTATGCCAGAATTAATGAGCTACTACCAACATGTTTCTCCCTCCATTTGAAATCTGGAATGATCCAGTTTAGTGTGATATATTATTATATCGTTTCTTCTTTATTTCAACACTTTACAGCTGTAGAAATGCTTGGGCTTAAACCGTGGAAGGGATACTATGTCTTAATTTCCACTTGGTTCAGTGAAATAGGAATGTCTAAGTAGTTATAAGGGTCTCAGCCCTTACAAAACTTCTAAGAGATATTTTGGAGGCAGTACTTATTCAGAAGTGCACAGTATTTTATTCAGTGTTGATCTAATTATATTGCTGCTTATCAATTATTTTAGAAGAGCTGAGTATTTAAATGGATATCTAAAATATCTGACCCTAAAACACAATATGGCATTTATGTGGAGTGATGGAAATGGAAAAAGATTCCTACCCAAACTAGGAAAGAAAAACTATGAATATTGCTTCTGGTTTTATGTAGGGAAAAGAAAAAAAAAATGATGTCTGACAACTTGTGGAGATACTGTCTCCTACAAAATTACCATCCTGATTAAATCCTTCATATTTTCATTTGTTACTTATGTCTGTCGTTGCAACTTCCCCTTCCAGCTTGGTTGGTTACTCATATTCCCCATTCTCTTGTCTAAACAGGTGCCTCACTAGATCCTTGTGCTCTGGGATTTGCTGCCTGGATGTTCACAAACACACAGCTTTTTCAAAGCTAATTGAGTACTCAATAATAGAGATTTGCAACTGTTCTGTTCTTTGAGTCATTCCAGTATTTCCACTTCCTCAGCAGACACCAGCATTATTTTCCTTGAGGAGCATGGGTGGTCTGAACTGGGCTGGGTTTATGTAAGAAAATACCCTGCAAGGGAGTTTATTTAGGGAGGAGTCCGTGGCCAGACAGGGCCTTTGAAGCAGCAGCCAGAGGGTAAAACTGGCTTGCTCACAGGGAATTCTTAGTGATTTATCCACCACCACCTCCAATCTGGTTGCAAGATTGCTCTGTTTTCTGTGTCACACCGAGCATTTTGGAAGTCACGAGGTTCAAGTGACAAATACGCGGACAGCAGCCTCAGCAGTGAGTACCACACAGCAAATTTTGACTTTGGGTCATGCTGCAGGAGAAAAAAGCCCCAAACAAATCAATTGTTAAGGAATTTCAGGTGTACCTGAATTAGGAAGTCATAGATTAGAAGTGGTAATTACTAAAAGCATTAAAATGTTCTGTGTTTTCACTTTCCTTGTAGTTCTGATAATTGAACTTGGATCTTAGTGAAGAAATACAGATGCTGCTCTGTTAGCATCAGGTTCATTAAGCACAATATAATAACCAGAGGCTTGTAAGCTTAGCAAGCATGGTGTGGGGCTGGAAGGCAGGTGTTACCACAGACCCATGAATACCCTCTAAATGTCAGCTGCTGGCTTGTTAATTTAGAAATATAAATCTCTATTAATCATATTATTAGCTCTGAAAAATTGTGCTCGGAGCTGTTAGCTCAATGTACCACACTGCTTGATGTGGATTGGGTTTGCCTCAGATGCAGGAAGGAAAGCAAACATAAGTACCATCAAAATTCCTTATTTGAGGGGGGGGAGGCCCTGGCACAGGCTGCCCAGAGCAGCTGTGGCTGCCCCATCCCTGGCAGTGTCCAAGGCCAGGCTGGATGGGGCTCTGAGCACCCTGGGACAGTGGAAGGTGTCCCTGCCCATGGCAGAGGGTGACACTGGATGGGCTTTAAGGCCCCTCCCAACCCAAACCATTCTCTGACCAAGAGGATGAGGAGACTTGGAGGAAGAGTGCCTTGCACCATGGAGCAGTCAGACTTGGGGTTTGTTTGACCAAGGGGGCTGGGGCACTCAGGTCTGCCCCCCAAACCTGGCAGGATCCATCAGGACATTGAGCTGATCTCCTGAAGAGCTCAGCTGTGAGGTGGTCGTGGCTCTGAGTTTCTTCCAGGCCATCTGCAAAGCCCAGATGCAGTGGTGCCACTGATGCTTAAACATGGGTGCCTTTGCCTGTAAAGTGGTGGTAACATGGGTTTTCACACTGCAATCACTTCATGTTTTAAAAATCCAGGTGATGGCTGGTGAGCCTGGGGCAGGAGGGACTGAAGAGGGAAGGATGTGGCTGCTACATATTGAAGGATGTGTGCCACTGTTTTCCATGGCCCACCCTTAATACTGGACATCCAGGCAGCTGAACACAGGAGCAGGAGGCCTTTCCTGGCTCTCAGCACAGGGAACACAACTTCAATTTATGTCTTCCTTTGTCCTCTGCCCTCTTATATTTGGTGTAGTAACACCCAAACTGAGGAACTCGGTCCCTGGGCATTAGGAAGCACGGAGTTGCTTGACTCAGTGATGGATTTGGGTGATGTGGTTTTGTGTGCTGAGTGCCTTTTCTGCCTGCTTTTCTTGTTGTTGCAGTCCTAGCTATTGTTCTGGTTTGTTTACTGAATTTCTTTGTTGTTTCTGGTTGTCTTTTTCCCCTCCACTCAGGATTTGATCCAGGAAAGAAATGAGTTGCGGTTGAGGGTGGGAGAAATGGACAATGAAAGACTCCAGTATGAGAAAAAACTGAAAACAACCAAAGTAAGTGAGGCTGAGGGGAAGAGACAGGCATGGGTGCAAATCAGGCTTTAGGAGTTCACTCTTTTCCCTAATCCTTGCCTGCATCCTGCAAAATCCTGAGCATTCTCAGGCCCTGGGGTTTCACGGATCTCGTTTAGCAGCAGGGGCTATTCCCAAATTTCATGCTGCAGTTTTCAGCTTGAGCATTGTTTTTTATGCAGGATAGCTTACCATGCTGTTAACAGTAAATTTATTACCCATTTAGACCCTTGTTTTGCATGTGTGTCAAGAAACACCAGTTGCAGTATGTAAGGTGTATGCCATAGGTCAAAACCAGCATTTGTTTCCTCCTAAATGTGCTAAAAATAAGCCACTTCTGAAGAGGAAGCATTCCCCCAAGTATTTCTAGCAGCCTGTTTCTCTAAGTGTCTAACTTCTCTTTGCCATTTAGCCTTGTCTCTTTTCTGCCTTTAGTTCTCTCTCACTCCTCTGTCTCTGTTACCAGTCTTTAATGGCCAAACTTTCTAGCATGAAAATCAAAGTGGGTCAGATGCAGTATGAAAAGCAGCGGATGGAGCAAAAAAGCCAGATGCTGAAGGTGTGGTAGTTTGTGGGTAACGCTGGGCCTGTGTTTGAATCCTTCATGTTCCACCCTCGCTGGTGTGTCCTACATTGTGCTGTCATGCTCTGTCCTTCATTAATTGCTGTGTGCCCTTCCTCATTAGATGTGGGAAGCTCTTTATGCAGATACTCCTTGTAAACAGCTTTTATATTGCAGGGGAGAGGATTTCCCTGCTCTGAACCTTGCAAATGTTGCTCATGATGGCATTAGACCCAGGTTAAAATCACTCCCCTTCTGAGGGAAGATTGCCTCGTCTGCAGCTTACATCCATTATTCAAGCAGAACTTTTTATCACCCTTTTAGAGAAAATGTATTCATGGAAACTAGCTGGGAAATAGGGATTCTTTTATGCTGTCCCCTCTCCCACATGTAAATTTGCATATCGTGTTTCTAATTCAGGGGAAAAAATGCACATTGACAACCACATGCAGCTCGAATGGCCTGTGGGTATAACATCAGCTTCTCCAGTGACCAAGAAATGGTCTTGTTCTGGAGTGGCATGGATCCCACACTGACAGGAATCCCATCACAATCAGTGCCAGCTCGGAGCACTGGAGAAGTGTAATTATTGCCCAGCCGCTGTTGTGGAAAAAGCTTTGATTGCTGGACAATTTTAAGATTGATCTGGTTTTTTAAATGATGCTTTAAGAGCAAACAGGAGCCAATTTCAGGAGATTCCGTAGCTGGGCCATAGTTTGGGTTGCAGACATCACTATGTATTTGCAACAGATCTTCTGAGGGTAGCTCAGGAAAATACCTAAGCCCCACTATTCTAGTTTGGTTTATTCCATTACACGTCTAAAACGTCATTTAGAAGCTATAAATGCCAAACTGATGAGTCTTGCCTTGTTTTGCTTTGTCTACAAACTGCACAAATTAAATTTTCAGTGTTGGGTACAGTTGCAGTGAGGGTCCTGTCTTGATGATGCTGTTGCACGAGATATCCTCGGACATCAAAGAAACATGTTACTAAACTGGGTAGGATTTGACTTGAATTTTAAAAAATTAAATGCATGGATCTGTGCCAGTCACTTGCTAGTGCAGATGGTTAGAGCTCAGTTAAAACTTGACAGCATTTCTCTAATACACCCCAACTCCCCCAAACACCATCTGTCTCATTCAAGAATCTCAGCTCCAAGCTTGCCTTCCTAACGCTCCATCAGCAAACCCAAACTGTGGCAGAGGCACCACATTTTTGTCTGAGCTGCTTTCCAGAATGTTTCCATGTGCTTGCTGGTGTTGTGAGTGGTTTTTCTCCCACAGGAGCAGTGGTTCTTTCTGAAACTGTCCTCAGCCTGCTCTAAGCACAGTTTCGGAATTGTTCGGCTTCGAACACGCAAAATGCCCTGTAAATCCCAAAAGAAGTGTGTGGAAATGTTAGCATTCAGCCTTGCCACCTGCACTTTTTTCCTATCTCTGCAAGGTCAAATAAATAAGAAAACTGCCTTTTTTTTTTTCCCCTTTTGCTCTTTCTTCTTTAAATTTAGATGTGAGATTTCTTTCCAATTACACACAAGACTGATAGTTTCTGACCACAGGCCCCCTGATTCTGCTCTGTTAGGAGCTCAGAGGTCTGTTGGGATGTTCAGAGTCACTTTGGTGGGTGCATCCTCAGGCAGTGTTCAGTGTCAGAGGCCCTCAGTCATTTCCACCAGCTGAGGACCTGTCCCTTGTGCTTCCTAGGAGGGAACTGTGGGACCATCTCAGCTGCCTGTGGGAGCTGTCACTGAGTGGCTCTGTGTCTTTGCAGGATGAGCTGTCAGCTCTGAAAGACAAACTGGAGCAGAAGGAAGCCGAGGTGAAAAGGTTGCACGAAAAATTGGTCTGCAAGCTGAAAGGAGAAGGAATTGAAATACTGGACAGAGGTAAGGAAAAGGGAGGCTCTGTCACTGTGTCCTCCTCTGTCACCTCTGCTGAGGTCATGTTTCCTTGTGCAGGAAAGAACTGATAAAAGCCTCAGTTTTTCTAAACTTTGTCTTCATGTTTACCTCTTGAAATATATTTAGATGCAAGTGCTGAGCTTACTGTCACAGCAAGCTCTCAATCAAATTTAAACAAGACAAAAAAATCCCGAATTAGCACCTCATGTGGCTTGTATGGGGCCTCAAAAAATACAGGTTATACTGGCTGAGGATTTTTTTAACTAATTTCAGCAAATGCCCCAAAAACATTGTGTTGAAAAGGAAACTTCCTGGTAAGCAAGGGGAAAAACCATCCACATACCAAAGTATGATGTGGACCTAGGTCTGAGTGGGTGAAATCAAGGACTGATTCTGGATTTCTCTGCTGATTAAGTCTAAGTCTTAATTAAGCTTGAATTAGCACAGCAATTTCACATGCTGGGTAATTCTTCTATTGGCTTGTATCAAAGAAACTGAAGTATTTATTTGAGGGAAACTTAGATTGAGGATTTATCTTACTTAAAACCAGACTTTTTTTTGTTAAAACATCACAGAAGTTTTCCACAGCCTTTTTTGACCTGATGCAATTTCAATTCTAAATATATCTTATTAATAGTTATTGCTGATTTGAAGATTGTGCTTTTAAAGTATGTTTTTTGGAAAAAGAAATGCACAGGAGATTAGTCTCCTCCCCTGACCTGAGGAGGAGAATGCTGTGTGTAGATTGTCACATTTTATTTCATGAAATGGTGTTTTCAGAACCACTGCCTGAGATCACTAAAAATGACCACAATGAACTGCAATTCCTTTTTTTTTTTTTTTGAAAGAACATTTAAATGTGAACAGGGTCTGACTTTATTGCATTCATGACTGCTTCTATAGGGCTTCTTCCCCTGGGGAACCACTTGAACTCTCATTACCCTCTGGTCCTCAGCTTTATGGTTTTCATTAGAGCTCGGAAGCAGATCTTTTGCTGTGATGAAACATGTTTTATCTGCCTTGGACTGCTATTAAAAATTGCTGCTTGCAGATAGCAAAGTATCTGCCTCATTAGCTGAATGAAGTGAGGAAGAGTTGACTCCTTAAGTGTCAATGTCTTAAATGTTATTTCATGCCATAACCTTCACGCTAATTTCCAACCCAACGGATTTTCCCCGCACAGATGAAAACTGTAAAAAGAAGCTCAAAGATAAAAGTAAGGTTCCTGGTGGCTTTCCATGAGCATTTGCATCCCAGAAGTGCTTTCCAGAATAGCTCTCTGCATGTGTGTGCAAAGCTGCTTTAACAAACATTGTTAGGTGGCATCATCTCCTTTCCTTAGTTACACTTAGAACCCTTAGTTACACTTGGAGAACAAGGGGGAGTGCATCACACGTGGAACACAAAGGTTTGGGAAGGAAGTCTGATAGATGAAGAAACATTGGGTGTGGGGAAGGCTCACAGAGCAGTTGCCTCTCAGTGAAATGCAGCTGCAATCCAGTAGAGCAGATTTTCAGTGTAACTGAGGGAAAATCACTGGAACTGGATCAGTTGCTGGTTTAGCCTGATGTGTCTAAACATCTTTCATCTAGAAAGGCAGCCAGGCAGTTTCTTTTCTTCTGGCATTTCATTAAGGAGGAGAATGTTCTTCCTGCTCTCTTTGCTTTCCATTAATTTCTAGGGAGCTGAAACAAGGCCTTTTGCCTGTGAGTTTGGCCACCTGCCTATGTTTGTACTGAAATTTGAATTTCACCTCATTTATGCAAGCTAGATCTTTAGGAAAAAACCAGAGTATTTCCATTCTTTTTGAATTCCTAGCCCAGAACACCTCCAGCACATACACATTCCCATGTGTTTACACTTGTGGGTAAATAAGGATTATAGATGAAGCACAGGACACTGTTGTGTGTGTCAGGAGCCTTTCCCAGGTCTGAGCTGCAGTGTAATATTCCAGCATGGCTGCCCATCACAGCAAGCACCTGCATCATTCCCCTGTGCCCTCCTCATTTCCCATCAATCCGTGCTGGATTGGGGCTGAGCATCACTGCACTGTGCTTCCTCCATCACATCCATTCATCCCGTGGCTTTGTCCAGTGGGTTTGGGAGATGCCATTTGGGGTGGGTGCTGACTGTTGTAATGAGGGTGTGTTTCACTGCATTCCAAATGTCGTATTTTGTTTTATTTTGAACATCTTGTTTTGCAGGTGTTTGGTTATTTGAAAGATGGAGATTAGTGCAAGTCGAGCAGTAGTTTTACTCTCAAGTTTTGCATTCCTCTAAGGCTTGGAGAGGGGTGGGGGGAGGAAGGAAATTTCCTGAATTTCATCATTTCCTTGATAAAAATGTCAGAGAAGAGGTTCTGAAGAAAAACAGCTTTCCTCTTTGTGCTTGCATCTAAAATAGAACTTAAGAGGGTTATGTTATGTCTGTAAATTTGTAAATGTACTTTCAGATATCACTGAGTTGCTTCTAGGTTTTTTGTTTTTCTTATTTCCTTACACTTATTTGACTTGGAGAACTGTATTGTGTTTTTAGATATAGAGGTACAGAAAATGAAGAAGGCGGTAGAATCTCTAATGGCAGCAAATGAAGAGAAGGTAGCAAAGTCATTCTTTTTTCTGTAATCATTTGTCAGATTGATTTAAATCTCTAAGAAAACCTTCATGTTTGAGCTTTTCACAAGTCAGTTAAAAAACAGATTTGTAAGAACCGATGGTTTTCTGCAGGCAGAAAAATCAGGTTTTTAAGAATCAATGATTTTCTGCAGTCAGAAGCCCTGCAGTGCCTTTAAGGGGCTGTGAGCATTTATGAGCTCTGTGCACAGGATCTGCAGAGTCCTTACACTGTTGTTTTGTTGAATTCAGTGGGATTAATTTGCACTGTGTTCTGCAAATGCAGAGCGCTCCATACAAGTGCCAAATCACAGGCTGCGTTTCCAAAAGGGCATCTCTGTGAAGTATGAGCTATTTTCATACGTGATTCTGTTGTTTCATATGCATGTGCATTTTGTAGGATGTGTTTTCTTTTGATCACCAAAGCCCTAAACCCTTTGTACATGGCAAATTTATTATGCTCTGCCCTTGACTTAACAAGGGAGCTGAAATCCGCTTTCAAGGCTGGGACAGTTCTGGTGGTTAATCAGATGATAGTTGTTGCTAAATACAATTTTTGATGTTTCAAAGTCTCTCAGCATTCTGAGTCCTGTCCCATCCGTGCTTCCCATTTCTTTTAGTCTCACAGCCAGTTAAACTAAAGGATCTGGTGTTTGTACTTCTTATTTCTGGGGGAGGAAGCACTGTCACAACTTCCTTTGATTTTAGGATCGGAGGATAGAAGAGCTTCGGCAGTCTCTGAATAGGTACAAGAAAGTCCAAGACATGGTGATCCTGGCTCAAGGTAAAAAAGGTATTGTACAACCAAAAAAAGCCATGAAGCTCTGCTGTCATTTAAACTCCAGGGGTGTTGTGGTGCTGAGCCCAACTGTGTGGCTGAAGCAGAAGCTGGATCTGTACCACAGCATGTAATGGCCCATTCCATATATTCCATATATTCTAAGACTGGTGGAGGTTTCCAGACCCCTTCAGAGAGGAAAGATTGTCAGCAAGAGGGAGGAAGCAAAATAGGTATTTCTTTGGTGTTAGGTTCACACCGTGCTGAGTGTTGAAGAGAGAGCAATTCTTAAGTGGGTATTGCCCTTTCTGGCAGTGCTGTGCCTTCGAGCACAGGAGGGTGTTAGAACAGACCTCGATTCTCTGGGAACTGTGCTCCATGGTCACTTCCTGAAGCATGGACAGAGATTTCAGGCAGTGAAAAATGGCCCAGAGAGGTTTTTGCTGTGAACAGGCTTCGGTTTGCGTTTGCCTCAGGCCTTTGGCAGCGAGCCCTGGGTTTCTGCTCACCTTCTCTAAAGTTTTGGCTGTCTTTCACAACCAGCCCAAGCCTTTTGGTAGCACTGAGGCAGTTCAGGAGCATCCAGGATGGAAGGAGCAGAGGGTGCCAGCACTGGTGTGGGCTTCAGCAGTGCCTGAATGAGACACAAGGAGTTTGTGGCAGGCTGCAGACCTGGTGCAGTCACTTCTAGGCTGGTGATGGACTCCTGAGCAGTGGGCTGCATTTGTCCTCAGGGTGATGCCTTTTCCTGGTCATAAAATCAAGAGTCAAACACAGTTAGAAGGGAAAAGGGGATTTTCCCTTGGGATTTATTTTAAGGATCCTTAGGTGCACCACAGCCAGATCGAATGCACCTCCATGCACACCCCAATGCACCCCCACCAAAGATCTGGGATCACATTAGAGCTGTTACTAATTAGCACATCTATCAAAGATTCCCCAGGGAGAGGCTCCAGTGAGCCCCCCTCCCCAAGGAACCTTCCCTTGGATGGTTCTATCTGAGTTTACAAAATGTGTTCTGGAGAGGCCCTTGGGCTCTGGGCACACTGATCCCTCACTGCGAAGCTTCTGAAATGTTCAGTCTCCCAGCCTGACAAACAAGTCCAGGAATGGAGGCAAGAAGCACCAAGAATACAGAAATTGTAAAAAGGTATAACAGAGGTATGAAAGAAAAGACAAAAATCACAATGGCATCAAGAGTACCTTGAGGATACCACAGAAACATTGTAAGTTCCAGGCAGGCTCTACCTTCTGATCTTTCCTAAGTGAATAAAGGAAACAAAGTATTTAGAATGAAATTCCAGAGCAGACAGGAAAGAAGTGCTCCAGTTTATTATTCAGCTTGTTGAAACTGATGCCACTGAATGCCCTGAGGGTGTTTGCTGGGCTCTTTGACCTTCCTGGGTTCCAGCCCTGCTGTGCTGTGATGGTTGAACTGGGAAGTGACACTTGGCCATGACTCTCTTTCTCCTACTGTAGCCTGTCCTAAAAAAACCCAGCAATCCAATCCTTCTGGTTTTGGCCCATAACTGAGCATTCTGGCTGCACCTTGGGTGGGAGCAAGGCTTGTAAAACCAACAGGATCCCACGTTCTCTCCCTTCAGGCAAGGAAAGTGAGAGTGAAGACTTGAATTCAGGGTCTGCTTCCATGGGTTTATTGGACACACCAAGTCTGAGTGACCCAGAGAAGAGCTCATCCCCAACCCCAGTAACAGCATCTCCAATCCACGATGATTTCAACGTGAATACTCATGAAGAGGTATCTTTTTTTTGCCCCCCTTTATTTAAAGCCATCGTTCCTTGAAAACATTGCTTGTGCTGGATTCATATTGCAGATGACAAAAGTCAAGTTTCTGAAAAGATTTTTTGCTGGGTTGCATGGTTTTTTGTAATGTCTCCTTTTGGAGAAAGTCGTTTTCTTGTGAAAGCTGCTGAGGAATTTCAATTAAACTTATTTTTCTTAATCCTCAAATGGGATCAGAAGACAGCAAATAGCTGTGTTTATCATGAGAGCAGATCTAAATGACTTTTTCTAATAAATGTAGAAATTATTTTTCTTATCAAACGTAGCTCTTTTAGGAGCTACATTTAATTTGGCATTAACCTGATGTAAATATATTGGAACTTATTAAATACATCTTGTCATGTTTAAAAGGATGCAGTCATAATTGCATCCATTCAGATAAATGATAAGTGGGTTGTAGTCCAATCTCTGATTTTTGCAATCAGATTTTCCAGTAATAAAACTATAAATCTCTTCTCTAAGCTCCCAGTCAGAGCAGAGTCTTTACTGACTTAAACAGCATGAACATGCTATGAAGAAATTTAAATTAAATTAAATGTTTAGCAGCTTTTTGGTATTCTCTGGGTTTCTGAGGACAAGATTAAACCTGAAAAGTGATATACCCTTCATGGTGTCTGTGGCAGAGACAGATTTAGCAGTCAGCCTTGGAAGACTTGGGAGATTTTTGTCTCTGCTGTAGCTTAGCTGTGCAATGATTCATGTTTTATCTGCAGTGCCATCTTTCAAGGAGTAAATCATCCTATTACAAAAGGGAAAAAATCACTTTTGAAACCTTATTTCAGATCCTTCTTTTCATGGTTTATCTGTTACTCTTTTTTTATTTATGATTGCTTAATTTCAGTTCAGAAGATTGTAACACTTTTTTTTCATTCTTTTTAGAATTCCTTACAGATCCACACCAGCATTTTACAGATTTCAATCCCTTCCCTTTCATCAACATCCAAGAGCTCAGAAACTACTGCAGAGAGACTGAAAACACTCCCTAGGCCAGAGGCTGCAAGTGAAATGAGGTATTATGGTTTCCATGTGGTTTTCAGTTGTAAATCCAATATTCTGTGACGTTTAAGGAGGGCAATAATCTGTCAGCCCCTGAATTACCAAGTCATTAGCCAGGTAAACAAGGCCAGGAGTCCCTTGGCTGGCTGCAGCAAACTCAGCTAATGTTCCTGAAGTGCACTGATTAAATCCTGAGTAAGCCAGGATTACTGTTTGGTTGCTGTTGTAGCAGCACTCATGGTCTGTACCAGCTGCTTCCCAAGGGATGAACAGAAGGAGAGGGAAGGTGATCTGATGTAATGACGGCCACAGAGTGATTATTTTAGTCCAGTTTTGCATCAGCAAGGCCTGGCTGGGATGGCTGGGTTGGCTGGTTGGTACCAGCCCTGGTGATGTGTGCTCAGACATTTTTCACTGCTGCCAAAGATGGTTGCAAGGCACTGCCAGAGCAAAAGGGCTCCCAGCTCTGACCTGAGGAGGGCAGGGAACCCAAGGGATGTGTGGCTGCACCCTGGGGCTGTGGCTGAGCCGTGGCACCCAGAGGTGTCCCCTGAACCAGTGGCAGCTCCTTGGTGAGGAGAGGCTGTCACCTTCCACCAGCATTTCTAATCCTGCACCCTCCTTGTCCTGGGTGGAAACCAAATCCCTGCAGATCTGCACTGGCACTGCAGGGAGTACAGAAAAGCACCCCAGGCTCACAGCTAAACAAAGGCTGTGCTTGGGTTTTTCTCCTGTGGGTCCAAATCCCTGCCTTTATCTTAAGGAGTATCAGATACTAAGAATCCAGAGGCAAGGAAATGTTGTTGACTTAAAATAATCATCAGTCTCAATGTGGAGCATCAGTGCAAGCACAATGTGATGTGTGATTTTCCAGTTCCAGTCGAGGAGAACATCCTACCCAGAAGCCCAGCTTTGCTGGGTTTGTGCTGTGCATGTTCCTCATGCAGCTCAAGCCATCACCAGCAGGGATTTCACCTGTGTCTCCTCTTGGAAAAAACCAAAGCGAGCACTGAACTGCAGCAAAATGTCCCCTGCTGTGGGTAGTGACAGGGTGATGGTGACCTCCACTCCTTGTGCTGCTGCAGATCCTGCTGGATCATCTGCCTTTATTTAAGCTGAATAGCTCAGTATTGTCATCATCTTACAGTGAGAGTTGTCTTTCCTGGGGCTCTTGAGCTCACCTTTGTTCTCTGTCATTTACAAGACATGCCACCGCAGCGGGGAAAATTTGCCATGTGTTGGTACCCTAAGAGCTGAAGTGAAAACAGAATTAAAGGAGGCTGAGATGATAGGATTTCTCTCTCAGCCTTTTTTCGTATCTTTTTTGTTTTCACATCGAAGGAAGATCAACAGGTTCTTCCCCTGAGACTCATCTGTGTGATAGTCCAGTGTAAGTGCCATAATCAGAACTGTTCAGGGGAGATACTGAAATGTGATGGTCAACTTGAAACGCCCCGAGGCACCCCCATATTTTACATTCACATGGAAATAGGTCAGTTAATTCTAGCCAAGATGGTTTTTGCTGATGGTAGGTTTTTGCTCGTGTCCAGTCCTTTCAGCTTTCATGATGATTATTTTCATATTAATGCTTTATCTGGGCACATGGTACTTCCTGTTGCATTGTGAAGCATCTCTAATTTGGTGGTAGGCTGTCAATATACTTTGAAATTTATAGTTTTCCATAGTCCATGCACACGTGATTTGCTTCTTTCTTTTGATAGTGGGGGGAAGGTGATCAGCTGACTACAATGAGAAAATAATTTTCGTTTCTGCCACATATCCATATTCCCTAAAGCAGCAGTGATTACAGTGTGGAAGTTCTTACAGTGGCTCATTAAATTGGATGGGCTCTGATGACTGCATTTAGTGCACTGATTACTGCATCTTAATTCGAAATATCCCTGGGTTCAGTATATCTCATCATGTATTATAATGCTTTCTGTAAAGCTGATTCCTGTGAGTGCCTTTATCTTAGCAAGTTTAATTCTAATAACTGAGCTTGGGTTTTATGTTGTTGCTTCAGAAGTTCCTCGCTGCAGAAGTCCAGCAGTCTGAGCAGTTTGAGGAAAGAGGCATCTGAAGTGGTAGGTTTGGTCTCTTGCTTCCTCCCATCTCCTTGCAGATAGGGGTGACATCTCCCTTGTGACCCTGGGGCTGCTGTGTTGCCTTCTGAGAAATTCGGAGTCAAACCAGGGCTCCTTGGGGCATATGCTGGCAGTGCTCAAACACATGTGACATCTTCCACGTTTTAGTAAAGGGGGAAATCTGTCCTTGGAAACAGAGGTGCTTTTATTGTCCTCTTTGTATGAGGCTTTTACCCGAGATTCTCTTGCTGTGTTTTTCCTCAGATAATGAGGTGGGATTTTTTTTACTGGATATGCTTTTCTGATTTAAGACAAGAGAAAGATAACTCCCACCACCACTTCCTACCTGTATTTAAGGTGAATAATTTTGGAAGGCCATGTAATTAATGCACTATAAAATACAGTCTGGGCTGACTGTATGTTTTGGATAGTCAGGAACAAAATCCTGAGCTGTTGGATGTCTGGGGATAGCTGTGGTGTAGGTTTCTGTGGAAGTGACCAAAAGCAGCTGATCTCTAGCCATGACATCAAATCAGGGCAGTCCATGTGCTCTTTTGGGACAGCCTGAACTCCTCGAAGCTCCTGAATCCCTGATACCTCATGTGCCTTGCAGGGGGAGGCTGGCAGGACTGAAAGTGTCCCCAGAATCTGATAAGAGCGGGAGTTCATAGCTTGGGGGTCTTTGGTTTTTTGTTTGTTGGGACAGACAAGGAGTAGAGGCTGTGGATGTTTTATCTACTTGGCTTCTACCCTGTGTGGTTCCAGCTTTGGGTCCCCTCAGGCAGCTCTGCCCATAAGTGCCTTGATGTTGTGCGTGTCACTAATCACATGCACAGCTAACCCTTCATAAAATGAACCAGAGCAGCCCTATTTCCATGTCGGCTCACTGACCTCCGAGCAAGCAAGGATTAATCTGTGTAAAATACAGCTCTGAAGAGAGTTATTCTGGGAGAAGAAGCAGTCAGGGAAGGGTATTTGAGTCAGAATTTAACTCAGGGGAATCACAATGAATTGAACTCTGGTTATAAAATGTGACTTTTTAAATGTCTTAATCTTTCCCTTTAAACAGGACAGAGAGTGTGCACAGAAGCCAGCAGAGGTAATGGGTGTGTGTGGTGGTGTGTGTGCTTGTAGAAACAGGGGCAGTGAGGGGGTACTGGGAGGCTGGGAGGTGTCGAACTGCACACACACACTGCACACGGGACAGTGAGGAGTCTGCTGGTGTCCCCATCAGTGCCACTGCTCAGTGCTCAGCACGTCCCTGCCTCCTCACATGTGGATTGTCTTCCAGTCTGAGCATAAAGTCACCAGCTAAGATAATAGTTTTCCCCCACTAGATAATTAGCAAAGCTAACCATTAAGTATTTTTTCCCCCACTAGATAATTAGCAAAGCTAACCATTAAGTATTTTACTGACTACATAATTATCTTTGATTAGTGTCTCTTTAAAAACCTTTGGGTTTCTCAGTTGTTTTCTGTGAGTAGCAAGTGTGTTTCTGAAAAGGCTGTCACTGCAGAGCAGTCACCCTGCGGTACCTTAAGGCCATATCTTGCAGTTCTTACCCCTGGGAACACCTAAGCAGAGGTGATGATGCCTTAGGTTTTAACTTTTATATTTTTCAAATCCTGCACTGCCCAGTGTGTAACTCTGGAGTTTCCTGTTCCCTGTTCATTGCTGCTCTCTGTGCTGGGCACACACAACAAAGCCTCTCCAGGGCTGCTCTCCAAGGACACCCAGACCATCCTGGGCCCAAAATGTATAAACCAAAGAGCCTCTGAGGGGGGCAAGCAGAGGGGAATTACATCATTAAACTGAAGCTTTAACTGGAGAATTAACCCTGAGATGCAAATGAACCAAACCTATAAAAGTGTGAAGAACTCGTGGCCTCTCGTCCATCTTGGGGTCCATCTGGGCAGCAGCCTCTGGGTCCCCAGGGGTACCTTTGAAGGCCTTTCCAATAAATACCCACCTTTATTCCCTTACTCCTGTCTGATCTCTGCTCTAGGAGGCCTCTTAAGGCATCAGTGACAGACCTCAGAAACCACTCATAGGATGAATGCTGCACTGATTCAGCAAAAGGCAAAGGATTCCATTTGGGCTGTGAATGGTTTTACTTCCTTCTTTCAAAGTGACAGTGGAAGAGCTGACAAGGTTTAAGCACTGCTTTAAATTGGCTAACTGGAGTGTCTGATATCTCTCTTGGCATTTATACTCCTTGCTTGGTATGTAATTGCCTCTTTGCTTTGGCAGTGGACACAGTCAATTAATCCATTAATTAAGAAATTGCAGAGCAGTGACAGACAGAGCTCTCTGACACTCGGCACAGAACCAAATGTAGTGTGGGGCCTTGTCTCTCTGCCTCCCTCTTACTGCCCCTGCAGCTGCCAGTGGGGGAGACAGAGACCCTGGAAAGCCTTCCAGGACTGTATTTTTACCTTTTCCATACCTATATATCAGCCTTACAGAAACTGAGGAACATCTTAAAGAATACAATTTACTCTTAGCAGATAGTGATAGTCATCCTGGATCCTGAACACACATCAGGGTTTCATCCCAGCTGACAGCAAAGGACCCCACAGCTGGTCCCCCTTCCTGCCCCAGTGGGATGGAGAGGAGAATCAACAAAAAAAAGCTAGAACTTGGGGGTTGAGATATGAACAGTTTAGTAATTGAAACAAAGTAAAATCATAATGGCAATAATATAATAATAGTAACAAAAGTATAATAAAAGGAAGAGGAAGACAGAGAGAAAACCCAAGACAAGTGATGCATCACAATATTACTGCTCATCCCCCACTGACCAAACCCAGCCCATTCCCAAGCTACAATTGGCTCCCCTTCCCAGTAACCCCCCCAGTTTATATACTGGGCATGGTATCCCGTGGTGTGGAATATTCCTTTGGTAGCTCAGGTCAGCTGTCCTGGACATGCTCCATCCCAGCTTCCTGTGCACTTCCTCTCTGGCAGAGCATGGGAAAATGGAAAGTCCTTGACTCACTGTTCAGCAACAACCCAAACATCTCAGAGTTACCTACTTTATTCCCTACTAAATCCAAAACACAGCACTGCACCAGTACGCAGTGCTGAACGAGGAAAAAATTAACTCCATCCCAGCCCAAACCAGGGCAACATATTCAAATGATGATCTTGTTTATGTTTTTCTTTCTGGCTTTTACACTCTGTATTCTTGCAGTGACAGATGAGAAGGACTTCCCAGATTATCTGCCAGCAGTCACTTTGCAGTCTCTCTCAAAAGGCCACCTTCAATTCCCTTATGTTGACTCCTCCTTTCCCTAATTCCAGCAGGTGAAACCTCCTGTGGAAGGCAGTAACTTTGCAACCCTCCCTCCCAAGTCTCCGTCTCACGGTGGCACAGGTGACGAGGACACTTTTGGCACCCGCAAAGCCAGATCTTCCTTTGGCCGAGGCTTTTTCAAGATCAAAAATAACAAGAGGACTGCCAGTGCCCCCAATCTGGGTAGGTACCGTGCCTCTGCACTCAGATTCTGTGCATTCTGAAGCATCTTAACAACAGCTGTAACTGCCTCAAGAAGCAGCAAGGCCAGCCTTAGTCTCACTGTGACTTGGTGGCATTTTTGTCAGTAGAATGTTTGGAAAAGATCGAACAGCAAGAAGAAAAAAATCCCTGATGTAATGAAGTGTTTGATGTGGTTCAGATCCTGCTGTGGTATCTCCCCTGGCACCTTGTAGGGGCTTGCTGCTGTATGAAATGCTGGCAGTCTGGCAGCAGTTCACACATGGGATTTGTGGGCTTTCTGTCCCCTGGCTCCATCCTCAGTTTTTTTATCAGATATATAGAAATAGGACAGCAGCACTCAGTCTTCCTCTTTATTTATATTTTTTATAAGCAGCCTTGCAAAAGAGATAGTGACAACAGGAACAGGATTGGCAAGTCACTCGAGCTTACATTGATTTTTTACCTGGGGGGGAGGGTATTTTGGTATTGAAAATGTTTTGCTTAATGCAGAAGTCACTGTTACCACCAGCTGGAATCCTGCTTACATTTACTGCTCTGCTCTAGTAGTCTTTCCAGTGAGTCTCTGCATCAGATCTAATGCCAGTCACCTGAGGTTTTTTGGTTTTCTCTTGCACAAAATTTAGGAATTTAGCTCTCTCTATTTTGGAAGCCTGAAGGGGGATAGCTTCTGCTTCGTTACTTACTCCAAGGCAGTTTCAGACTTTTGTTCAAAACAAGTAACACACCTACACATTGATGATCCATTGCCCATGTTTGCTGTGACATACAGCCTGACACTTGCTAGCTTACTTGGAATAGATGTACAGTCTATTCTGAGGATCAGACTCTTTGCTTTGGTTGATTTCATGTGTGCTTTTGTGTCATCCCCTGTTTTGTCCTGAAATTAATGTGTCTAACAAAGCGCAGTACTTGTGGCTGTCATAAAGGAGTGGAAGATGGGCCATCGAAATCAAAATGCTGTGACTTGGAGTAAGTTATTTACTGTGTTATCCAGATTTCAGTGCTTCCACCTGTACAGCTGCTGTCCAGATATTTGCCACCTCCCAGGAGCAGTGGGTCCTGGAGCAGGTGACCTCCTTGCACCGAAGCAACTGCTGTTAGAGCTCTCCTCCATTCCTTTGTTGTGAATGAGGGATCCTGATCCCGTGTGAATTCAGCATTCGTGTGGCGCTGTGTCTCACGTCCCTCCCTCCTTTTGTCCCCTCCTTTGTTGCTGTGACTTTGGAACTGTGTTTGACCTTGTGCCTCTGCGTGTTCTCTCCCGTTGTGCTGCACGTGGGTTTGTGCCTTGTGTGGATATCTGAAGATCGCAGCCGAAGTGCCAGTGCGCCTACGTTAGGTACAGTAATCCTGCATGTCTGCCCGTGCCAGCCCTGTGCCCTGGCTGCTGCTAACAGCTGCCTCTGGCCACACCTCGCCAAACCGCAGCCAGGCACCAGAGCTCTGCGGCAGAGCTTCTGCCCATCGCTGAAAGGAGTTCTCGTGTAACATCCGCCCTCTGCTAAAAGTCAGCTCTGCTGTTCTGAGTAGCTGCTACTAATGAGAGAGATTGCGGGTCAATTTGCAGAGACTTTTGCTGTAACTTTGAGCACAAAGTTACCACAGGCCGAGGTACCAGGTGAGAGTTGGTGATGCTCAGTTACCTTTGTGCTGCCAGCTGTCCTGCATCCACTGGTTTAAAGGGTGGTGACGTTGGGAATGAGCTGGATTTCCCAGGCATTCATTTCAGGGAGTTGTGAGGGAAAGCATGTGTAATGCCTCTTCTAGATGTAGTGGTATTTATGATATAATAAAACAAATGAGAAATAATTGGGGCAGATGGGGAAGGAGCTATTCACATAGTAAATAAAAAGCAGTTTTGTGATGTGAGCATTCCCTGGGTGTTTCTGGCAAGGGCGGGTGAGTCCTGCCTTAGGAAGCAGAGCTGTGTCAGTGAGATGGTGGCACAGCCACTCCCTAACTGTTACCTGTTTACGAGGTCGTGGCAGGGCATGAAAAAGAGCCAGCTATGAGGAGCAAACAGCGCAATTCCCGCAAATCTCTGCTGCTAATGCACCCAACCTTGTCCTGGTGTTCTCTCTCTAGAATGCCATTTACATGTTGTTGGGTTTTTTCTAAGCTAGCACTTTACCTTCTACAAGTAAAGCAAACACCCCCTATGCCAGAGCCTGGTTTGATGTTAGTGCTGTCTCTCGCACTGATGTTAGTGCTGTCTCTCACAGATCCCCGTGTTCGATAGGGGCCAAACCAAAGAGCCTGGAAATGATCTTTAGTGTGACCTCGTTGCTTCACTGCAAGGTTTGGCAAGGTGGAAGGTGGGACATGGTCATAGGTGTTCTGGCTGAATCATCTAAAGGACACACTGGCAAAGCCTACAGCTTCTTGCTGGTCGTGGCACTTTTGTGGCCATCTCAGTATTAACTGTGGGGCTTGAGACCACACATCCCAGCAATATGAGCTCTGCCTTGATGCACTGGATACTTTTCTCCTGGAAGCCTGAAGGTCCATTTCAAACACAAGTGATGGTCATTTAAATACAGAGCTGTATTAAAAGATGCTGCAAGTGATTCCAGGCCTGACAGCCTTGCCACAGCTGCTTCAGCTGAACAAGCTCATGCTCTCACTCTTCCCCAGCAAGCAACTGGCATAAACTCCACGTGGTAGTTTTATTCAGCTATCTGGCACTTGCTGGCATATCTCTGCTTTTGTAGTCTAGTAGATACTGCAATGCTATTGGTTTTCTTTTTAAATGATCTTAAAACTGTTTTTTCCTTTAATAGTTGAGCTTTTGTGACAACTTCCCCTTTGGGGACAAGAGCCCTCAGGTTTGTTGTCATGGAAAACAGCTACAGATCAAGGATTTAATGCTTTTGGAGTGGGTGGTAACATTGAGGGTCTCCGATCAGAGATGTTTTGTTGATCACTTAGAAGATATGGTCCAGACAGAGTCTAAACTCTGTGGTATTCCTCTGAGGAGGAACAAAATATTCCACAGGTTGGAGAAGTGAGAGGAAGAGGACCTTCTTTCTGGGGCAGGAGTTTTGTTGCTGGAATTTCCTGGCCAGGGAATGAAATACTACATGTTATTGGGAAGGGTATCTGCAGGGAAGTTATTTGTTTTTTCTGTGCTTTGGGGATTCCTGTTTTGGTTCCCTGCCACCACACTGAATTGCTTCTGGGCACCCACGTGCCTTGGCTCTGTCTGGGGAAGCACTGTAGGAGCACTCCCTGAGGAAGAGGAAATTTAGGATTTAATTCACTGCCTGATTCACGAGGTGGATTTTCTCACCTTGGATGCAAGGCACTGAACCAGAGCAGAGCATTGCCTTGGAGCGTTACCAGCCAGGCCCATGAAGGAGGAACATGTGGCACCTCTCATGGATTTTTCCATCCCTCCTTGCCCCATTTTCTTGCCATGGTGGCTGTCAATAATTTTAGCAGGAGGCATTCCCAAGGCCAGGAGCACATCTGTACCATCCTGCACGAGAGGGTCTTGAGAGAGCTTTTGTTTTCTAACAGCTGAAACGGAGAAGGGATCTGCAGACCACTTGGATCTGGCTGGCTTGCCCCCTCGCCCAAAAGAAGCAGATAGTCTGCAGATGGCACCACCTTCTCCAGATTCCAGGAAAAAGGCCAGGGGAATCAAGAAGTTGTTTGGAAGGTAAGTAAAAGATGTGAGATGAGCATTCTCCAGAGCTGGGGCTCGGGCAGGGTTTACTGGGAACCCACATTCCCTTTCTCCCCCAGCAGTGGGTGTTTCCGTGGTTTAATATCCCAGGAGCAGGAGCCTGTGTGGTACCTGGGAGAGATAACAGTAGGCTGGGGCAGGTGAGAGAGGAGCTGCGAGCCCTGGGGGAGGTCTTGCCTGTGTTGGTTGCAGTGGCAGCAGCAACGTGCCTTTTCCTTAGCCAAATGTGAATGTGCTTTCTTCCTTTAGGCTTAAAAGAAGCCAGTCCACCACCTTCAACCCAGACGACATGTCCGAGACGGAGTTCAAGAGAGGAGGGACAAGAGCAACTGCAGGGCCCCGGCTGGGCTGGTCTCGGGACCTGGGGCAGTCCCACAAGTAAGACACGAGTGGGGCTCACGTGGCAGCGCTTGGATCCCGGCGGCTCCGGCCGGGCACGGGGCCCAAAGGAGGAGGGCAGTGCCCAAATGCAACATGTCCTCTCCTGGCTGAGCAAAACCAGGCAGATCCAGGCTGCTTCCTCCTCTGGGAGAGGGTCTCTGCAGGGCTGAGGTGGGCTGGGTGGTGGGGCAGTGCTGCTGAGCTCTCGCCTTTGCAGGATGGGGCTGTAAGGCAGCGCACAAGCCCTGGTGTGGCAGCGACAGATCCTCCTCCTGTGCCTTTCCTGCTGCGCTTCCAGGGATTAAAGGAGAAAGTGAAACATGACGGTCTCACCCCAGGGCTGTAGCCACGCTAGGCAGCAGAGGTTCTTCTCAGTAGGATTAATAGGCAGTGTTTATTGTGGCAGTGGCAACAGGCACTTCACCGTGCTGATGGCTCCCACTCAGAGACTGTCCCAGCTCCCATGAGATGTGAATTAGGTTTAGCTTTTGGCTTTCTCTTTATTTATGAGACTAGGAGATGGGAAGCACAGGACTGATCAGGTTTTTTTGGGTAAAATCTCCTGCAGTGAGCTGGACATGCCATTTGCAAAGTGGACCAAGGAGCAGGTTTGCAACTGGCTCCAGGACCAAGGGCTTGGCTCTTACATCAATAATGGCAGGCACTGGATACTGTCTGGGCAAACACTTCTGCAGGCTTCTCAGCAGGATCTGGAAAAGGTGAGCAATACTGGAAACTCTCCTTTTAAATGAAGATACAAAAAAAAAAAAAAACCACTGTTTCTGTGTTATCCTTTGTGTGAGTTGGGTAAAAGGAGGGAAATGCTGGAAGAGAGCGGGAGGTTTGCTTTAATTTTCTGTTATTCCTTTATACTTTGAATTCTGTTAATAATCAACTTTTTCTTTGTACAGCAACTGTTTAATTTTGGAACCTGTTCTGTCTTGCAGCTCTCTCGTTTTCCTCAATATTTTCTTATTTTTCCCTTTATGAAAATACCAAATTTCATGCGCTTGACGCTGAGCTGTGTCAAACCATGATAATATCCTACAGAAATTTTGGCTTTTGTAGAGTTTGTGACTTCCTGTCTCACAGCACTGTGATTGAAATTGCATTATATATTAACAGTGCTGAGGAGCCTTCTTGGATTTTGGGAAACCCGGACTGGATTATTCTGAAATCTGGAATGGACTCGGTCGGAGGGAAAACCCTGACCGGATTTTTCCAGAGTGTGGAATGGATTCAGTTGGAGGAAAACCCGGACTGGATTTTTTTTTTTCTGGAATTCGGAATGGATTCAGTATTTTGGAAAACCTTGACTGGCTTTTTCCAGAGTCCGGAGTGGATTCGTTATTTTGGAAAACCTGGCCTGGGTTTTTTCAGAGTGCAGAATGGATCTGTAGCCCTGCTCCATTAGCACTGAGATGTGCCACAGTTGGCTTGTGCCGATGTGAGAAGGGTGTAAAAAGGAGCTGTTATGGTCTGATTGTATTTTCTGGCCATTTTCTACAAAGAGCAATGAGGATTTGTTCTACACAGGTTGATCCGTCTCTGTCTTTAATTGTTGCAGACATGTTTGTCTGTTTTTTAAAATATGAAATACAGCAGAAATGGATTCAATGTCTACTTTTAGTCCATGGCATTTGCTAAAGTTTGAATTTTCAGCTTTTAAAAAATCCCTCTCCTCACCCAGTAGCGAGCCTGTTTTCTCAACTGGGCAGTTCCACTCCAACTGGAATAAGACCAGTGTATTAGGAACATCATGGCTGTAATAGTGTTACCAGAGGTGACGTGAACCAGCAGGCACTGGTGAAAGTGAAAATGGGATTAAAAAGATCCTGGTTTGGCTGCACTTGGACTAAATTAGGGAAGAATATGATGCATTTGGAACCATTAGTGAATTTCAGTAATTCCTGGGACATTCCTGTGCTCTTAATTAAATAATTATTTAAACTTTACCTGCCTAAGTGGGAGGGGTGGAATTAATCCCAGCAAGTATTTTTTGGAATGGAAATATTTTTATTATCTTGTGGGATTTTTTTTTAACCTGGTATGAGAGTATTGTGGCTGACACTTTCATACAATTTGGAGTCCATCACTCCTTGAAATGAATCCACCACACTGTGAAACCAACTCACCCCAGTAAAGGGGCCTTTCCCTGGTGCTGAACACATGCTAAAACAATGCTGAAATCCAGCAAATAAAAAATGCACCTGCCAGGTCTCCAGCAATGCTGTGACAGTGTGACTCTCAGAAACCCTTTGTCATTCAGCAGAGGGGAGAATAAAACTGTCTCTGGATTTCCTGCTTTTCTTTCTTTCACAGGAGCTTGGCATAAAGCACCCTTTGCACCGGAAGAAGCTCCAGCTTGCTCTGCAGGCCCTGGGGTCTGAAGAGGAGAACAACCATGGCAAACTGGATTACCACTGGGTCACCAGTAAGATTTTATTGTGTGCTGCAGCAGTGGCTTTGGACAGGGGTCCCCAGTTGTGGCTGATTTGGGGCTCAGCCACAACTGATGTGGATGGGAACAGTAAGTGGTGCTGGGTAACTTGGCTGCTGCTCTAACAGGAGGGTCTGTCCTGCCCTAGGGTGGCTGGATGACATTGGCCTGCCCCAGTACAAGACCCAGTTTGATGAGGGGAAGGTGGATGGCCGCATGCTCCATTACATGACTGTGGTGAGTAAATGGTTTCCTCTTTCCTGACATCCTTTCCATGTTCTTGGCTTCTCAGTGCTCAAAGGACCCCTTGAAACACCCCTGGGTGTTAATGCTGACAGCTGTAACATATAGAAATCAAGCACTACTGCTCACCTGCAAGCCTTTCCAAAGTTCTTTCCATCTTTAGAGCTACCAGATTCAGGTGTAAGAGCCAACACAGTAAGCAAGAACTTGGCCTCATGCATGAGCAATGGGCAGTCCCAAGCTGAACAGCTGTGTGTGACACGGGTGTGCTCAGGCAGGGCTTGTAAACAGAGGTGTGCAAATGCTGTGGTGGCCATTCGTGCTTTTGTTGTTCGTGTTGTTATTCATTAGCAGAAGCAGGTGGAACCTTTTTCTTTAGTGAGCAAGCATTCTTTCAGCTTGCTTCTTCATGGGGATGCTTCACAGGTGAAGGAAAGCCAAGCAGTTTCCTTTGAAGAAAATGGCAGCTTTAAGAGCCATCTTGGTTGAAAGCAGGCTGCACTTAAAAGCTTTTGCATTTCAAAGTGCTGGGCACAGGCATCACCTCCCCATTCCCCACTTCACTGCCAGGCAGGTGAAGGCATCCTAGCAGGTTTCCTCTGTGTGAGGGCTCCAGTGAGATGAGATCAGACCTTCCTTCTCTGGGGACACAGATGCAAACCAAACGTGACTGATATTAATTCTTTCTGTAAAAGGAAGAAGAAATCAATCACAGCCCTGCTCTCTCAGGAGCCATGAGTTACCTTTTCATTCCACGCTCACATGTGTTTTGCATAGGCTTTATGTCATAGTTTGCAAGTTTATTCATTATAAGGTTGTTTCTTCTCCTTCTTAACCCTTGGAGGTGTGATGCCAGCAGCCTCCACTGAGCTTGATGTTGTGTTGGGAGACTTTACTACCATTGTCACTGCCCTGTAATTGTAGATAGATCGCTGGGGACATTTTTAGAGCAAGGTTAACCGTCCAGTTATGACAGCAGGTTCACCATAAATAACCAGCCAAATATGCAAAGTATTAAACTAATACTTGTTAGGATTCTTTGAAGTTACTCTGACTTCAAATAAACAATAGTGAATATTTATTATTTTATAACAAATGAAATAGCAAACCATGCCATAGTAACCTACTGTCAGATTAATCACAAACTTAGCTGAACACAGTGGGATGCTTGGGTAAGCAAAGAATCTTGTCTCAGATATCTGACAAAATAGATTCCAGTGCTCATAACATCTAATTGATATTGAAACATTAAGCCAGGCTAACCATGGGAAAAGGGTGCATACATCTATTTAAGTTAGCTAAATTGAACTTGGACTTTGAGACACTTTTCTTCTTCCCTTTTTTTTTTTTTTTTATTGTAATCGTAGACAATGTCCCAATTTTCAGGGTTATTTATTGTTTTCAGTTCAACTTCTAGCTGGATATTTGAGGTATTAAAACTTCTGGCAGGATTGAATGCCAGGTGAGTCTAGTGTAGTGTGTTGGTGCTGCTCTGGCTCTAATCCTGTCGCTGAGGATGTGTCATCTCACCCTTTTCCCCTCCTCGTTACCTCACGTTTCTTGTACTAAGCTCTGTATCCTGTGTGAGAAACGTCCCCCAAGAGCCCAGAAGTTCTTATTTTGGGACTGATGATTTGATACTCATCCCCTGTCTGATGTACTAAATCTTCCCCCAGAAGTGTCAGGTGTGCCAAAGCAGTCCCCGCCAGGAGGATGCTGGTCCCATGAATAAGCATGACTGTGTTTATTAACTGCCTCTTGCTCTTTTCCAGGATGACCTGCTGTCCTTGAAGGTCATCAGTGTCCTTCACCACCTCAGCATCAAAAGAGCCATTCAGGTGTTGAGAATAAACAACTTTGAGCCCAACTGCCTGCGCAGGAGGCCGTCTGATGAGGTACTGCTTTACGAGGAAGCTGTGAAGAGGAATCCTCTAGGATTTTATCCCTGGTGTTTCTGATTATTCCTGCTCTGCTCTCTCCTCCTGTCTCCTCATTCTGCTTCATTTGTAGTTTCGTTTTTCTCACATTGTTCTTTCAACCTTAAGCTCTGACATCACTTTCTTTCCTCTCCCTGCCATGACCCCAAACTCATGTCCCCCTTTCCAAGTCTCCCACTTCTCCTCCAAGCCAACAGCTGGCTGTTCTGGCCCAGTCTCTGATGTGCTATCTGGAATGCCAATCATCTTGACCTCAGTGCACTGTTGCCACGAGTTTTGTGCATCTCTCTGGAAAACTGATGGCTGTGTCAGAATGTTCTGTGTAAAAGGACCCTGGCCCTATTACCAGGCGGGAGATGGCCATCGTTGTGTTTTGGAAGCAGCAAATGCTGGACAGGGCAAGAGATGACAAAACAACCCAGACTCTTGGATTTAGAGTCACAATGTGTATCTGCAAGAACAGCACAGCAGCTCATGGAACCAGCTGAATTTTCAGCTCTGCTGGTAGAAATGGCAAATAATCCTAGTGCACAGCACAATAATCAAATGATCAGACACACCCCTGCCCAGACCCATCTCCATGCTGCTCTTGCTGTGAGGCAGCAATCCAGAAAGAGATTTTTTTTCTCAAGTGCAAAGTAGGATTGTATTCCTTAAGGGCAGGAGAGGTTGGTTTCAGTTAGGAGTGGGGCTGGGATTGGGCTGCTTTGGGATGTCTCCTCACCTGCCTGTCCCTTCTGTTGGCAGAACAATGTGACCCCTTCTGAGGTCACCCAGTGGACCAACCACCGTGTGATGGAATGGCTGCGCTCGGTGGATCTGGCGGAGTACGCGCCCAACCTGCGGGGCAGCGGCGTGCACGGGGGGCTGATGGTGAGCTTCTGGGGTGGCTGCTTCTGTTTTATTCAGAAAAAGATCCCTGGGAATCACTAGGTCAATGTTCTGACACGATCTTTGCTGCACGTGCCTTGTCTGCTTATTCTGCGTAGTAAGAAGTTTCTTACCTTACAGCTTAAAGGATATGAGTGTCCCAAGGGGAATGAGTGTGGTTTAATACTCTGTACTCCCCCCACAGTTCTGTTTTGGTCTGGCATTCTCCACCTCCTGTCCTGCAGTGCTGCTGTGCTGTTAACAGCCACCTTCTGCCTTCCTGGACCTGGATATGGTTTTCTTTTGTGAGGGAAGCTGGTTACTTTTGTAAAATACAGGATTACACTGTCAAACGAGGATTGTTTATAATTGCTCTAGCATCACATATTCCAGACAAGAGACACCTGCAGAGGTTTGTTGTGTTGATTAGGAGTTATATCCCTGCTCCAAACGTTTGATGTCTGTTAGTTTCCATGGTTCCTCTGGCTACCTTTTCAAGAACTGAGAGAAGATGCTGGGTGAGCATTTTATGGCAGCTTCACACAGTAGTTCAGTTAAGGGTGAATTTATCAGTTCATTTCTTCTTACCTGCCAATTTGTTCCTATTTATAACTCCAGAAAGAAAACCTGAGGGTAGCACTTTAGGAATCCTTTAACTCGTTAACTCTCTTTCCTCCTTCTTTGTTGTGTATTTCCTCTAAAATACAAACAAAAATCCGTGAGTGACCTTAGGGAGCAACCAGGATAGACCTGGATGTCCTTGAGATCTCATCAGACTGTCCTGGCTTCAGCTGGATTCTCTGTGGTTGGATTCCCAGGTTTTGGAGCCCCGTTTCAATGTAGAAACCATGGCACAGCTGCTGAACATCCCACCCAACAAGACGCTGCTGAGGCGGCACTTGGCCACTCATTTCAACCTCCTGGTGGGGCAGGAGGCCCAGCAGCAGAAACGGGAAGCCATGGAGTCCCCAGACTACGTCCTCCTGACAGCAACTGCCAAAGTCAAGGTAGGCCACTTGTTCTGGGAGGGGTGGGAGGTTCCAGGGAGGCATTTGGATCTCCAGTTTCATCCGTGCTGGGGGGGTGCTTCAGTAAGGTCTGAGAAAAGGGGTTGGTTCCTAAGGAAAGAAGCACGAGAGCAGGACCTGGCAGATCTGGGTTTGCTGCTTGTGTTTACCATGAACGGGCTGCTTCCCAGCCTCTCTAATGGGCACAGATGAGAAGCAGCACTCGTGTTGTCCTTCTGTCTGTACTGAGAGATGTTTGGGGGGAGACTGCCCCTCACTGTTAACAGACTCATGGTTTAATGTGGAATTTTGACCTCATTTGGGATCTGTTAAACGGTGGTGTCTTAACAATGGCAGAATGAGAGGACACATCGTCCTTTCAGATGCCACTGTTGTAAAATTCAGAAGATGTGTGTAGGAGAGCACAGAGGTTTTGACCCTTTGTCATGGAAACACCAGAGGGCACAAGTAGGCCTCTTCATTATTTGCTGGTTGTCTAACTCCTTGGCAAATTTCTCTTTACTTTTAAGCCAAAGAAACTTACCTTCAGCAATTTTGGGAGCCTGAGGAAGAAGAAGCAGGATGATGTGGAGGAGTATGTGTGTCCTATGGAGCTGGGGCGGGCTTCTGGCAGTGGATCAAAGAAGGGCTTTAAGCCTGGCCTGGATATCCGAGTGTACGATGATGATGATTTGGACAGGCTGGAGCAGGTAAGCCAGTCCTAACAATTCCAAGTCTTTGTGCTGTCAGGCGTGGTGGGAAAACCTTCCATCTCCCAGGGAAGCCTTCCTTTTGCTCTGGCCCCTGCAGGTGCTGACTTCTCGCTGTCACACAGCACTACTGACAAAAGGGTCTGCTCCTGAGGAGGTTGGAGCTGTGGATGCAGCCCCTTTAGGGGCTGCTCTGGAGTCACTCTCCTCTCCCAACAGGCCACGCCTCTCCCTTGGCCTGAACATCTGTCTTGGTCCCAACAACATCTCAGGTGCAATCAGTAAATTGTGTGCTGCACTTAATTGCCACTCTGTGGTAGGAGGACAAGGGGAATGGCTTCGCACTGACAGAGAGGGGGTTTAAATATTGGTAGGTTTAGGATGTTAGAAAAAACTTCTTCCCTGTGAGGGTGGGGAGGCCCTGGCACAGGTTGCCCAGAGCAGCTGTGGCTGCCCCATCCCTGGCAGTGTCCAAGGCTGGGCTGGATGGGGCTCTGAGCACCCTGGGATGGTGGAAGGTGACCCTGCCCCTGGCAGGGGGATTGGACCAAGATGATTTTTAAGATCTCTTCCAACTCAAACCATTCCGTGATTCCACTCTAGGATACAAATAAGTTATTATTAATTCATTATTCATTCTGGGTTTTTTAGATGGAAGATTCAGAAGGGACGGTGAGGCAAATAGGAGCATTCTCTGAAGGCATCAACAACCTGACAGTGAGTCTGTAAATGGGGGTCTGTGCAGTGAGATCTGTGTTTCTGTAGGATGGGCGTGAGCCCCTGGGCAGTCACTCATGTTCAGCAGGGTCACTGAGGTCCTTTGGGTCTTCTACAGGGCCAGAGGGCACAACTGAGTGGTTCAGAAAGGTGCCTGCCCATCCTGGTGGGAAGGTTTGGTACCCTGTGCTGGCTCCCCACACTCCAGGGAGGGCAGGGGACATGGCCCCCGTTGCCCATGGTCAGTGGGTGTTCAGCTGGGGGTCAGGCTGCATTTTCTGGGTGAGAGCCCTGGGGCCAGGAGCCAGCAGTGAGCTGGGTTTGCAGCAAGGAGGGTGAAAACCTCCCTCAGCAGAACGAAGCAGGGGCTGGCAGGCAGTGTTTGCTGCCCAGCACGGGACAGGAGCATGCCAGGTGCCTGCCTCCAGGTGTGAGAAACCTTGACCCTGCCCTCCTCTCCTTTCCAGCACATGCTGAAGGAAGATGAAATGTTCAAAGACTTTGCCACTCGCTCTCCCAGCACCAGTATAACAGATGAGGACTCCAACGTGTGACAGGCACCGCCAGGCACTGACAAAGGCTCGCTCTCCTGCGTGCAAGGACATCCCCGTTCCATGTGACAGGCAGCAGATCATGTACTTCACGTTGCTCTTGCTTCTCTTTGTTACAAGGAACACTGAGGGGTGGAGAATTTTAGAGAGAAAAGGAGAAAAAACAAGGTGCCTACGCTTAAGTTGCCATAAAAACCACCCAGCCACTGGTGAATGGTGATCGTTTTAACTCTATTTAATGTACAAACTGGTGATACGTTTCAGAGTGTTGCATTTAAATGGATGTGGTGTGATAGTGCTCCTTTTGCTTCTTCGTGGCCTCAGATAATCCTTTACACTGTTTGAAAAGAACAGAAGGTGTCAGGTAAAAGTGTTGTGTCTGTAGACACCGTTCATTGGCTCTCTCAGCTGAAAGATGGAAGTCACTGCTCTTTTTGAAGTGCTTTTCTTTGGCACAAACACCAGTTCAGCCCTATCCAATGTAGGATTTTAGTCATTCCTGCCCTGCATAAGCTCCTCGGTAGCTCTTGACTGTTGTTCCTATTTTTATACTGTTTTATTAAAAAAAAAAAAAAAAAGAAAAGAAAAAATAAGTATATGAAGTGCATATAAAAGCAAAACCTTTAAATTTTGTGAGATAGAGTGATGGAGAGATGCAGGTGTGTGAGGGAAGGGGAGAAGGTTGTGAAAAAATGATGCCAGTTTGCAAACCAGCTGGTTACTGGGAAAGGCAGGCTGACCTTTGGAACTGTTTGCTTTCGTTGCTTTTTATGGAGTGCACAGTTTCATGATCTTCCATTGGAGTTAAAACCATTCTAAAGCGTGTTTCCTTTGGCAGTGACTCCTGCAGGAACTGTGCATTTTAAAATGGCTTCTTTCTTGTCCCCCCAGCAGCAGTTAGTGCATTCAGCAAGGTTATTAACACTTCCATGACCTAAAAAATTCCCTTAAAGTTGAGAGTACCCCCTGCATACGGAAGGGACGTTTCTGTGCTGTGACTGATGTGAAGATGATGTAGTTGCAAAAAAAAAAAATATCTATAAAGAAATGTATAGGAAATATATTATTTCATATTATTAAGCCTAAGGTGGGACTTTTCCTCCAAAATTCAGACATCAAACGTGTTGCTCATCATTTTACCTTCTTAAAGCACAGCTCCTCTGCCCTGGATGATCATCAAGGTTTCAAACTCCTAACTAGCCAGTGGAAACCTTGTGTCAGACTTGGGGTATTGCGAGGTGTCCCAGCCGAAAGCCAACAAACAAACAAAAGTAGCTTTTTACTGCAATGCTCATTTGTCTGGTGTTGAACGTTGCATGGATTTTAGCACAATGGCACGAAGCTGCTTTGCTCTGCAAAGGCAAAGCAAAGCCCAGCTGGAGTTGTTCTTGGTGGTGCTGTTGCTTTGCCCAGCGTTTTGTCACTCGTTTTGTCGCTCTCCTTGCAGCAGAGGGACCGTTCCTGGTGTGGCGCAGGGGACCTGGGGTTTGTTCTGACTTGGTGGGGGTTTCTACAATACCATTAACAAAGCTGGGAAAGGGAGAAAGGTTCTTCCTGGGATTTTCAGGGAACTCCCCTCAGATGAGAGGCGTATTCCAGCATTAGAATGGTGTAAGCGGATTGCCTGGGCCTTTGGAGGGTGTGCAGTGTAGGTGATTATTGATGCACCAAGATGCAAAATTTCATGTGGGCAGGTTTAGGGTGCAGGTGCTCGGGATGTGGATTCAGGCCTCCCTTTCTGCCAATACTCTGCAATATTGTTATTATTTACATGGAAGTTGAATGGGAAACCCTGTGGAAGCGCTGCAAAATGTGGTGCAGGCTCCCAAACCAAAGTGTTTATCCAGATGGCTCTCATCAGTCCCTGGCTACTGGACAGGACTGGATATTCACAGGAGGGGAAAAGGGAGCCATTGCCACAGTCCTGTGTTCTGAAGTAGCCACAAACACTCTGCAGTGTCTCTGGAGCATTACCAGTGAGGGCAGGGATGGTTTATTGAGGTGTAGTGTAAGCAGCATTGTGTTCCCAACAACCCTTTCCTGGCAGCCAGGCCATCCCCTCGTAGCTGCCACCTGATCCCTGACTGTGTTATGGGCTGGGGACACACGAGATGTCAGGATGAAGTCAGGAGGTTTTTCTGTGCGTGTGCACACCGTCAGCACCATCGGGGTGTTTGAACTGGTGCCTGTTTGGAGAGGGCAATGTAACTGCTGTGTATTGCCATGTGAAATCCAATAAAGTCTGTGCAAAATGCCAAGTGTTTCTGGAAGCTGCTTCCCTTTTGCCCACATCCTCTTTTTTTTTTTTTTTTCCCCTAGGAAGCTTGTTTTGTTCTATTTAAAAAGCAAAGGAGGAAAAAGGGGCAGAATCACACACTTTTTTGCTGACTCGTTAGTTTGTTTGTCAGTAGTGCCTGCAGCAGGGCTCAACTAACAGCTAGGAAATCAATTCTTATCAAGATTTTTTAGTCATTTCTTGGATCCAGATTTGAACCATCTTGGGTTGTTTGGTGTGGTGAGAAGTGGCATCCCTGTTGCTCAGTGTTTGCTCCACTGAGAGCCCTCTCAGGGTGCTCTGTCCCTTCTTGCTGTGAAAAGGACTCTCCCTCTGGTCCCAGGTGTCTTTCCCTTCGGGAGATGATAAGAAAAAGGTGGTTTCATCTCCGGGCAACACCCTGTGCCAAAAAAAATGGTTTCTCTGCAACAGTCCTAGAAAGGAGTTCCAAGGAGATAAGATCAGACTGGAATGGGATAAGGCCAGCCAAAGAAACAGTGCCGGAATGAACAATAAGGAAAACGAGCACAGGTGAATTCAGTAGGTGTGAAAGCTACAGGGCCTGTTGGGCTGGTCCCTGCTCACTCAGCTGTGGAGGAACACAGCCAGGAGAGAGCCCAGCTGCCCCACAGTCTCACAGAGCTCAGCTCTGCCCTCACCTTCCCCGGGAAGGCTGCAGGTGTCCATGTGCAGCTGAACAGGTCTGCCTGAGCACAGCACCTGCAGAGCCTCCTCTGGCAAATAAAGGTTCTTCCTGGGGCAGTCTGCACGTGGAAATGACCTCCTGTGGCACAGAAAAGGGGCCAGAAGGTCTCCTAGGAGGACGAGCAGGAGAACAAGGCTGAAACTCTGTTCATCTGTGAAGTCTTCAGCCAGGGCGTGCTCCATGCATCTCAAAGGCTGAAGGACTGGCTCAGTTCTGTGGATCCTCAGAACAAATTCCAGCCAGCCATGAACACGCTGAGCGAGATCTTCCTGGTCAACTTCATCAGCCTCTGTGTGGGAAGGGCCGTGGAGGAGTGGATTGTGACCAGCAAAATGAGCAAGCAGCCATCCTCCCTCTTGGGGGTGGACTGGCTCTGGGCTCTGGGTGGGTCTGACAGGCAGATCAAGCTCCAGATGGCTGTGCAGGCTCTGCAGCCACCGAGCTGTTCCACAGCAAGGGCCCTGCCAAGGGTTGCTGCCGGGAGGCTGCGCTGGCCGACGAGCACTTCCAGAACATGGGCAAGTTTGAGAAGCTGGCCGAGTTCTGCTGCCGGGTGGGACGGGACTGCCTGGGCTTGTTCATCATGCTTGGAGTGCCAGGGAAGCCCAAGGACATCCGAGGAGTCCTGCTGGACAGCGTTGCCAAGGAGGAGCAGAAATGCCGCCTGTCGGGCAGGAATGCGCTGTGGCGATTTGTCACCAGCACTGACAGCTTCCTGCCCACCAAAGACGTGCTGGGAAATTGTCTGGGTGCCAAAACCAGGCTGAAGGATGTGGGCAATGTGTACATAAACTTTGTGTGAGTAACTGGGCGGGAGCGGTGGCTCCAAGCAGCACCAGGGCCCACACGGGGCTCAGCTCTGCCCCTCTCTTTCCTCCCCACACTCCGTTCCCTCCACCTTCCCCTCAACCCATCATGTTCCCGTAGCTCCTGCAGAAGCCAGGCTGAGTCAGCCTCTCCAGGGTTTAAAACAGCTGGATGGACCTGCCAGAGAAACGTGTTTATAGAAGGCCCGACATTTTTCCAGAACATTTTGTTCGCCAAGCATTAAGTCTTGGCTGAAGCTGCTGAAAGCTTTATCAGCCAGAGCTCTGGGGAGGTCCTGGTAGATTTGACTCACGGCCTTTGCTTGCTATATGGCAGATTTTTTTCTGTCCTAGTGGGTGAGTCTGTAAAAATGAAAATGTGCTGGTGCTGGTGAGAAGAGCTGCAGTGGGTGTGAAGGGCAATACCAGGCCTTAAAACATTTTGGAGGAGTGAGCTGGTTTCAGTTAAGAGGAAAAGCCCTCCCAAGGCCTAGAAATGGGTTCTGTGGGAGATTAACTAACTACCTGCCCCCTAACTGGTGCCAGGCTCCACAGGGCCTTGGAGCTGTAAAGGCAGGGCCAGGGCCAACTGCAAAGCTTTTCTTGCTGAGTGCTGTGTCAGGGCAAGGTGTGGCAAAAGCTAGGGGCAGGTGTTCAAGAAAACTTGGGAAAAATGGAGCAAATGGGGACAAAAACCAGGCCTGATATGGGTGGGACCTTTTCCTCTTCATAGCAGCAGAGGCAGCTCCTGACCACTCACAGCAGAGAGCAGATCTGGAGGAGACAAGATTATTTCACTTGGAATTTCTTTTCAGTAGCTTAGCAGCTGATGGCATTTATGGGCTTGATTTATTCTATTTTTCTCAGCTTTTACAGGACTAAGTGAGGCATTTGGGTCATACAGTTATAATTACTTTATTGTTAACCAATGAAGGAGGACCTGATCTGTAGGCAAACTGGTAAACTCACTTTGGTTGTAGCTGTCTGAATAGTCTCGTCAGTGCAAAACTCATCTGCCTCTAGTTTTTGTATAAATTTAGTCATTTAACAGAACAAAAATAATTCTGAAAACTCATTCATCTTTCACTATTTACTATTTGAGTTGTAAGGTGGGGGCAGCTGTGAAAGCTGAGAATCAGAGGCTGTCACTGAAAGAGCCATTAAAAAAGAGCCCAAAGAGGCTGAGGCATCAGTGCCACGAGTGTTTGCAGCATTCCATGGCAGAGGCAGGGAGTCTGAAAGGGGAACTGAAATAAAAACACAGAGAACTCTGACCTTTTTGCTGAGTCACAAACGTAGCTGGGTTTGGAGAAGGGTGGCCTTTCAGTCCTGAAACAGTTCATTGAGACAGAATTGTTTGTCAGGAGCTGCTGTCACTGCATTCTCTGTGTGTGGCTGGGTTTGGTGGGACAGAGGGGACAGTTCTGGTGTGCTGCAGTTCTGGAGCACCTGCACGGCTGGGGGGGTTGGGGTGTTTTTGCCTGTTTGAACTTACAGAATAACCAATTCTGCAGCAGGATTGATACTGGTTTATAAAAGACCTGCAGAAAACTTTAATTTTGCATTAAATTGGTATGTTACAACTAGTGTGACTTCAGCTATCCTGTTCTGTAGAAAAGCTGGCTCATTTGAAAATGGGGCTTTTTTTCCTTAGGATGCTTTGCACATTCAGTAATAAAAAGGAAAGGGGAAAATCAAAGTGTCTTGTCTGAACAGAGTTTGAACTATGAGAGTTACACACTGGGGCAGTTGTTGATTTGATTTGTGTCCTTCAAAGGGCTCTGATACCTCAGAGATGTCCCATGGGCTTGACATGTTATTTTGGGAGCTGGGTTATTTGCCCAGGCTGCACAACACTGTGGCCCTTTCCCTTGTGGGCTTTAGCTCAGGCCCCTGGGCCCTCAGCCATGGTGGGAATTGGCCAAGGCCCCAGATCCTGCTGCCTTTCCCAGGAGAATGCACAGGAGAGGGAAATCCAGGCATGAAACTGAGATGAATGCATCCCTTTCCAAGCACAGCGCTGCTGGGCGTGGCTGTGTGCTGTCCTTACCAAGGTGACAAGTGACCCCTGCTAATGGATGGCTGGAAAATAACCCAGGTGGGATGGGGAGGAGCAGACCTGCCTCTGATCAGCTGCCACTGATCCAGTGATGGAGATTTGCTTTTGGCCGCCTTATCTTTGTGCACAGCAGGTATCAGTTGGAAAAATGGCCAGCTGATGGATTAAATGTCTGCTCAGGGAGGAGACATTGCTCCCTGCCTGTCCCTCTGCTCCTGACTGGGGACAGTGCAGTGTCCTTGTTTCCCACCATTTTCTTTGCCATCTCCTGTGCTAACGTGGCTCCACACTCCTCATGCTCGCCAGAGCTGGAGCTTTGTCATTCAGGGTCTGCAAATAAAGGACAGAAAAAGACATTTGCTCTCTGAGGCTGGAAATAGGCTCCACGAAAGGCAGGGGTCCAAGGGGCGGCAGTTCCCAGCAGGGGTGTTTGTTCTGACTTGTGAGGGCACCTGGGGGCACCCCAAGGAGCAGGAAGCAATGGGAGTTGCTGATTAAATCCTCTGGGGGCACAGCACCTGCCTGCTGGCCCTGTGTCCATCCCCTGCCTGCTTTTAGCTGGACAGGGAATGAATGATGAGGAGCTGCTCTGAGTCACCAGCTCCTGAGCCTTGGATGGATCTATGCTGAGGAGCTGAAAAACCACATATGAGGTGGGATTAGATGAGCTCTGCTCTCCTTGCAAACTTCCAGTTCTCCCTGGGAGCCTTCCATCTCTCAGTGGTTCCAGTTTAACCAAGTGGTAGTGGAGAAAGAAGGAACAAGCCTGGAATTCTGTGTGATGAGGGTTTAGGCAGTCCTGGGCACAAACCAGCATTTTTGTACAAACTCAAGTGCTTGCAGCAGGTGCTAAATCCCAACCCCGAGGCACCTCCCAGCTTCCAGAAGCCACACAGCCAGTGTGAGGGAGATACTCCAGCAGGAACAATTGCTGGGGTGGCCCCTGGTCATCACCATGTCTTGCATTTTTTCTGTCTGTTTTTATCTCTGCCAGGGATGTGAGTTTTTCTTCCAGTCCTTTGGCAAAGCTCCTGGCTGGCACCAAAATTTTTTCCAGCTGGTGGTGACTTGCTGGGATTCTGGGACATTTTGTGAATCTACATGAAGCAAAGACTGAAAAGTGAAAAGCAGAAGTGAAAAAGGCCAGAAATCAGGGTCTGGGGAGAAGCAGCAGCAGCACATCTGTAAGAATAAATTCATTTCACTTTGGATCACGAACAGAAACACTGCTGTGAGCAGTCACTAAAATGACTTTAGCCTCCTGTGCATGTGAGTAAACCATTTTCCAGTATTCTAAAAAGTGTTAAGATCCACAGCAAATTCCAGAACAATAAAGCACCACAGGAAAGAAACCTGCACTCAGTCTCTGCTTTAGGCTCAGAAACCTGCAGTCTCTGCTGTAGACTTACACAACAGACCATATCATACAAGGGAATCCCAAAAGCACAGAAAGGATCTTCCCTACCCCCAGAATATCAAGTGACAAATCACAGAGTCACACAACTGCTTAGTTGAAAAAGACCTCAATGATTCAAGTCCAGCTATAAGCCAGGACCACCACATCCACCACTACCCCCTGTCCATCAGTGCCACACCTGCACATCTTTTAAACACCTCCAGGAATGGTGATTTCTCCCCTGCCCTGGGCAGCCTCTGCCACTGCTTCATAAATAACCCTTTTAGTGAACAGCCCCAATATCCCATCCAAACCTCCCCTGGCACAACTTGAGGCCAGTTCCTCTCACCCTGTCCCTTAGGAGCAGAGCCTGACCCCCACCTACCTCCTGTCAGGGAGTTGTAGAGAGCGATGAGGTCTCCCCTGAGCCTCCTTTTCTCCAGGCTGAGCATTCCCAGCTCCCTCAGGCACTCCTCACAGGTCTTGTGCTTGCAACAGGAAATGGAGAAGTTCAGGGTTAATGTGGGGATGCCTTCAGAGTTCATCCCTGGAGGACAGGAAGGTGTTCTGAAGCTCTGTTTGAATCCCCAGAAATGCACATTAGCTGGGATTACAGGCTCTCCCTGCCTGGGGAGCATCAAACTGAGCTCCTGGAATCCACAGGAGTTCCACATCCCTGTTTGTGTTTTTAGGAAAGGAACCTAAAAGGGATCTGAAAGAACGTGGATTTTACATTTCAGTACAGTATGAGACAGAACTGCCAGCAGACTAACAGCAGGGCATCAAAATAGTATTTATTGACCTGGTTTAACCATATCCACCCATTACCTGCACCATGCCAGGAACAAACTGTCAGTACCTGACTGGAGTTGTGATGCTGCACAAACACAGATAAGCACATACCATCTCAGCTGTATTAAAAAATATCTATTCATTTCACCAGAAATATTTCACAAGTGACACTTTTTCTTGAAAAGGCTGCTTTAAGCCAGAAAAAATTTCACAAAGAGTAACGGGAGAATCTAATAAATGACCTGAAAGTCACAATATTGGTCATAAACTGCAAAAGAATCAAAGTTACATTTTTGGGTTTATTTTTTAGGGACAGCCAAGAATCCGAAAATAGTGGTTTGACTCCAGACACACAAATTTTGTGAAAGAATTAATCTGCTCCTTCAGTAACAACAGCTGCCACATTTCCAAACTAATCCAGTTAAAAAACCCTGTTGTAATAAAGTCTGTAAAATTTTAAGTTATTTATGTACTCATTTATCCATGAGCTACAGTATTTGCTGGTTTATTTAAAATTTATTTCTAGAATAGAAAAGAGAAAATGCATTTTACAATGGCAGAATCTCAAATTCTCAAGTTTCATTTACACAAATAGGTTTCTATCAGTTCTTAGAAAGTGCCTGTTTATTTCTCCCACTTTGCTCCACGATATAGCCCAAAGTTCAGAAAAAGCAGAAAAGTTTATTGTAATAAAGCAAGAGAACTGATCATTTTGGCCCCATGTCTGTAAAAAAGAGATCTGAATGCAGGAAATGACATCCAAATTAAATTAATTAAAAAAAAAAAAAAAATCTGTAGAGTTAAAAATAAAAGGAAAACCAGTCCAAGAAACCATTCCAGCAAATCACCATCACCAAAAACGCACCGTCTGCAGAAGGAGTCATCTCTATAAGATACAGAGCTGCTCGTTGAGCAGAGGAAGCCACTTCATGTCCTGCTCGTGTCCTCGTGAGGACAGGGTGGCTCCCCAGCAGTACAAGGGTGACATCTAGTGATGGCCACATCCATCTGTTCCCAACTCCAGCCTTCCTAAAAACACCTGACACAGGCTGCCATCCTCACCTGGAGTGAGAGAGGTTAGGGTTGCACCTACATTTAAATGGCTCTATTAAAAAGATGCACGTGTATCACATATCTTCGAATGCTTTCATTACCTGAATTGAAAAAAACCAACCTAAACATGAAGAAAACAGGAAAAAAATCTGTAATTTGATGATATATAATCTATACAAAAAATTGTTTAAACCTTCAATACCAGAGATAAAAAGATCCACTTGCTATATTAGTGCTACATTGTTCTAATGCAACCTCTAAAGTGCCACGTTCTTGAGTCATTTGCTGTAACTGGGATACAATCCCTGCAGAAGCTGTTCCCAAAAGATCATCCTGCATAGCATTTACTTACAGAGCTATAGTATAATAAAGAGATTTTAAAAATCACACTCTCAAGCAGTATAAAACACTCCCAATGTCTCCAAAAACATAAAAGATGCTCTAGACTTTTTAACCTTTTTTCACCCCCAGACCATGCAAGCCTCACTCTGGAGCCAAGACAATCCATCCAAACTTCTCTAGTTAGTAAGGAACCTGGGACAAGACCCAAGTGCTTTATTACAAATAGAGCATTATTTTCCTCTGGTTCTATGCACTGCCTCTCTAATAATACATTACAAATAATACAAAATAGTAATGAAGAGTTTGTTGTTCGTTTCTTATACCCTTCTCCTGTTTGTGTACTGGGAAAATGACTGTTTTTCTCAAAACATTCTCTTCTGTTTGTTAGGGCAATCCAACCCCAATCCTTACTCCCAGACCTGTAGGCTTCATTTTCACCTTCAACTGCAAAAATTGCACTGCTGAGAAGTGCAAGGAATCACAAACTGCATCATTTAACAATTACAACACCTTATTTTACAACTGTAGTGTGTGCAAATCGTTCTTTCAATTAAATTTAATAGTTACAAATATTCTCAGACCATGTAAGTACAGTAGGTTCTACAGAAAGTAACACGGATAACCAATATTCTGCAACTCGAAACAAAAACAATAAATAAAAGGTCGAAAGTATTAAAACTAAGAAATCCTGTACATTGTACAGTACCTTTTGGTTAAAGCTTCTTAGCAAAAATATACTAATGTGTTCTAAGCATTCCAGTTACAGATGGTTCAATAGTAAAATTTCAAGGTTTCCTCATCATGAAAAAAATATTGCATTTGTCCGTAGGTGCAGCAGAAGATGTCTCTGTCTGAACAAGGCTCCAGTCTTTAAACATCTCGAGCCAGCAAGGCTGAATTCAAAGGAACCCTTACAAAACCCTGATACAGTACTGAGGATGCAGCGTTGCTGTGCACGAGGGGGTTGACATTCCTTACTCCCCAAGCAGCTCTAGAGAGCCCAGGGAATATCACTGAGGTCAGCTGGGTCTCCCAGGCCCCCATCAGCCTCCAGGTAATTCATCAGAGCTGTCATTGCCGTGTCATCATTCTCACAGATGGCATCGAAGTCCAGCTGAGAATTGCCACCTGCAATGGGATTAAAACACATGTGGGAAGCAGGTATGAGCACTGTGAAACATGGAGAACATGGTAACTTGCAAAACAGAATTGGTTTGAAGCAGCACCTGCCTTGGAAGTCAAGGCAAATATTTCTGTGTTAAAAAAACCGTAACTTGACTCCCTTTTAGTTTAAAACCATTACTCCTTATTCTATGCCATTGGGGTTGGTTTTAATTCTTTTTTCCCCAACCCTTATCAGAGGATTAGCTTTTTTTCCTCTGGTATTTCTTTTTCAGTGTGTTTCTTACTTGGTTGGTTGGTTTGGGTTTATAAATTTTTTTTTTAAAGGCTCATAGTTCAACTGGAAGAAAACTGTAGGTTATAAATAAACAAGTAAAGGCAAATGAGGGAGATGGAAAAGTTTCTAAGAGCTGAAATACAGGATATGCAGCAGTTTGCCTTTCATGTTAAACATAATACAGTGGGCATTTTCATCCTACAGGGCCAGGGAATCTTGTATCCAGACAAACTTAACAAGGGGAAAAAAATTCTTTCTGAACCATTTTGAGCATTTGACCATTTGTGCCAACTACTCCCAGCTTACAGCTAAGAAAGAGGTGAAGTGCTAAAGGACAGTCATTCTCAAATTACAAGCAATTCCCTAACACTGCACTGAAATACTTTTCCCTCCCCATCTCTGTCCTGGAGAGAGAACAATGAAGTGCCTCATGAGAAGTGTGGCTTGCAAGAATGTAATGGTAAACTTTAGTTACAGATGTTGTTTTTTGTCACGAGCTTGCCTCATGGATCAAATTTTGCTGTTTGCCTTAACAGCAAAACACATCTGTTTTCAGAGTGCTCTCATCTTCAGACACAGACAGACAAAGCTCTGTACAACTGATACATGGTTGTGAAGTGGTGCACTCAGAAATGGCACCATTGATCAGAAATGTCAGCCCCTGCAACCCCCAGAATATCCCCGAGAGGAATGAATCTTACTGAGGAGAGGTTCATTACTGGGAAATGGAATAGCACCCTGGGTTTGTTCTGAATTCTCAAGAGCTTCTGTTTCTGAAGGGCATAATTGAATCAACTCTTTATTTGGCACCTGAAAGAGCAAAAAGGACAGAAAGGACAGAATTAGATCCTAAATTTAGTAACAAACATTACATTACAGAAACTTCATAGATTGCTGTCAAATTATTAAGACCTAACTGGAGAAAGTGAAAAATATGCATCATCAGACAGGTATTTTGCATTTAGAAACAATTTTTTTAGAAGTTTAAATAGCACTGGACCTTGTCTAAATACAAGTTGTTACTTACACAGCTGTCAAAGGTACTTCAGTGGTGGCACTGCTTGAGGGTCTAATTCAGTGCTCAGTAAATAAATCCAGCACAAAATGTACTGGTTTGCACTTTCCCCATCTACTGCCATAAACTACAAATTCCCAGTGACATAATGTTTGTCCCTGTCAAAACATTCCAGTTAAGAGATTAAAAAAGCCCTCACACCTCCCAGGTTCTATATGCACTAAATCATAGCAATAGAGATGAAAGTCATCCTAACCCAAAAAAAGACAATTTTTTTCCTGATATTTGTTTTATTTAACACATACCTGCAATTTAGCAGGAGAGACTCCTAGGATTGCCTGACTTGTGTATATTCTACCAGGGAATTAATAAAGGTGAAATGTTTTCCAGAGATATTTTAGGAATAAATGGGAGAGCAAAGCCCAGAATATAGAAAAATCTTCAGTGAATATGATGAAATTATCCTTATGATGAGACATTACATGACTTAGAGAGTTCAGGATATATAAGTCAAACAACTCTTAAGGAGAAAGATCTGTGGTAACACAGGGGAGAACAGATCACAAAAAAACAGGGGAAGTCAAAGCAGTTCCTAGACCAGGATAGTGGGTTTTTTTCACAGGAATGAGAACTGCAGTGAAAAGATAACCTGTGTTTAACAGGAAAGAAATTTACATTCCAAGAAGAGCTGATGGGGAAGTTTTTTCACACAGTGTCCAATACAAAACATACCCCATACTCAGGTAAAAAGAGATGTGAATTATTCCATAGCTATGGGCAATAACTATGTTAGCTATAGTTTGTGGTGTTACAAGCACTGGTAGATTCACAAGCACTACTAGATTAGCATAACTATCAGTTTTTAGAAGACTAATAAAATACCTTCAAAGTCACAATTTTAAACATTTCAAAACAGTACAGATTTTTTTTTTAAAGGCCCTTCAAAAATGTTAAGATTAAAAGGACAAGCAAGAGAAAAACAAGAACTTTATTTAGGTTGTCAAACTCAACAGGAGACCTTTAGTCTCTGAGGGTTTTCTAACAAGAGTTTCAATTCAGCTCCAAACTCAGCAGAGGCATCATCCCCTGAACCACACTGGCACAGAGCACAGTGGTGGAGCTTCAGCAGATCCTGCTGAGTGGAGACTGCAGCTCAGCCTCAGGAACAGCCCCTTAAGCTTGGACTGACACCCTTGTAAATGTGGTGGGAACTGCAGCCACATCACTCCAAAGACTCTCAAGCTGCCAGGCACTTGGCAATACCTTATATGTTCTCTCACAGAAACAAATCAGGGCATCTGGCTCAAACACATCTGGCTTTGAGCTGACATTAACCTTTCCATTTTGGATTTTTACAAGCAGGGGCATACTCACATCGCTGCAGTTTATAGTTAAAGCTGGAGAAGGTGACTTTCTCAGGAGATGTGACGGACTTAACTCTCCAGAGGGTGAAGAATGCAACCTAAAATTGCATATATTTAGTTGATTTACCAGGTCACATGAATCAAACACTGAAAAACAGACTGTGTGTTGCAGAACCCACCAGACTTCCCCAGTGACAAAGCACGAGCCAGCTAATTTGAAACAACGATGTCTTAAATTCTCCTGAAGATTCTAAATTATCCTGCTCCGAGTTTTTGTAGCAGAAAACAGAGAAGAGATCAGAAAAGGTCACAATTCCTTGAGCACACTTTTCTTTCTCTATTGAATCACCAGCACAGTGATGTGCTCTGCCAGGCATGAGACTGACATTAGATTATAATGGTATCTCATAATGCTATTGCTCAGCCTAAAAAATGTTATACATATAACACAATAAAAGTGAAACTGGAGCAACCCTCCCATAATCATATATCCCTTGTCCCCATCTTTACTTAAAGGCCTGATGATGATGTTACGCATTTATTACCTTTGTAATTCTAATATTTCATTTGCAATTTCGGTTCCTATACTTCCAGCACCAAGAACTGTTCCAGAGGACATTCCAGGTACACTTACTAAAGACTGTTTTACAGCATCTGTAGATAAAAAAAAAAAAACAAAGCTCAAACAAAACCTTAAACCCAGAGCAGTTTCATTGCAGAGCAAGGATTTATTTTAAAGCAGCTTTTGTTCTAGATATATATATACACTATATAAGTATGTATTTTCATAATTCAGCAATTAAATTCCTTTAAATACTGATTCACAGCAGAGGGTGTTGCAATAGAAAATGAATAATCTGTTTGTGAAAAATGTTGTTGTCCAGTAGTGAAATGTATTTAATCATTGCCACCTCCAGTGTCTCTCACAGACATTGTAAAAAACACGAGGTTAAAAAAACCCCTTGGATTTCTCACCAACTGAAATGAGTTACTGGAAAAACATTGTGAAAAGCAAAAATAAAGACTTCATAGCAAGATGACAGAACAGCATGCGGAAAGTAGAATCTATATCCAGCAGAAAAATAATAAAAAATATGTTCTGTATCAGTATTGCCCTGTATTTTATAGATAAACTCAGCACAAGTGCATCTGTTCAGAAAACTGAGCAAAATATGAAGGGTCTGTGACAGAAGCATGATATCCTACCAAGCAAAACCCCAGCTCTAACAGAAGCTGCTAGAAATTAAAAGCATGTTATATACACTTCTTTTTAGACTTCTGTGACTTATTTCAATTAGGATTCTGTAAGGAACTAGAAACTGTCACTAGAAGTAGCTTTTAAAAAAAATTAATCCTTCCTTGCACACGAGCTGGAATAAAAAAAATCTCTAGACTGGATCAATCTAAACTGACTGATCAGGAGGTGCAGCTGTGGTAACTGTAAGGAGTGACACTTGCCTTCTGCAGGCTGGGAACTGTACAGGACCTCTTCTTCAGCTGATTCCTTATGACCTCTGAGATTTAAAGAAATGAAAAAAAAAAAAAACAAAAAAAACCAAACCACAAAAAGTCAGCAGGTTTTTTTTTCAAGAGCAAAATCCAGCACATGTTTATGTTTAATTTCAGTAATACTTTACACAGAATCAAAGCTAACATCCTCAAAGCAGGAAAATAGAAGATACTCCTCACGTATTTCCATGTTCAATCCTTTGCAATGCTTCTGAGCAGTGGGTAAAATACTAATTTCCACGTACTCTCCAATAGGATTGTCTGTGTTCCATGACAAGGGACTAGGGCTGTCATTTTTACTGCTAGGAGGGAATCAGGTAACCAGGAACAACTGCTACAAGGACAGCTCAGTGCCTGCCTCCTGCCAGCAGCTGCTGCCCTCCCTCCCTCCTGCAGCTGCAAATGCCCACATTTCCAAAAAAGTGTCCTTGGGCTACTGGCCAGCACAGACTGTCTGAACTACTCTTCTCTCTCTTCTTGGGGAAAAAGGACATGGGCAAAAGAGGTGGGTGATGTTGACTTAAGGCATGAACCAGATACAGAATGGGCAAAAGGCCCCCTCGACAACTTTATTGAATGGAAATAAAATCCCCTCTGTCGCCTCTTGAACCCCCAGTCAATGGCAAAGATCCGCAGCAGCACTGGAACAATCCAAATTACAGCTCCATTATAAGGCATGGAGAATGAAAAAGAATTACAAATAAAAAGAAGAATTAAACACACGCATCTCCTGTCCCACAGGCTCCACCCTTGCAATTAGTTTGGAGAGGATCTTTGTGTCCTGCCTTGCATTTCCACCATCTATCAATTGTGCTTCTCCACCTCCTGACACCTGGGGGGAGGAGGACAGCACTTGGAATTGGGTCAACTGACACATAGAGGGTTGTAAAGACCAGAAGGAAAAGCAGAATTAACTTGACAGTTCCATTTATTTAAATCTACTTTTCTTCAAGATCCTTCCCTTCTTCCTTTACCTAACTTTTTTCCTACTGGGAAACAGCATAGTTTTCAGAGTCAAATCCATGACTTAGGCCTGAAAAAAATAGCTGGTAAATGCCAAAACAATTTGTTTGTCCAGGTTGTTCAGCACCTTTTTGTGCAGAGTTGATGTTTTCTAGCCTTGTTCTGCTTCCTAAGCAGGTTATTTTCTGTTAGTCCTAATTGTAATTATGACAAAAAATAAATGGAGAGTAAATTACTTACAATACAACAGTGTTGTTTGATACAATGTACTCCAGCTCTTTGGTCCACGGATTCATGAAACTAAACCACTGACTCTTTAAAGTAACAAAAGTCCCATCTTTTGCTCTAAATTTGTAGGAATTTGTAAATACTTTTTCTTTATTCTGCAACACTAGATAAGAAAAGGAAAGTTATAATCACCATATTTAAGCTTAGAAAAGTAAAGATAAAAATAATAAATCTGATTTATACCATCAGAAAACCAAACTGTTTTTGTTGGCCAGACATGCCAGAACAAACTGGGACCTGTTCTAAAATCAAATTATAGTTTCAGCAGGGTCATAAATCTTACATTAAAACCAAATATTAAGTTTCTGCAAACCACTAGGTGAGCTTTCTTAACTAATGTCTTTAATCATGTTACCACACACATCTGCTCTTCAGGATTCTTTCCTCTCCTTCACAAAGAATGGAAGCAGAGGGTTTGACAGATGCACTGACATTATTCCCCCACCATTACCACCCTGTCCAAATTTCTCCCTGCTTTTATTACACAGGCACGTCTTGACACAGACATCAGAAAGGGCAATGCTGAGGTTGGGTACTTTGGGTTTGTAGTTTTTTGCACTTGCTATAAGTAGTCTGGGAGGATCAACTGTTTTGTACCTTCTTTATGTTTTTCAGCTAGGTGATTGTGATCATCTTGATGGCAGTACTCATAACAAGAAGTTCCTAGAAGCTCTTGTGGCAGATACCCTAAAATTGCTGTTGCGCTGTTAGAAACAAAGATGTGAACTACAGAGGATTCAAAGCTGTTTTCTTCAGTATCAGATAAAGCAGAACATTAATATTTAAACAAATAGATGTTCATGTTTGGGGAAAAAATATAGCATTAGTACAGCTCTAAAACAACAGGAAGTATTTTTCACTGCAAATTATCCCTTTGCAATGAGTGACAATTCAAAGGTAAAGTAAGTGTTTAAACATGCAAACCACATGTACACACCAAACACTTCTGTTTAGTGGCTTCCCTCAGCCAGCCAGAGTACTGGTCACACATAAGAGTCAATAAAAAACTCAGCAGTTGAATTTTGCTCTTCCACTCAAAGGAACTGGTTTTAAACTGACACTTTTAGTTGAAAGAAAAGAAGACTGAAAGCAGTAACATTTCCAGTGACAATGAAATTCAAAATGCAAAGTTGTAACTAGGTCTCTACAACAAATAAAAGTCTGGGTCATAAAGTACAGAAAATGGGAACTGAGTTCTCACTTCTAATGAAATAATTTGGCGCCTCATTTAGATAGAATGTGTTTGTTACAAATGGTAAGACTGTCAGAAGTAATAACTTTTGGTTAAATGGTTATTACTTCAGTCATATGCAGAGCTATGTTCGAGTTGAGATTTTTCCTTATGAATAAATGAGTCCATTTTATAACTTGTTTTAACCTTGCTAGCTCACCATTTTCCATAGGACAATACACTTCTATACATGATGTATTACTTGACAAAAAACAAAGCCCAAGTACACACAGATTAAGAGTTAACAGCTTCTTGTGTAGAACAGAAAAAAAAAATCTGAAAATTAGAATTTTGAGAATTCTCAAAAAAATTCTCAAAAATTGAGAATTCTAATTAGAACTTCTGCCCTGCTGGAGAAAGTACAGTTTTGAGAGAGTATCAGGAAATGGAAGCAAAGTTGTCGTTTCTCTTCATTAAAGAACAAAACGCTTACCGCTGATCTACATAAACAAATTTTCCGTCCATGGCAAATCGTGTAACAAATTCTGTTGCTTTGACTTTTATCTCTCCACTCTTTTGTGGAACAATGTAAGGGTGTAACCTCCCAATTGCAACAAGACAGTTAAAGTTACTACTGTCCTTTTCTACATCATTTTCCTCTTCTACTCCCACCTCATTAGGAGGCCAGTTCTTCAAATACCCAGTACAGTGAATGGTGCAGTATTTTCTGTGATCTAATAGAAAGAAATTAAATAAGAAGCAGTTATTGTTCAAAGAGTAAACCATACTACTTATTTTATTCTGTTGGCCATGAGACCAGCAACTATATTTCATGCTTATCTACACCACCTGCACGAAGCTATTCATCATTTTAGAGTTTTTTTAAGATTAATTTTGTTCTATTCAATTTGGGCTTACCTGCAGAGAGAGCTTCTAAACCTATGTAAGATTTAGGAAGATGAGTTATAGGTTTTGGCAGTTCAAACACAAGTTAGACAGAAAAGAAAGCAATAACCCACAGATCTCTTTGTCTTTATATGGTTTCATATGGATTGTGAATGAAAATTAAGCTGAGGCCCTCTGTAGCTTCCAAATCAATTTACCTTTGGTGAGCACAATGATCTGAACACATGCTCACTGCAGTTGCTGAAAGAATCAGTCAAGAACAACCCAAAGCAATCTAGCTTATTTAGGATTTACCTCAGGCTTCTGAAGTTTTATGGGAACACAAATATTTTAAATATCTTGAATTCCAGCATACACTGTCATTCATCCCTTTCTGCTCCCTAAACAACATGCAAACACCCTCGTAAGCATCAAGGTTTGACATTTTGTGTCCTGCAGCAGCCGCCTTTCCAAAAAATCGCCAAGGCATTCTTGACATCTGTATGCTGAACAGGATGCTTTCCAAAGGTTTGATTTTCCTCTCTACTACCAAAAACACAGATCCTAATTCTGCAAAATGAGAAACCAAGTTATCCCATGATGATTTTGGCCCTGTTTCTCAGGTGCCTTCCCTCAAAACTGCTTTCCCAAGAAACATTTACAGAAGCTAAATGCTTGTCTCACTGAGCTGCCTGACACATCAAGGGAGAGCACACTCTATTTACTTACAATCATGGGCCTCTTAAAATTTGTGGTGTCTCTCAACAGTAACAGATTACATTGAAAAACAGAACTTGGAAGATCTTTTCAGGAAAAAACTATTTCAGCACACCTTTGCAAAAACCAGTACTAGGGAATTAAAATATAAGCTGGAAATTGCATTTTAAAATTGGAATTTAAATTGTCACTGAAAACTTGACAAGATTATACTGCTCTACAGGCATAGCAATGGATGAACTAAATTAAAATTACTGGGGGAATGAATGGAATTACACTGATAAATTAAATTTATTATGAAAAGGGGAAAACCAGGAAAAGTCATACTTTTAATACACACAACATAAAAAGTAAATCAGAAAATAAAGTTGGTTTACTTGCTTTTTTTCCTTCAATATAGTAGAGTTTGCAGGCCTTATTCACTCAGTTATCTTCAAGACATAAGTTATTTAGTTTCATTCTTCTGATCTGTTCCAGTTCTTTCAAATATTTCCCTGTGCCTGCTAAAATTTGACCACAACAGACCACATGGTCCTACAGAGCCACTGTACCTCAGGTTCCTTCCTCCCTCTCTCCAGGAGGCCACAGGGAGGAGAAAGAGTACAATTAGACTGTTTTTCAAGAGGTGTCCCTGGTTCACAGTGACACTGCTCTACGGCTACTTGGTGGGATCAGTCAGAACTAGAAGGTCATTACTGACTCAAATTTAAACAAGTTTCAAGAGAGAAAACCCCCCACTTCATCGAAACTCTTTGAATACCTTTCTTCTTTGGGTTGGGCAAACACTCCTTCTCCTCTTTGACTGTGGCCCTGCTACACTTTATCCGACAGAAGAAGGAACGTCGAGCACCGGAGTTCAGCCGAGCTGGTCCAGCTTGGAAATCTGTGTGTACTTGCAAGCCAGCTTACAAAGATTTAGTAAAGTAATTTAAAAAAAACCAACATCAAGCAATAAAACTTCAGAAAACAAGATAGTTCCTTCATTTACCTCCCAAGTACATTCTCCTTTTTAGTTGCCTAAATTTTGTCCTTACAATTAAAAAAGTTTAACAGTTTAAATAGGGCAAAGAAAACATGATTGACACAGATTCCAAAATTAGAAAGAACTACTCAACTATTTTTAAACCCTTCTTGACATTCTGAAGAGTATTTTGCTACATATGCTTTATAAGCTTTCCACTTGTATTTGGCACAAGCAAGAACTGCAGAGATGCTTGTAAAAGCCAGCTATAGAAGAGCCACTAGCTGCACAGTACATAATGCTTTCCTTATCAGAAACAACTGTAAACAAAAGGAGGTTTGGTTACATTGGGATTGACACTTAACATTTTCAGAGAAGACAGGGATTCTTGATATTGAAGTATTTTATCCCATGTTGGACTACATCAGGTCTTTTGTATTGACAAGACCTAGCAAATACAAGAAAAAAAAGTAGCATGCTGGTAGGAAGAATGTCAGACCACATGTTGGTAAATGCTTAACAGTGATTTCGGTAATTTAACAGAATTGCAGTAATTCTTATGAGCTAAAATCAAGTCTTTTCTGGGCTAGCTTTTCAACTCTAAATGCATTTTAAGCAGCAGATACCCACTCAAATGTTTGCTTCACAGAAATACCTCGGGTTTGTTCATCCATACATCCATCCAAACACCTGATCACATCCTGACTAATAATCAGATTTATTAACATCTCTTGAAAAAAATCTGAGCATGTTCAGCTCTGACTTACTTTTGCCATCTACGAGCTTCTCCCTAGGCGAGACATCCGATGAAGAAAGTTGCTCCTTAACTTTTGCAACATCTTTTGGATGTAAGTAATCAAATAAACTTTGTCCAATTAAACTGGCCTATTTAAAAAAACAAAACAACAAAACCCAAGAGAGATGAGAACCACACCATTTTGGAACAGGACCCCACACATCACTTATCTCAGGAAAACAACTGTCTACACCACTAAAAAAAAGTCAATACCACAGTTACTCCAAATATCAATATTGTGATTTACATTTCATTTGTCATTGTTTAATAAATTTTTTTATTTAAAAGGGTAGCAAAAACATAGTTGGTTACTTCCCGTTGAGAAACAGCAGATTTAGTTGGAGATCAAAAACAAGTTCTGTACAACCAAATGCTTTATGTATGTAAATAATACAATTCCTGATCCTAGCCAAAGAAGGTTGTGCACAAAGTAACTATCAGATTATTGGGGAAGGAGGGAAGCAATAGGAAGTAGGATGAAATATTCTACTATCTAATGAGTCTGAGCTCTAATTTGGTTGGACAAACTGGTAGCACTGAGCCAGGGGCAGGCTGGAAGAAGGGGTCAGTTCACTGCAGCACTCCTTAGTAGAGGATATTTACAGGGATGTCTCCAGGTGGGATGCATTCTGCCTGCTCACTCTGTTTATCCCAAGTAACTGAGCTGCTGCACCACTTTCTTTTGGAACAGAAAGGAATTCTCACAGAAGTGGGCTGGCTTGGGTTTTCCACTGCTTAACTTGAGCACAGCAGCCAAATCGAAGGCTAGAAAGGAGCTGTGCTGACAAGCTCTAGACTCAAACTCAGGATGAACACCCAGCCTCTTGCCTTTTCCTGCTCCCCATCTAATCCTAATGCAAAGGGAAAATGCTGAGTGCTGCTGAGACAGGCTGACAGCAGCATTACCAAAACATACAGGTGTAACACACCACGTTAAGCTGCAGTATGGGATTCAGAACCCAGAACAATTCCCAAATAAGCTAATAAATCCATGGGTTTTATTAAAGTCAGCCATGTCCTCTGAATCTCCTTCTCTAGAACAGAGGAGGTCTTAAGGGTCAGAAATTAGGTATGTCTAACGTGAGTGACTCTAGAAAGGCACTCTTAGTTCTTGAGCAAAATCAGTGTAGAAGTTTAAAAAAATATTAACTCTGCTTTATGCTTATTCCCCTAGGATGATTCATTTCACTTTAATTAAAAAAGACAGTTTTGCACTTAAAAAAAAAAGAGATAAAAATAAATCTATGAAAGAGTCCAGATTGGTTAGCCGTACATTTATAAAGAAGATGAAGATAGCACGAATGGTCTCAAAGTTACAAAAGTAGACAGATGGCAGCACTAACTGTTTTAGCCTCTGTTTGTGAAACAGAAGTCATTGATACAGGAACAAATTATCATCCCTTGATGATTTGTGCTAACTGCCCATGATGTTAAATGTCAGCTAATGGAAGCTACTTCTATTTTTCTTATTTCCCTTATTCTGCAGGCTAAGCTGGCTCCCATTCAGTTTCTTTCAGGTTAAAGGGTGCACACTCAGAGAGTTATTGTGGATGATGTGTTATGTGGTGCATCCAAGCATAAAGGCATCACCAAGGATAGCTTTAATTAACTTCCACTGCTGAACTACCCATTTTCCTTGGCCTAAAAAAAGCCCCAAATCACTTCACTATATGAAAGAAAATCTTTTGCACACAGAAATTAGGACATCTTCGAATTATTCCTTCCTCTCAGACTGGCAGTTTTCTTAAGGATGATCAGCTGAAATCTGGTGCTGTTCCTCAGGTTGGGAACACTGTACTTGCCCATATTTTCTTGCACGACATTCAGCTTTGCTCTGAATAAGGTTAAATCAAAGAAATTCCAAGAAATGATACACAAAGACTGGTTTGGTGTAATATAGAATACAATAGAAAAGTTTTGGAATTTCTAAGAAAATGCAAGGTAAAAGCAAACAAGAAACAACAATAACCACCTGATCATAATTAAGTATTTTACAAACTGATTCAGAGACAAAGAGAATTTTTCCTCTGTTGCATCCAACCACAAACAGGAATCCATCAGCAGCCTGAAAATATAAAGACACTGTCTTTAAAAACAAACGTAAAATACACAGTCAATATTAATGACTACAAGGAAGCACACTTCTAAACTTGATTTTCTAAATTTAATACAAGAAAGCTGGAGAGGGACAAGGGGCAATGGCTTCACACTGACAGAGAGCAGGGTTAGATTGGATATGAGGAAGGAATTGTTCCCTGTGAGGGTGGGGAGGCCCTGGCACAGGTTGCCCAGAGGAGCTGAGGCTGCCCCATCCCTGGCAGTGCCCAAGGCCAGGGTGGATGGGGCTTGGAGTACCTGGGGTAGGGGAAGGTGTCCCTGCCCATGGCAGGGGGGGGGATGGGATGAACTTTAAGGACCCTTCCAACTCAGGTCGTTCTGTGATTCTAGAAGAAAAGCAATTAAGATTGCAAGGACCAAATGAGGCCTTGAACTACACACAGCTGAAAATTCTTAAACGCAGCTTTGGCAAAAGTCCAGCTGCAAAACAGCTTCTTTTGGGAGCCATTTACAGATCTTGGCAAAGCTTTATTGCAGCAAAGGGAAAAAAACCCACAAACCTAGCTGTGAATGAGGTGTGTGGGTTCATGCTGAAGTGTGCAAACAAGAGGAGAGATTTTATTCCAGATATTTTCTGCACCTTTTTTGAAGTACATCTTTAAAAATGTCCATGAAGGAGAGCCAACAACTGCAGCGATGTGTATGCATAACTGGCAGCATTCTCTGCAGCTGCATGAAGATTTCAATAATGGATGTATTGAACAGGCAACCTGTTCACAGATTATTGTCCCTTCCAGGGCTGCTGCCTGCTATGCTCCCAAACCATCTCTGCACACCTTCATGAAAGCCTGGGTAGTGCACAGAGTTTATAAACCAGTACAACAAAACACTTGCCTGAAGGAAAAGATGGGAGAAAAAGCACTGTCCAACTGAAAACTCAAGCTTTAACAAGGACATGAATTATCAGAGTTTCCTTCCACTTACCCTAAGGATTAGCTGTCGCAGTTCATCATCCTTCAAAAAGGAAGGTTTGTACCGGACTTCTGAGTAGGAGCTACTGGAACCTGGGAAATGGATTATTCATAAAGATCATGTCAAAAGCTACATTTTATATTCACTTTTAGCAGAGTTATACTTGTTATGTCTTTCAGAATTTCTCCCTGTGACCCCAACAGCTGAATTAAAAAATTAATTCAAGGTTCTAGAAATCCTAAAAATAAAATTAAAACAGATCTCAAACATAAATTGGTAATGAAAACATAACCATTTTTTTTCTTGGCCTTTACTTAACACAAACCAAGGAAACTTCTGTTCAGATATCATTAATGTACTGCTAGAGAAATGATATTATGAGAACTGCATTTTCTAGAAATATTTTGTAGGTATATTTCAGACCTCTTAAGTAAATCCTCTTTGCTGAAACAGAGTAATTCCAGGATTATCTGTTATCTTTTGGCATTAATAATGCTTCATTAATACTGTAAGGCCAACAATCAAAGAACCAGACTATTGTAGTTAACTCAAATGTCTCACTAAATATAGTGAGGCTGACTCACTGCATGTACTGTTCTAGTACCCATGGCAAGTATTCTAAAGTAATTTTTGTCCATTACATTTTTATCCATTAAATTTTTATCATTTTTTCTTGTTACATTTTTTGAGGTAGAGTAGCAGCTGAACATTTCAGGCAATTCCATCATTCACTACAACTCCACATAGCATCTCGTATTCTCTTAAATCATTTGTTTTGAGGTAAATATAACTGTGCTGGGTGAAGTCCAGTTTTCATATCCTATTGTTAAAATAAAAATGCTTGAGTTGAAGATTTCTTCTCTAAACTGCAAGTGCAGTTAGTGCCCTGCTGGTTTGTCACATTATTCCTTCATGCAAAACTCTCAAGTCTGCTTGGGCCTTTAGAAAAACCCTCAAAACCCTTCACACCTGAGGCATTCTATGATTTTGTTACTGTCAAGGTAGCAACACAATTCATTTTCTACATTTCTTTGACCCAAAGCTAACTGGGTTCTCATCAGATCTATTTATTTATAATCACTGGGTTTTGCAATGCAGAGGGTCTTTGATCTTTGATCTGCTTAGAGTTGACCAAATTATTATTCTGAAACACTGGTGTCAAAACCCGCAAATATTGTGTGCAGCTGATAGACTGTGCAATATGCAACTTGTATGTGGATGCATTTTTGGAGGGGGAGGAAAAAAACCCAAAACCTAGCAATAGCAAAAGGAGAGCAAAGAATTTTTCCTGGGTTGATCCCCACACTAAACCATTCCCTAAGATCCATTATTAACTCTGCTAGCTAACTGAAACTATCAGAACTTTCTGTTTCTTGGTACTCTCTAATACGTGAGGGTTTTTAAGACTTTAATGTAATCTAACTCATTGACCACTTTTTAAAAGTATGTTCTGTCCTGCAGCTTTCCTTTCGATTCCTGTACTTTCTAAAAAGAATCAAGGAGTGACCCAAGAGCAATGCATGCCCTGAGCAGACAGAAAATATCAGACACTGAAGGGTGGCTGTTTTCCTGCTATACTAAGCAAAAATTTAAAATGAAGCTCTGACAGCTGCAGACATGTACATGTAAATGAGAAGCAGACTCGGAACTAAATGCAGTAAGGAAATGCAAAATCAAATACTCTTGATTTATTTAAAATCCAGGAAGATACACACACTGACTCTGACTAGAACAAGGATTTACAGGATGAAGTTTCCTAAAGCTCACCTTTTAAAGACTTCAGGTGCTGCACAGCCATCCGTAGCACTGTGAGTTTGTCCAGCTTTCGGGCCATGGGATTGCACTGTGGTATCATGGCAGACAATTCCTCTATCAAATTATTCATTTTGTCTCTTCTTCTTTTCTCTGTTTGACTGTGAGCCTCTCTAAGAAGAAAAATGATTTTTTAAGAAAGATTATGGGGAAGATTTTCACCACAACATTCAGTTCAGTTTTGGGAATGGAACTATCACGAGTACTACTGCACTGAAACAGTTTTTCATAGGCTGCTTGTATTGGACAATTGAATTGGATTCACTTCAACCAAGATGAAATGGTCCCACTGATGATGTGAAATACCGAGGAGAAAAGCTATCTCAAGCAACAATTTGATTGTATTTGGCAAGAAGAAGAGGTTATGAAGACTTACAAGAGTTAAACCCTTCTGGTAACCCTTGCCATGCAAGTGATGACTTGGTGTCCTGGGGTGACTTTAGGATGTTGTATCCCCTATCACTGCCAATGCCCAGAAAAATTACTTTTGTGCCTTTCTGTGCCTTTAAGCTGAGCCTGAGAGGGAAGAGAGGAGAAAAACGGAGCAAACTTTTCAAAACAATTGTTCAAGGACACAGACACTGCTCTGGGATCTCTCCTGCTGCAGCAGTGAGAGCAGGGAGGAAGCACCCCTTGCTTTTCAGCCAGCTCTCGGCTCTTTTTCTCTGGAGAGCTGAACTTGTTTTTTTTCCCTGGGACTTTCGGGGATTTTTTTTCCCTTTCTTCTCTTCAGGACTGCACCACAACATCAGAACACACTGGGAGAACTTTCTTCCGAGGCCCCAGAGGGGACCCACAGAGACCCAGCTCTGAGGAGGAGGAGAGGGACCTACATCTACAGAAGGACTCTGAAATCTTCCCAGGTTTCTCTCCACAGCGAGAAATTTTATTATTTAGCATTATTATCCTTTTCTGTGTGTTTGTTAAATAGTTTTCATCTCTTTCACTTTCCTCTGAGGAAGATTTTTTTTCCCTGAACCTGGTGTGGGGAGGGGTGGTGGTAACCTGTCATCCCTCAAAGGATATTCTCCTCCAAATTTGGCCAAACCGGCACACTCGGACATCTCAGCGTATCCCAGAGAACTCCTGATGTCATTGGGAATCACTGGAAGCCATTCCAGCTCCCACCTCTGCCTGGCCTGTGTAACTAAGATGGGGTGTTCATTCTGCTGCCTTTTAAAACAATCCACAGCAGTAAACATTCCTTTTACACATGCTTCTAAGAGATGGAGTGGAAACTAAAAGAACAAGCTGTGCTTCGTGTAATTTACCAGAAGTATCTCAGAAAGCTTTCCCTGTCCTGGTAGAGCGGGACAAAGGCTTTCCAAAGCCTTTGGGCTCTCTCAGATTTCATCTCTTGGTAAGCCTGTCAAGAGCTCAGCCACAGAAAAACTTCTCTTCTTGGTCAATTTTCATCAGAAAGCTCCTTCTAGGGCACATGACTGCACATCACAAGTGTATTTATAGCTCAGGTCACCTTTTCTTTGCTTCTTTCTAGTGCAGTATGTCAGCTTTTCAGCCCATCTCCTCCCCTCTAACATCCTCCAGCAAGATCAAGGAAAATTTAATTCACTCTCTTCCTCCTTACCCAGAAGACAAGCCAGCCACTCAATTAAACCCCAGTTTCTTTCTGACTGAAGCCAGACACAGTAGTATAGTTATGCAAAATGAGGAATAAGTTTTGGTTCAATGATCTCCAAAACTTTTCCTGCAACAGAAGTTATTAAAGTTAACTACACCTGGCCTGTTGAGAAAGAACAAAGTACAGTTTTAAAGATCTACGTTTATTATTCTTCAAAAAAAATGAATGCCTTCACCACACAATAAATTCGGGGTCATTCTGCCAAGCATGCAGCTTTTCTCTCTCTCAAGCCTTTTTTTAAATTTTTTGAGTTATGCTTGGATCAGTGGGTTCACCCAGCTCTTCCTTTATGCCAAGTAGGAACAATCAAGTAATATCCTGTGTTTGCTCCTTGAACTGTGAACCTCAGGAAGACAGATACACGCATTCCAGGAAAGGGAGCAAGCCTGCACATCTCTGAGGGTTAATGAGTTATAAAAAACCAAACAGGTGGGTGCAGAAATTCAGGGGATGACTGGATGATTCCAAAAGCCTTCTGTTGCTTGCCCCAGCCACAAAGGGGAAGGGAAAACAGCAAGTTCCCCAATAAGCTTGAGACAAGAAACACTGGAAGGAGATAAATGATAAGCAAACCTCCAGGGACCTTTTACTGATTCTTTTTCCCTCCAACTAATGCACCAAAAAATAAGGAAAAAAATTAACAATACCACATAAAAGCTATTACAGCAACGGACAACAATCTCACAGAGCAATCTGGAGTACTCTGTGAAGAAAAAATAATTCTGATGTGAAACTGTAAATATATCTTGGAACATTTTAGTTTAATTTTGTTGCAATTACAGGAACACTTCATAATTACTAGCTAGCATACTATATAAATAATACTTCTGACAGCATGCTGAGTGGATTATGTATTTCTGGTTTGACATCTCTGCTCACATGAAAAATGAAGACTTATTTTTAAATCTACTTCATAGCACAGCTCTGGTTTTACTATGTGGCTTGTCTGTAGTTTAAAATATTTGTTTGGCTGAACTGTGGTCACACAAGATTTCAAATCTTGCAAGTGCTCTGTGTGAATTTCAGCTAACGCGAATTCAAGGTTCAGTGGCAAAACTTGGATAATCGCCTACACAAGTTTCAGAACAAGAAATCTTTGTCGTGCTTCAGCCAAATCCATTTCTATGTGGAATAAATTTTAAATTCCTCCAGAAGCAGAAAAAAAAAATCTAAAGAAAACAAATCTCAAATTCATAAGGATGAAGGATCAGCTCCTTATACATGACTTGGGTGGACTGCATTTAATTCTCACATAAAAAACTTCAACCTCGTGTTTTTGCTAAACTATCTGAGATATCCTGCAGCAACTTTTATTAAAATTAGTAGCAAATAAAATCCTTAAGGAAGCTTTAAAAATTACCATACATTCAGCAAGGAAAAGGAGAAGGAAAAGCGTACTCTTAAATATTGGATAGTTTTATTGAACATTACCCACAAACTCATATTTCACTATTGTAAATCTCAGTATTCACTAGCAAAAAGTATTTATGTTGTAAATTAGTACCTGAAGTCTTTTACTTTAACATGTTCTTCATCTTCACTCCTAGAAAAAACAAGATACAGAGCTTTACATTACATATTTAATACTAGGCATTTCTTTCCTCCCACAAATTCCAGAAGATAGAAAATGCTACAAATTTACTGTGGCTCCAGCAAAAGCAAACCCACAAAATCCCTAAACCATAACTGACCTAGCAAGTGATGCATAACAGAAAGAGACCAAAGCACAACTTGCAATATTCACAGTTGTGTGAACATATTAAAGGGATATTTCAAAATTATGGAGCTTTTTGTATTCTGGAGACAACATTATTGGAACATTAAAATAACTTAAAACTAGGCTTGATTTTATTTTTTTGTTTAAAATTTTGTAAGAGATATTATCTATTTATGTTTTTATTTCTAATACCTTATTGTTAAATTATGAAAGAAACAATCCTAAATAACATTTAAAACAACCCAAAAAAACCTAAGCTATTTCCCATGCCCTGCAGCAATGACTGGAAAGTCATAAAGCAATAAAATTGTAAACGAAACACAGTCATAAGTGTCTGCAGCACAATAAACACTCTGTAACAGGAAATTGTAAAGGGTGATTCAAACAAAGGCAATGAGCTTTTCTCTCCCTGTGACCACTGCACTGTTCACCACTCTCTGTGCAGAACTCCAGAGCGTGGCCTTGGTACCAAGAGGATCAAGAGGAGAGAGGCCAAGCAGGCAGCAGCCGTCTGCCAAGAGGAGACGGAAGCAGGAGGATCTTGGAGATTAGAGCTTTAGGAAAGCTGCTTCCACCTGTAACTGAGCCCTGACCCCAGGGAGGATCCAGCAGCCAAATTAACACACGGTGCAGAACTGGGATCTCACTGGAACCCATCTTCTAGACAGTCTGGGAAACCCAAACATGGGAGCAAGTTTGGCTCACAACACTCCAAGACTTTTACTCATTGAAGTTGTTTCCGATTTAGATGAGCTAGCAATAACTAGTATTTTTCTTCCATTTCAAAGGATAATTACCAGAAATATCCATATATTGTGAATTCCAACTGCATTTACATTCTCTGACCACAAGAGAAGAGATAAAGAGAAGCCAGACCAGATGCAAAGAAGCATGTGCCCTATTAATTAACTTTCCTTCTCCCTCAGGAGCTCCACTTGGGGAAAAAATCTAGCACAAATTTGCTTCTCAAGCAATCAGTCCCAGCCTTCAATGGATTTTTATAGCCTCTGTCCTACAGCCGTGGTGTTGCTGATATGAATAGCTAAATTAAAACTACCTTGACTATATGAACAGCGGGTGAAATTCCACTTTGTGGCTATAATGTGGGTATATTTAATTGGTACTGGAAAGGACAGAATGGGTATCAATCAGAAAAAAATGAAGAATACCTCATTTTCTCTACTTTCTCAATTGATTTCTTAAATATACTTCCCCACTTCTTCTAAAATGGAAGCAAATGTTTTAAAGGCAGAAAAGGAGGATTTTTAGTCACACTTTCCATCACGAGCACTGTGGAAAAAAATCTGCAAAGAAACATCCACTTTTAACCCCAAAGAAGGATTTTTACACTGCCCTTTAAGCCATGTACCAAACACTGACTCCCCTGCAGAAAGGGACCTGGAGGTGCTGGCTGACAGCAGGCCCAGTTTAAGGCAGTCAGAGGGCAAACCACATCCTGGGCTCACCAAACATCAGATGGGCAAAGAGGTGATTATCCTGCTCAGCACTGGTGTGCCTCCACCTGGAGTATTGTGTGCACTTCTGGGCCCCAAAATACGAGAAGGTGTTTGGTGAAGATGTGAAGGGCCGTGAATGAATTCAGAGGAAGGCAACAAAGCTGATGAAAGGGATAGAAAGAATGTCCTGGGGGAGTGGCCAAGGACTCCTGGTTCATCTGGTTTGGAGAAAAGGAGGCTGAGGCTACCTCCTTGCTCTCTGCAGCTTCCTGAGAAGGAAAGTGCACACAGAGTTGCTGAGCTCTTCTCCCTGGTATCCAAAGATAGTGCACAAGGGAATGGTTCAAAGCTGTGCAGGGGAAGTCTAGACTGGACATTAGGAAGCATTTCTTTCCCAAGAGAGTGGGGAAACACTGGAACAAGCTTCCCAGAGGGGTGGTCAGTGCCCCAGGCCTGTCAGTGTTTAAGAGGCATTTGGACAATGCCCTTTACAACATGCTTTAACCTTTGGTCAGCTCTGAAGGGCTCAGGCTGTTGGACTGGATGATCATCGTAGGTCTCTTCCAAGTGGAACAGCCTATTCTATAAAAACACTGTGTGGCTACTTACAAACAAATACTACTCAAGCAAGGTATCCAGATACAGAAAAAGAAAATGCACCAAAGTAATCATGTAATTAACACCCATCCCAGCACATATAATCCACAAAGGGCTTCCTCATGCTGCATAGCCACCTTGTAACAGCATTATTTTAACACAGTTATTATCGTTATAATTTAAAAAAACACTGAAAAGGTTAAAACAACCAAGCAAAAACATTTACATTCACCAGTCCAGGAAGAATATGAGAGCTTTCCTTTGCCTCCCTAAGTCTTCTTACTGAACCAGTACTTTTCACTCCTCCCAATTCTAAACTTCAATACTAACAATTTTGGTAAAGCTGGAAGCAGAGCATCATCTTAGAAACAACTATCAGGAGTCCTTAACATTGGATGGACCTGTCCATGCTGTTCCTTAGCTGGATGTTTACCACCTTGGGCTGTACACAGACCTTCCCTTGGATGAAGCACTCCTCAAGGAACCCCACAGCTCATCGAGCCAAAGTGTGACATGTTCACAGAACTCAAAACATTAATGGATTCATTCATAAAAAGTACCTTTTCTGAGGATCACCATCAACTTCAACTGTATCCCTGCAGAAACAGGTCATAAAGTAAGCAAAATGGAGTTTAAAGCACAACAAGATGACTTGATAGACCCAAAAATACAAAGTCACAGGAAAAATTTTAATGATAACTCCACTTGATTGGTTATTTTCAGCAAGATCATTAGTCTTAGAACTTAATTACTGCTTCTTATAAGCCAGTACTTTTTCAGTTAGTTTTTCAACTTGAACGTTAATTTTTTTTTTTTTAAATCAGAGAGATCCAAACTTCAGGGAAACACTACTAACAACTACAACACTTTTACTGAACAGGTAAAAATCAACAATTGTTACTATAAAAGAACGGAGACTTTTTTTTATTTCCCCAGAAACTAACAGATTGCTGGAGTTTTCAGTTACCACATGATACACTTGAATCTCCAAGCTGACAATTACATCAACACCCACAGTACATCTTACACTCTGTAGATCAATGGACTACATATGGAAGAAGCAGTGATTAAAGACATTTGTTTTAATAATCACAAATACATGTGAATCTCCTATCCCCCACCTTTTAAAACATGGCTTTTCCACACTAGTTTGGAGACATTTGTAGTGCACTACATCTGCACCTTGTGTCCCTTACTTCTGCCTGATTTAGCCAGCTTTGAACAGATCAATTTTTTGGTTAACTGGCATCTGTTTGGCAGTTACAGAACAGGGTAACAGTTGACAGGGTCACCTCAGCAGTCAAGTATGACCCACTTAAAAAGACTGAGCACTACCATAGGACAGTCCCCATTTTTAGGTCACAGGTCTGTCTCCACATTTAAGGAAATGGCTGCTCTGGTCACTGAAGAAGCACTTCTAGATCAAACAACTTAACCAGTAATCTTGTTTCCTGCTTGCAGGTAAAATTCTAGTATGTACTTAGGAGACTTCAAGCAACTTAAGAACTTGCCTTTACTAGTAGGCAAAGAAGGAGATAAAAAAATAAGGATTGAAATTTCAGCATTAGAAACACATTATCCAGACACTTCAGGCCAGGAAATGGCATTACAGCATCTTACATACATCCCTTGGATTTAAGGATTATTTCTTCTATTTTTAATAATTGGGGACTGTCAAAGAATATATCTGGAAGACATTGTAAATTGAATGGTAATAAACAAAGGAAAGAGGATTAGAAAGGAGGAAGGAAGAGGAAAAGGAAAGACAGTGACCACGTTGCTTTAATAACAGATGAATGCCTCAAATGTCAGTTGAGACATGGAGGTTTGATTCACTTACTGGTTATCAGAATCACTTCCCTTGCGTTTCCTTGGGATGTCAGGCACGGCAGCGTTGAAAGAAGTGCTGGTGGCAGGCTTAGTGACAGGATTCATGAGGCTGGGCACTGCACAGGCAACGCATGGGCTCCCATCCACGGAGAACTGATCTGCCAAGGGGAATAAAGGCTCAGTGGCCAGCAAAAGCCGCAGCACTGTGCTCCCACTCTGATCCCCACTGTGACAAAAAGTCACCTGTGTGTGCTTCTGTGTGTCAGACACAAAAAGCCAAGGTTGCACTGCTCCAACCCAAGCCCAGCAAAGCGTGCACCACCTTCCCACAGCGCTGTAATGATCTCAGCAACCCAACCAACACACCAAGGCAATATAAAACAGTTCTCCCCTTGCACAACCTCTGCACTTCAATCCCCCAGCACCTCAGACATCCTGCTGCAAAATCACCAGCTGTGCCGTTTGTCAGCAGATCAAAATACTGTACAAAACTAAATTGAAATTAAAAAATATGTTGTGAACTATGTTTTTTAATCAAGCTGGATATCAAAAAAATTGAAGTTTGCTATAATCATATTTCTGACATGAAATACACAATTACACAGAACATCTGCCATGGAAGTTGGAAGTGTCTCAAAAACTAGCCAAGTTCCCTTCACAGCTCTCCTCTTAAGGAAAACTGTTGTTTCTGGAAAGGACAGAAGAGAAGTCACAAGCCAAAGGAATCCTAGCAACCTACTGGGAAAGGAGAACAGTCTCAAGAAACATAAGCACTATTGCACTGTTTTGCTATCTCAACACAGAGCTATTGCAAAGAATCACCCAGCTGATGTTTAGGCAAAGAGCCAGAATTAATTCTGTTTCAGCAAATGTAGGAACTCCTTTAGGTTTCATGTACCAGTGAGCACAGATGAGAGATTAAGAGACGTCATTTAAGGAAGTGAGCATCTCCTGCTTCTAGCAGGGAGCAAAAAGCAAGAGGAATACTTTGAAAATGCAGAGGAAAAGAAACTGGACCCTTTCTTGTGAGCTCTCTTTTTTTAGCATCTATGCTGTTTGCAAAAATGTAGAAATGTGCAAAACCAGTAATACAATGCATACTTTCTTTTTCCTCTTAGATGTAAACACATCTCCTACCAGAAAAATGACCTTCTAGGTTTTCATTTGGTGTTGGAATACAGCTCTGGAGAGTTAAATGAAAATAGGCTAATACTCGAACAACAGCTTGCCTGGTCTTCCACTAATCCTCTCTCTATCACATCAGACAACACAAAGTCAGCCCCTGTTTTATTTTAGAAAGCTCTTTAACTCATTAAGTCACACAGGAAGTTTCAAAAAAAGAGGTGGAAACAAAGAATCAGTAAATACTTGACAAATAAGTGACAACCTTTGGACATCTGCAACAGCAAGATGATTTAGTTATTTCAAATACACATCACATTCAAATTAAGGATGTAAAAAACATATTAAAAGAAATTACGTGATAAATACTATAAGGACGCAGTGGTAGATGTCTGAAATATTTTTATGATGGGTTTCCCTAAAAGTCTCGTCTTCTATTTCTGTTATTAACACAATTACAAAACAAACAAAAAACGCCGACAAATCCAAAGGAACTGTTTATTTAAAAGGAGTAGTTTTAATTCGCCCAGGTCACGGCATCCTGTAATTCCTGATTAAGCTATTGAAGTATAATCAGTCTTGATGAATATTCATAAAAGAGTACTTACTAAACAGCAACCTACACAGTTCCAAGACAAGAATGCCTTCAGCATAACAGATCCTTTCGTCCTGGAGCAAAGCAGGACAGCACAGACCCACTGACCTAAATACTGCTGTGCACACAGATGGCCAGCCTGCTTTTGGAACACTTCCCTTTAAAGGAACAAAATCCAAGGCCTCTTTTACAAGTTTTCCAATTTGTCTTCAATGTTATTAAACAACTATTTTTTTCAACCCCTCACACCCAAGCAACAAATTCTGAATATTGCACTTACCTCTTGTACCTTTACTAACACCCATTTTCATGATTATTAACTGAGAAAAGAAAATATGTTCAGATTACCAGTAACAGTGACCTATTAAGAACTTCTGCACTACAATTATTAGATGATACATTGGATCCTTAACACTATCTCTGGGACAAACTAAATGCCAGTGAGATGGGTGGTTGATCTTGGACAAAAATGTAAGGTTAAGAATCTGTACTGATCCCTGATATGCTCAGCATGCAGCTTATATTCTTTAAGTATTTTTTTTTTCTTAAAAAACCCACAAACCAAATAAATTTAAAGCTTCAGAACAACCAGGCATAGTAGAACAGTGATTATGTGGAGTTTAACAGGAGAGAGCAAATCTTTTAAATACCTATCACTCACTGAGGAAGAAGTGGGCAGGAGCAGCTCCTAAAGCCAAGACAGCTTTGAGAAGTCAGGAAGGGTGATGGAAAATCATCTCTGAGGGCTCCATAACATCCATCATTATGATACTGAGGGATTCCAGGGTGCTCACTCTCTCCCAGCCTTGTGTAGGCTATGAGGAAAGATTTCTCTCCCTCTCTGGCTCTATCACTTTGGAAGAGCTGGTAAAGGATTGAAGCATCCTTGAGTTCACAAAGCGAATGGTCTAGAATGTACCCCTAATACCCAGGGTGGGCTACTGTGATAGGAAAAAGTTGAATTTTTACCTGTCATTTGAGCTGGCTGAATTTCTTATACCTGCATTTCCTGTGAACATTTTCATACCATTGACATCAAAACCAAACACCTCTAAAAACACATGAAGCAAACTTAAATATTTCTCCATTTCAGAGCATACTTGCTTCATGAAAAATAATATCCAGAAGGACCAATCTTTATTACAACTTGATGTTTCCATAAAATCAAAAGCATTAGTCAATTTTAAAACTACTAGAAACAGTTTAAGTCAACTAGAGATGTTTTTTTTAACCATCTCAAAGGCTATTACTTACACTAGTCTGGTTTGCAAGCCAAATAAAATTCCAGCTGAGAAATGACATTTTTATTACTTCTCATTTCAATGCTAATGCCCTAATAACTGATAACCTAATAACTGAGAATTTAATGGCATGTGAACAGTTCGTCAAATGCATATCTATTATGATCTATGTCTGTCTCTCAGCATTAAGCCTATATGATTATCTATATTAAAAACCAAAAGTATTTTTAAAGCATACTGTGCACATTGGGACAGATGAAAATAATGAGAATAATAAAGGAACTCCCCCACTGGAATCATTCCCTCTGTGAAAAAGCAAAGACCATCCAAACAGCACAAATAAGAAACCAGCTCCTTCTCAGCAAGTGTGTCAGAAACAAAAACCTATTAGTTCAACACTAATTTTAGTGTAATTCATAACTGGGCAAACAAAATATTTAATATTTCTTGTAACATCAGTGTACAAGAGCATCCCCTATTCTTAGGAAAAAGAAATAATAATTAGAGTCCCCAAGGGGTTGGCAAAGAAGGGAACAACTGCAAAGGAGCTGCACAAAACTGCTGTTTGGAGGGAAATATAAAGACAACCAAAATCAACCATATTCCTGTGTCAGCAAAGTTTCCGTGTCAATCCCATGCAATGCATTGAGAAACAAGGCTTGGGAGACTCCACATTTTTCCAATTATTGACAATAATATTTTCTAATCCCATGCCACATTCCTGAGCTGTTTTCTCCACCAACAGTTTAAAGGTTTTCAATTCCTAAGCAAACACAATCTATTAGAAAAGGTTTATGGCCAGACTCTACCAGCCACAAAATGGAGATCTATCTGAACCAATAATGATGTCCACATCTGAAGTAGCCGTTCTGGTCCCTCTTAGAGGGAAGAAGACATTTCTAGGGTGATTCATCTCTCCCCAGAATAGATTCCTACATTTGGCTAGATGAAATAAAACAGTTCTGGGGTGATTCATCTCCATCTAAAATAGATTCCTACAGTTGGTTAGATGAGATACAGCCCAAGAGTGCCTATCTCTAGTCCGTAATTATACGGGGACCAAAGGAACTGGCTCACACTTGGACATCTAAAGATAAGTGAGATGAAACCCACCCCAAGTACAGAAATATCACACAATTCTTCTAACAGCCACAGACAGCACCTGTTTGCACCACATGCAACAAGTTCAAGCCCAAGACAGTATTTCAAAATTATTGCCCTAATTGTGCACTACCTCAAGACGACTCACCCCTAGCAAGGTTAGCTTTTCTGCCTAGGTTTGCAGGATACATATCAGCACTCCAAAAATCAGCAGGAAGATACAAGTCATGTAGTATTAATAAATATATTAATTGATTAAAAGAGCTGTCAGTCAGCCCTCATTTAGCCAGTTTAAAAAAGAACATCCAAATTCAGCTATCAAGATATTAAAGTAAAATGGGCTGGAAATAAAATACCACTGAAGAAGTACATTTATAAATCTTATGGTGACACTTTCCATAGTCTGGGGATAAGTGAGACTTGGAGAAATGTGGCAGCTCTGCAGCTGCCTAAATTAATAATGTGTTAACACTGGCACAACCTTTCCAAAAATAAGGAACTTTTAATCCAGCTTCCTATTTTGAAACACTTTCAAAGGAAAGGAGAAGAAAGAGGCTGCTTTGAACTCAGATTTCTAAGATCATGGCTACCACAGACTATTAAAATGTGTATTTTCCAAAGGTATGCTCCTGGTATGCACAAATCCCTTCAGCTAGGGTTTGCCAAGTTTAAAGAACTCCAAATTCTGGTAGAAGCGAGGGTGAAGTGGCACCTGAGGGTTGTGCAGCCCAGCCAGAGGAGTTTATTTTATAGATTGTAAAGTTCTGTCACAATTAGGATGGTTTTTGGGGGGGGTTGTTTTGTTTGCTGGATTTTTTTGGGTTTTTTTTAGGATGTGAGATGGAGGCATGGACCAGCTCCACTGGGAGGAAAGGCTGAGGGAACTGGGATTGCTCAGCCTGGAGAAGAAGGCTTTGGGGTGACCTCAGTGTGGCCTTGCAGTGCCTGAAGGGAGCCCACAGGAAAGATGGAGAGAGACTCTTGACAAGGGCCTGGAGTGACAGGACAAGGGGCAATGGCTTCACACTGACAGAGTCAAGTAACTCTATGCCATGTAAATTGGTTTATTTTACTATGGAATTACTTTTCTAAAATTTTAGTTTATTTTAATGAACTCCTGCTGCAGATATTCATTAGAAAGCATGAAAACTACATTTACAGCCTACATACACACAGTAGTGCAGGAGAAATAACATTACAGGTGCTGTGGTATCAGTTTAAGGTCCTGCACAGCTGAACACCTATAAAACTAAGAACCATATTTTCTACACATGGCTGAGTATTGTACCAACTATTTCTTTAAATTTATTTAATTTAGATCTTTAAAATAGGTCATGAAAAGCATCCTCAGATTCCAGCAAGTCTGGCATCAAGATCACTGCCTGCAGTACCTCTTATTGAAAGCTGGGACAACAATCTTTGGAAGGAAGTTCTGAAAATAGTAGAAATATACGAATCAAAGCAGCTTATTCTTTCCCCAAATTTCATAAGCATGTGTAATGCAGGAGCAAGATACAGAGAATTCAGTAATGAAACCATCTTCTGAACAACACTATATAGAGAATAAACTCTTATATGTTAAGAACCTTGGATTTGGTTTTAATATCAAAAAATGAAAAAAGAAAAAAGTATAATACTCTGAATTATAGAAATTTAAATCAAATAATAACACAGGAAATGGATTACTCTCTGCTTCTATTTTTACTTATTTTCATCACCTGGAAGAGAAGCAGTCAAGAATCACAATTTACCCATTAACTGACACATTTACTTAATAGATTTCAAACACCAAATATTTGGCAAAAGCTATTAGTGCATTAAAAAGTAAAATAAGGCAGGAACCAGCTAATGAAAAGATAGTCCCCAAGGCCTTGAAAGGGTACCCTGCTTTCCCAGGCACTTTCACACCAGGTAGAAAGCACTGATAGGAATCAGGAGTCTCATATATCATAGTCTGTTTCTGCAAAAAAAAATCCAAACAAAAACCAAACCACAAATCCTCTCTGATTATGTACTCCTAGAGGAACGGTGGGCAGTTGCTTTCTTGTAAGTTTTGGAATCATATGATTGCAAAATGCTCAGTCCTATCAAGTCTGCTGCAGAGCTTCTATGGTTTTAGCAGGCCCTGCAGTCCTGACAGGGAATTTTCAACAGTTCGCAAAGATTCACTTCCAAAATCATCCCCCACATTATTTCTTCTTACAATGAATTTGATTCTTGGATGTGAACTGTCCTGTTTGGAGGTTTTTTTCCCAAATGTGCAAATGTAACAACAGTAAGGTGAACACTCAAATAAATTAAAAAAAAAAAAATCTAAAAACTATTAAAGCAGGTAATCTTAGTGTGGTCCTATTCCACAATTAAGGTATTTTTATCTTAAAAACAAAGAAACCCAAAACTTGTTTCTTTAAAATCCACTAAAAGAACAGGTATAAACATAGGAAGCAAAAGAAAGCAGGGAGGGGGGTTTATCTCACAATAAAACATGACAGCCTATGGTTCATTGATCTCCTAAATCTACTTCTAAATGGAAATGTCTCTGTATTTGGAGGTTTCTTCATTTTGATGATTTTCTCTCATTTCAGTATACGCATGATTTAGAAACAATAAATATTCAGTTTTAACCACAGTTTAGCAGACTGCACAAACACTACAAAAAAAAACCCCCACCAACAACACTTCATTTTGAAACACTACATTATTTGTCACAAAATTTTACAACAGTATTATTTAAACAAGCAAGCAGCATAGACAGAAACATGTCAAGGATTTGAGACAACCAGGATTCCCACATACATTAAAACACTCCTAACCCAAAAGGCATTTAGAAAACAACTACTAAACCTAGAGGAATTGGTGCTACCTACACAGAACTGCAGTGATGGCTCAGGAGGATTGGATCACTTCTGTTTCCCCACAGCCCGTGCAAAACACTCCCTTCTCCTCGGAGAGGGGAAGCACCGTACTCGTTTCCAAGCAGGAACACGAGCAGCAGCTGGTGGTTTACAACCAGCCTTGATTTAGTACCAGAAACTTATGATTAAAAACAAGGAAAGATCAAAGCTTGGTCGCCATACAAGCGTGGGAATGAACACACACACACACACACACAGAGAAAAGCCAAAACCACTATACCTAAAATACTAAATTACGTTTACCTACCAAAAAAAAAAAAAAATCATACTAGAGTTTTAGGAAGGCAAGGCTAAGTGTGTACCAGAAACAGTGAACTACAAACTAAGTTAAAAAAAAAAAAAAAAAAACCCATAGAGATTTTTCGTGCACATCACATCAGTGTGATGACACATCTGTAACAGCAACACAGTGACCATTACACAGGCGGATGCCAAGAGGACGGTGCCAGGCTCTTTTCACTGCTGCCCAGTGACAGGACAAAGAGCAATGGACAAACTAAACGCAAGGAGTTCCACCTCGGCGTGAGGAAGAACTTCTGTACACTGAGGGTGGCAGAGCCCTGGAGCTGCTGCCCAGGGAGGGCCTGGAGTCTCCTTCTCCCTGGACATTCCAAACCCACCTGGGCACGCTCCAGTGTCCCCCGCTCCAGGCGACCCTGCCTGGGCACGGGGGTGGACTGGACGATCTCCAGAGGTCTCTTCCAACCCCATTCCGAGATTCCTTGGTTTCCGTACGAGCGCTCCAGGTACCTCCGCTGAACTCCACTGAGCGGGAGCAGCGAGCGAGGAGCGCCCAGCGGGAATCAGACACGAACCCGAGCGGCCCCGCAGCGGCACCGGGCACAGCACCAGTCCCGAGCGCCCTCACGGAAAGACGGCAGCGCCCCACGGGCACCAGCCCCGCAACACCCACCCGTGCCACAGCACCGAGGTGGGCGGACAGACAGACAGACTGNGCGCCCCCGCCCCGCCGCGGTCCCGCCCCGGCCCCGCGCCGCCTCTCGCGAGACTTGGGGCAGCCGGCGGGGGGCGATGGCGGTGTCGCTGCTGAGGGCCCCTCACGGAGCCGCGCCGCGTTGTGTTCCATCCCCGGCGTGCGACCACCCCATGGTTCCAATTACAAGTGCAGTAAAATCCAGTCACTCCAGAGACACACCGATGGCTTACTTCAGAGCTGCCCAAGCCTGGGTGCTCTGGGGTAATACCACAGATCACTACCAGCGGGCTTTTCATGCCGTTATTTATGCATGGAAATTCAGAGTTAGTAACTCTCCAAGCACAGCACCTCTTTNCCCCCGCTCCAGGCGACCCTGCCTGGGCACGGGGGTGGACTGGACGATCTCCAGAGGTCTCTTCCAACCCCATTCCGAGATTCCTTGGTTTCCGTACGAGCGCTCCAGGTACCTCCGCTGAACTCCACTGAGCGGGAGCAGCGAGCGAGGAGCGCCCAGCGGGAATCAGACACGAACCCGAGCGGCCCCGCAGCGGCACCGGGCACAGCACCAGTCCCGAGCGCCCTCACGGAAAGACGGCAGCGCCCCACGGGCACCAGCCCCGCAACACCCACCCGTGCCACAGCACCGAGGTGGGCGGACAGACAGACAGACTGACAGGCAGGCAGGCAGGCAGGCAGACACACCCCACACACGGCACCCGCGATCGCCCCCCACGCACGGAGCAACGCGCAAGAGGGGAGAGGGAGACGGGGCACCCACTGCCCTTCTGCCCGCCCGNGGCTTTTCATGCCGTTATTTATGCATGGAAATTCAGAGTTAGTAACTCTCCAAGCACAGCACCTCTTTTAGGGCTGCTTAGGATTCTCCGTGTAAGTTCCTCATGCTTATGTGCGTGTCTTCACCTGGGCAAGATCTTTTTGACATGCAGTTGTGATTTTTTTGTGTTACAATGAATGTAATTGAGCTGTAAATCACATCGACCTGGAGTATTTTGCCAACTTGGCAATGTTTATACAGACATACATCAACAACACTGATTTACTACAACGCTAAAACATGTTAGTTCCAGGATGTCCTTGAGTAAGGGATGCTGGCAGCTGCCTTTTCCAATGGTTAGATCTCCATTCTTGCTGGTTAGGCTTGGAAATATACAAAGATCTTACATGAAATAATATCCTGATTCAAGATAATCTTGACCTATTCCCCATTTTACAGCACTCAGGCTGGCACCTTGCCCACGTCCCAGGCTGGGCAGGGCTGGTGTTTCTTTCTCTGAGCGCTGTGCAGAGTGAAAAGTGAGAAGCAGCATAAAGCAGGGTTAACTTTCAGAGGTTTCAGTGCTGCATTGCGTTGGCAGGCCTGTAGCTGCACTGTGGCAGTGCTTTTGAAATCAGCCTGCCCATCGCGGTGCTCTGGTGCACACCTTGTCGGTGTGAGCGAGGTGGGTTCTTTCTGCACAAAGGCCTCGAGGTGGACCTGTAAAAGATGAGTGTGTTCCAGCTGTTCCCAGGCATTCCTTCCCCCCAGCAGATCCCACTAGAACCAGTCCAAAATGGAACCTCCACAACACGTGTGGACCTCAGCAGTGCCTCTTCCGTGTGACAGAGCCTCTCTCACTGTCCTGCCCTGTGCTGGTGCAGCCTGTGTTCCCTCAGTTGCACTCACAGGGGTGACACAAGAGGCTTTTGCTCAGATACACAAATCCTGATCTATGCCATCTCCATGTTGGGGCACCACAATATAAGAAAAATCTAAAGCTCTCAGAGGATGTCCAAGGTAAGGTTATGGAGATGATGGTGAAGGGCCTGGAGGGGAAGCCACACGAGGAGCAGCTGAGGGCACTTGGTGTCTTCAGCTGGAGGAGGCTGAGGTCAGAGCTCACAGCAGTTCTGCAGCTTCCTCACCTGGGGAAGGGGAGGGGCAGGCCCTGAGCTCTGCTCTGTGTGACCAGGGACAGGACCCAGGGAATGGCTGGAGCTGTGTCAGGGGAGGGTTAGGCTGGATATCAGGAAAAGGTTCTTCCCCCAGAGGCACTGCCCAGGCTCCCCAGGGAATGGACACAGCCCCAAGGCTGCCAGAGCTCTAGGATCTTTTGGACAACACTCCCAGGCACAGGATGGGATTGTTGGAGGAGTTGGACTCACTGATCCTTCCAGCTCAGGATATTCCATGATTCTATGAACTCAGGCATGAGGGAACTTAGAGTGCAGCTGGTATTGCTCACCAGTGAGGCCGGAGCTAGTTGGTGACGTGTGTAGAGGAAGCTCCTTCTGCAGGTGTCCTCCCTCTGTTCCAGGAGCTTTCTCCTGTCTGTTATTAGTAATAGGGATCCTGTGGAGCTGGCAAAAGTAGATGTACTATTTTGCAAAGGATATTATGTTCTTTCATCATCAGTTCTAGTTGCCAGTATCTTAGCTGTTAAATTTTATGCCACTGCAGACAAGCCATCAGCTTTTTTCAGACCTAGGGGCAGACTCTTAAGATAAAAACACCCTTTGCTAAAAGTGGATAAGAAAATGTGACTAAATACGCACGAAAAGGCGGTTGGGATCAGTCTCTTCTTCCAAGTAAAAAGCAATAGGGTAAGAGGGAACAGCCTCAAGTTGTGCAAGGGAAGGTTTAGATTAAGTATTAGGAAAAAGTTCTTCATTGAAGGGTTGTCAAACATTGGAGCAATCTGTCAGGAAAGTGGTGGAGTCACCAACCCCGGAGGTATTTAAAGCACATGTGGATGTGGCAGTTGGGGACATGGTTTAGTGGTGGATTTGGCAGTGCTCAGGTAACACTCGGACTGGATGATCTCAAGGGTCTTCTCTAAGCTAAATGGTTTTGTCATTCTAAGGACTTGAGAAAGTAAATGCCCACAAAACACTGCGAGCCAAATCCATTTGAACACCTATGAATTTTATGTAATGTGGTGAAAAATCAGCAACTCACCTAGTTAGGTAGAGTTGGGGAAAGAAAAAACCCAGCCAGAAAACAAGGATGTGAATCCTTCATAGATTTCAGAGATGTAGGCAGAATTCACTTGTCTAAACTCCAAACTATAATCTTGAGGATGGTTCCTGAGACGCAGTCCTGAATTCCATCCGTGACATCTTTTATAATTGGAAGCTCCCAGCACATTTCCCATCCAGTGTGGAAGCTCCTTGTCTGTGTGGGAGCGGGCAGCTCAGCATCTTGCCCATGGCTGAGCCCAAGGGTTGGAGCACGTGGAAAGAGTGGGTGCATGGCTCCAACAGAATATTCCAGGGAACAGGCCAGGGAATTATGGCTCCCAGCTGGGGGTGCTGCTGAAGGAATCCCACTGTGCTTCTGTGACAGTCTCAGTGCACACTTATTCATAATGTACTTTTTTCCCTTGGAAATCTGACTTTTCATTTTAGAGCTTTATGTTCTGTGTAATCCCAGTGTTACTACTGCAATTATATATATGTGTGTGTGTATATAATATATATATATATATGTATGTGTGTGTATCTCCATCATTTTGGGTTCAGTTGGTCTTGCAGAATTAGCATTGTACAGAAGGAATTACAACCCCTTTCTGCCCTAAATGAAATAAAAAACAGCAGGGAGAGATAAAAATCAGGAGTTGAGATGCTGTTGATGTCTTTGAGAAAACTGTTAGCACTAATGCACATTAATTTTATTCATATACCACGACTGATAACTGAGAAAATTGTCTGAGAATTTATGCCCAGGAAGCTTAAATGTCATGTTTTGTCCTGCTAAAATAATGTCTTGCCCCAGTTTTGAAGCTGGGAGCTCCCTCCTCCAGGTATGCATCATCAGTGGACACCCAAATGCTAAGGGGATTTCAGAAGTGAGTCAGCCACACCGACTGAAAATGTTTCGGGGACTCAGGAACCACAGAAAGTTGAAGATGGCTGTTGTTATAAAGCTCAGTGAGTTAAACATTTAAATAGTTCCCCAAAACTGTTTTAACAAGCTTAATAGATTAATAGATTATTAAATACAAACTCTCTCCACATGGGAACATTAATGAGGACATTTAAAATTTCTAATTTTTTTTAACTGACTCACTAGAAACAGAGCTACTGTGCCTTATTTGCATTTTATTTCATATTTTTTAGTGCAACTGCAATCCACGGCAGAAGTTTTTGGCACTAGGTCAGAAAATCAGATCGGTCTCTTGGCAGTATTTCTGCCTGCCGTGTTCCTCGTCCATGATCAGTGTCTTGTCACCCGGCCCTTGGATAATTCCCACAAACACAAAGCGCTGCCAGATCATTACCACAGACTTGAGACATCATTTATTATCCTTCTTTCTTATTCACAGGTGATGATTGGGCTCTTCACTGAACCTTTAATACACGACAGTAACTGGTGTTTATAGCACGGTTTGCCTCGAGTCTTGGCAGAGCAGGATCCCAGTTTATGTAAGGCACTGATGCTGAGTAGGCCACACTTGATATTTTTGCCCCATTTTAAGATGAGCACTTTCTCTCGAGTAGCTTTCAGCTGTAAAACAGGGAACAGAATGCTTTATGTAAGTCAGGGATAGCCTCTTTTCTCCAAACAACTTATACAACAACGTGCTAAAGGGGTAAAAATAACAATCAAACCTCGGGGCAGTTAAATAATAGCCTGAGACTGAGCACTTAAAGGGTTTGTAATTATTTATTCCTCCTTTTTTCTCTTCTGTCACATCCCACGCAGAGCATGTCTCAGCTGTTTCCCAGGACATGGGAGATGCTGTCCTGAAGAGGATGTGGATTTCTTTGTGTATTTGCTGGCCCCACACACACCTCACCGACGAGACCTGGGAGAGGGAACGCTGGGAGTCACTCTCCATTCTGAGGGTGACTTGTGTTACTTCACACAAAAACACCCCCAGGTGACTGCTCAGGGTGAGCCAGAGAACTTTTTCCTGCTGAAACTTAATAGCAGGGAACTGAAGCAGACTCAGCTTTGTAAGTACAAATGGAGATTTTTCATAACCTTCTCTCCCAGAACACAAATGTTTATGGTTTCCCCTCAGACCGTGGTCTTACCTGGCTGAAAGTACAGAATTGAGTGTGGTTTTTGTAGAGGACATGTGAACAAGTTAGCTGGTTAAAATAATTAATATATTTTTTAAAAAATCTATTTCAGCCTGTTATTTGTATTTTATTCTGCTTGAAGATCACTGGATTACTTTTAAGGGCACCACAAGCAATTTGCTAACTTTGCTATAAATTCTGTGTCTGTGTATTAGGAAAATCTGCTGTCACTTTAAAGCAGAAATTCTGCCCCAAATCAGAGAGTCTTTTGCTTCAATCACACTGTCATTGGCCAGTAGTAAATATAAGCTCTTTAAAATTATTTCTGCTCAGTAATTACTATGGAAGCCCCTCAAAGAAGCAAAAAATAGCACAAAAAAACCCCAACAAAAACACAAACACCCCCCAACAACAACAAAACACAAACAAAAAAACACAACAAAAATCACTAACAACAAAAACAACAAACCAACCAAAAAAAAACCCAAAAAACCCAACCAAAAAAACCCCCAATTCAGGCTTCACTACCAATGAACTGTGCTGTGCTGGCACAATACCAGGAGCATGGATTGTGCTCTGCAGTATCCAGCTGGATTGTGATAGGGATGTACTCTGGCCTTGGACACCTAGGAATCAGGGACGAATTCCTTGCATGATGAAACAAGTTTAACTTCAGAGCATCCAAATGCCACTTGCTCTCCCTCTCCAATCTCAGTATTGGAGCCACCAGGATGATAATTTAGTGTGTGATTTTCTAACAAAATTAAAGGCAGTCAAAAGGATTAACATTTTCCAAAGTGCCTGCTTCATTTTGGAGCCCAGGCTGGCAAGGTTTGTGCCCACAGAATAATTCACTTGCTTGTAAATCTCTTACCCCACAGTCTCTCAATGTGATGGTGCTGTTTCTGATTTAAAAACAAAATAATCTTCAGTTTTGCAACAGCCTTTTTGTTCCTGGCAGAAACTGGTAATGTCTGAATGCCTAATGAGAGCCTAAAAATGGCATTTAAATAAATTGTACATTTTGCAAAGTTTCCTTGAGGCATTAGTTTGATGTAATATTGTCCTGTTTAACAGCAGAAGTGCCACGCAAGTTTCTCACCACTGTGTTTGCAGCCAAAAGGCCCCCTCTCCACTTACTGCTTTTCAACCAGCCAAGTTGTATAAATAGTGGAATCTTTTTGTCTCATTTGTAAGGAACACCAAAGCATGGCATAAGCAACCAGTTTGCTTTGAAGACCATTCTTGTTCCTGGTTTCTTTGGGCTTTAGATAGGGATCTTCTGCTGACGTCAGTGGGAGTTGGATGAGACCTCAAAGAAAGCCTGCTGGACTGAAGATCTTGACGTGTGTGACTAGATTGCCAGTGATTTCACCCTGTCCTGATCACAAAAGTCACTGAAGTTCTTATCTGATCATTCACTGATAGTTATGGTGAAGTCAGAAGTAGGGAAACCAAGTCTCCAGACCTGTTGCAGCTTTGCACTCATGGTAAATCACTGCTCCCGTGTCCAGTCTGTTCTGTGCATGGCCACACATGCACAGATGAGGCCGGGGGAATGTCCTGGCATCTGCCTCCTGTTGGAGCTCCATCACCTCCATCTCCCAGCCTGTACAGCCACGCTGGAGGGCAGATCCTGCACACACCTCTGCAAGGAAGGAGGGGAGGTGTTGGCTCCGTGTGTCTGTAACGCTTGCTCTCTGGAGCTGCAGTCTCTCTTGCAAGGTGTGGAGCAGGGGCTTTTACACAACAGCTGCAAGGGCTCAGCGCTCGCTCTGCTGATGGGCTGTCCTCTCATCATTCAATTCCTAGGGCAGGAAATGTAGCGGCAAGGGCAAAGATTTTGTCCTTGCAGAGGGGAGGATGGGCAGAGGCACCTGGAGGGGAAGGAGCTGCTGCCAGTGGAAGTGAACTGCCTGGGGACAGCACGGAGAGGCAGCACATATTCCTGGAGGAGGGAGAAGCCGCAGCAGATGGTGGCTCACTAGAAACAGATTAAAGAAGCTGGTACGGAAACAAGATGTGGCACCGAGGGCCAGTTCAGATCTGAAACAAACTGTTCCTAGCAGAGCTCAGGCTTGGTTGGGAAAGGAGAAACCTGCACTCATTCCCTCCTCAACATGAGAAGGTTGAGGCCTGTGCACCCCATCTCCCCTAGGAACAGGGACCTGACAGGCTCCGATAACCTGAGGAGTGGTGCTGGGAGGAGCAGGAGGCGGCGGGCTCTGTGCGTCGGAAAGATTCATTTCCTCTCACACCCACTGCTCCTGAGTGATGAAGTGTCCAAACCCTGGTGCCAGGTTGGTGCATGACACACACACCACTTTGCCCTTCAGCTGTCCCAGTATCAATGCACCTGGAACCTGGTGGATTTTAGGAGCTGGCATTCCATGCTGGCTGAGCCCAGTGTGGCTCACAGAGGACAGGGCCTGCACCCACCTTCAGAACCTACTTTCACCTGGGAAATTCAGCTGTGGGACAGGCATTTTAGTACCTCTCTGACATTTAAAATTCAAACATGTAATAAATCACATTCCCTTAGAGAAGTGGAATCACAGAACAGTGAACGTTGAAAAAGACCTCCAGGATTTGTTGGGTCCAACTTGTGACCGATGCCCACCTTGTCACCCAGACCACAGCACTGAGTGCCACGTTCAGTCTTTCCGCAAAAACCTCCAGGGATGGGGACTCCAAACCTCCCCGGGCAGACCCTTCCAATGCCTGACAGCCTTCTACATTTCCAAATGCATTCAGCACTTCCTGAACTGCTAATGTATCCTTGCCTAGTCCAGAGCTGGGAGCCACTGTTGTTGTCACTCCCAAGACAGACAAACTGTTTTGGATACTCCTCCCTTCCCCTTCCTTAGGAAGATTGTCAGAAGAAGCCTTTTATTGACCAAAGCATAATTGTTTTGCTTAGGTACCAGGCCCACTTTGTACAAGAACAAAGAAATGATAAATGTAGATGTTTGCAGTATGTCTTATAAACCCTAAGTTAAGGTAAGGTTTTATAAGAGATTTACTCATGCTGAAGGCATAGCCTTCCTATTTTCCATTCAAGTGCTCTTTCTGAGGAATACCTGATTTACAAGGAGGTAAAGAACTAAACCTGTATTTCCTTATGATGTGTAGCTCTGCCATACAGTCAGGCACAGGTGCACAGGTAAGGGAAGAAAAGGTGATCCCATTAAACAGAATATGCAAAATTCTGTTCTATTTTTACCTTTACTGAGAGCAGGAATTCTGGAGTGGAGGGAGGGACGCCTCCTGTTCTTCTCAGGAGGGCTCCAGACAAGGCCAGGCAGTGGTTGATCCACTCTGATAATTTTTTTACACAACTTTCACTGCATCTGCTGCTGCTCTGAACTTCACAGGGAAAGCAGAACAGTAGGACAGAAAGGTTTCTATAGTGGACCAAAGGACACAAGTGCCAGTGGAAGCCTTTCCTGGATAAATTACAGCCTGTGGGGAAGGTAAGACTCTGGAGATCAGTAACCATTTGAGAAGTAGCTTCTTCATGTGACTGCAGGTGGGACAAGTCAAACAATATTTGCTTTCTCTGCGTTCTGATTGAGTGTAACAACACTGGGGTGTTTAATTGTCTGTGGAATTCAAGATGAGAATCCACAAAATAGGATCTCAATTCCTTAGATGTCTCCCATTCTGGAAGAGAAAGCCCGTGAAAGAAATGAAAACTGCGACTTTACAAAAAGAATGCTACTTTTATTTTCAAATGCTGTAAAAAGCCTCATATAAATTTTTATAATGCTTCTATGTAACTTTCCCAACCACAACTAATGAAACAGTCTAGGAAAAATATAGCAGTTGCCATTTCGACTCCAAGAACGAGCTGCTGTGAGATCCCAACAGTAAAAGGACAAGGTGCGGTGTGTTACAATGCCTGCAATTGCTCGGGTTATTGAGAAAGTGAGAGCACTTCCTAAGCATTACCTGGGCTCGGCTGCAGCATTCCCTGCCTGCTGGGCACAGGAGGAACGGCAGCCCTGGGGAAGGAGCTGACAGCAGAGCTGTGTGCCATTCCTGGTGCCCATTCCCGGTGCCCCCAGCTGCTCTCCCCCCAGCAGGTGCCCTTTATCCCAGACTGTCTCCAACGGCTCGGGTGGGGAACAATTGACCTATAAAAATAACACTTCTATAACTCTCCAGCAAGGCAAATTGAACAGTGCAAATGCAGTATCAACAAGATTTGATTTCTGAATGCTGGCAATTTTTCTTCTGAACTCCTTTTGCACACGAGACAACCTCTGCTGATGTCCTGTACCTAAGGCCACTCACTCGCGCTGATTGGAGATGGAACGAAGTGCAAAAGCTCAGCCGCAGTTCCCAATCCAAGGTTCCTCCCCACTTCCAGGGAATTCTGATCCAGAATTTGGATTCGGGCTCTCCGCTTCCATCGATGCACTCAAGTTTTCCCTGCTGGAATAGGTAAACGTCCCAGCAAACCTCTGATAACAATTTGCATACACAATTCCACGTTTTAACAAAAGTTTAACAAAACATACTTCCAGAAAATAAATTTTCACATGGTTGCAATCATCAAGCCATTTCAGGATCTTTGGTACTCCAAGAATAAGAAAAATAAATGGCACAGTGACAAACATTGCCAAAGGAAAACACACAACCATCCAAAGGATTCAGACAGAAATAACAAAACTAAAGATATGTTGCACTTCCATTTTTTTTTTTTTGAAAGCCAGTGTAGATTAACCTGCTCTGTTCTCTTTAATCCATTACAGTGTCACAGTTTCACCTTAAAAAAAAAAAAAAAACAAACCCTATCATCCTAAAAGCAGTAGTTAATATTGTTTAACTTGACTTACTGATTAAAATAATGCTATGTTTACAAAAAAATTTTAAAAAGTCAACTACCACAATACAGGAGTTTATGCTAGATAGGCTGCAGGCTGTTTCCTTATGGATATAGCTCCTATGTGAGCACTGATATGATTAAACATCTGTAGTTTTAAATGAGTATTATCCTTAGTGTTGCAAATAGAAGGGCTGAGCTTTTTCCCGGGTTTGTAAACCAGTGAATATGTACAGACATAGAGTTGTTTAATAGATAGCTTTAAATTAAATGTGTATTTCTTTGCCCTCCCCTAAGCCCCACATGAAAACAAAAAAATCACCAGGATCACTGCTCATTTGCAGCTTCCATGAAACTGAGCTTGTCTCAACAAGTTGGAGCAAAGCCTTCTATGTAGGTCACTTTAATGGGGTTACTGTGCTCTTCTGAACGGTGGTGTCTGCAGGAATTCCAATTCCAGTGCACACAGTGCCCCACGGATGTGACTGCAAGTTAAAACCAATAGAAATTGTTTTGAATAGCAGTGTCCTTTGAGGCCAACTTGGCAGCTCAGGATTTTTTTTCCTGCTTGAGCTTCCCTGTCTTGGAGTCAAGGCCTTAGGAGAGGCATTTCCTTTCCTGAGAAGCCTCAGGAGCTGTTGGGGCACTGGCAGAACGATGTCAGAAAGGTGGATTTAAGTGAGTTACTGTTTTCGTATGGCCTTTGGATGGCCACAGGTTGAGCCTCACCACACTGACAAGGCTAAGAATAACACTGGAGAATTTTTAAGGAGCTTGCCCCAGCAGCAGTACAGGAAGGTTAATTAGTGTAAGGTCTGGGAAGCAAATCTGGGAGGTGAAGGAGCTGTTCCCACCTCAGTCCAGCATTCAGGCAGAAGTTCAGCTTAGCTTTGCTCTGATACAACACTGGACAGGCCCTGAGGCACTGGCTACTCCTCTTTGAGGAGCTGAGACTGTTTGGTGTAAGAAACAGATATTAGATGCTTCAAGGGAGACAAAATCATGGAGGAAAGGCTGGATCAGGGAACCTGGCTGCATCAGGGAAGACCACCTGCACATCACAGGCACCGATGCACAGAAATCTGGCTGGCAAATGGGCTCTTGTGCACCACATGAACATCCCAGTGTGTTTTTCAGAGCATACAAGTAATTCAGAACAGCTGATACCACAGTGCCTAACAGCAATAAACATTTCTCTAACAGCTTTACAACAGTAGTTTCCATATTGCTGCAAAAGCCTGTCCAGGGGAATCTTTCCTACTCTGTGCCAAAACATCCCATGCTCCACTCAGAGGTGGCTGCAGAGGTTTTAGGGTGCCTTTCACTGGTGTTCAGAGGAGGGAGACAGCAACAGTGACTCTGCTTGTTCAGCCACTGGAGAATTGTTCATTGCTGTACATCTCATTTGACCAGGAAATGACAGCAGAGATCTCTGCTGGACTGTGACAGATTCAAAGCCCTGCAGATAAGCTGGGAGTACAGGCAGAGAAAGTCACCAGTGACCAGATAACTGCAAACTGTTCAGGGAGTGCAACTCAGTCCTGAGCTGGGCTGATGAACAGAACCAGAGCCTGCACATGGAGGTATTACTGCTTCAGTTTTTCTGTCCAGGGGAAGGAGAGCTGGCTCGGCTGTCCGGTTGTCACCATCCTGCAGACTGGCCACGAGAACATTTGTGTGGTCCCTGGAAATTGGGCTGCAGGCTCAGCTGATCCCTTATTACCCCATGGCCATGCCAGGTGGAGATACTGGAAGAAAAGGAGCCCACTGGAGAGTCTGAGTGTAGTGGGACATGGCATTTCCTCTGTGTGAGCAGAGGCTGCTGTTCCAGACAGAAGAGGTTAGAGCAGGATCCCTTCTGCCTGCAGCTGCTCATGGAGGAAAAAAAAAAAGGAAAAGCACCAATCTGATCACTTCTCTAGAACACATTTTGCACAAAGAGAGGAGGATGTTTGAATTAGGAGCAGCTCAAAGATGAGCAGAGGCAGGAATGCAGTCTTGGAAACTGCCGTCTCCTCAAAACTTGGCGTCAGAACGTTTCCCTTCTGCTAAAAATATTGATAATTTTCATTCAGATTCCTTTTTTCTTCTGAAATTGCCAGCAGGCATCATCACCTCAAACAGCGATACCGCCAACTATCATTTAAAGCAGAAACACCACTAAACAGATCACAGGGACTGCCTCACTGCCACACACTGTGGGAAAAGGGACAAAAGGGATGATGATTAAGGGCAGGGTAAAATCCTGCACTGGGGGCAAGAGAGGGCACACAGGACACAAGGAGGCCCAGAGGTCACTGCTATTTAAAATAATTCCATATGCTCCAGTCATGGGGGATCTGCAGACCACAAATGGAACACCCCCAAGCAACTGCTCAGAGAAGTTTGCCAATGTGGACAGGTTTTTTTTATACTGCATATCTAAACCCCACCAGGTGAGCAGTACAACAACAATGCTGCATCAAATGATATGTTTCCCTCCTGGCTGGATTAGATGGTTTACAGTACAAACAAAGCCACAGTACAGAGAGGCATAATTAACCGTTATCCACACGTAGGCAGTGCAGGAAAAGGGATGCACATTCCTTTTATTCCAGTACCTTTGTATAATAAAGTTAACAAAAATATTCAAATATTAAAAAAAAAAAAAAGGAAAAAAAAAAAAAAAAACCAAAAAAGCCAGCTGGCACTGCCAACTAATTCCTGTAATAGTCTTAGAAATCCTAATCCTGTAGAATTTCCGAGTGAAATCGATGCGCACCAGAGTCAATGTGTTGATAACTAATGCCAAGCGGGCCTGGTGATGCAGCTACCTGAGGTTTGTGTTTGCAATTTCCTTTGGGGGGGGTTGTGCTCTGTTTCACAACTTCCCAGCTTTCATGTAGGAAGGGATGGAGCCACGCTGGGTGAGCCCTTCAAACCTCTTGTAGGTGTAATTGAGGAAAACCCAGTCTTTGGATTTGTAGTCAGGTTCAGTCGTGTTTGGCACTAGAATTCAGAAACAAAAGCAAGCACACATTAAAAAGGTTAAACCCAGGCTGCTTCTGAGAGGACTTTTCACAGAGCTAGACAGCCCTGAAATCTTGTTTCCTTAGTCAGCAGAAACTCCTGGAAGAAATCCTGTTCCTAATCAGGTCAGTTCCCTTTTGTCAATGGTCTGAGTTATAATGTCAGGATAGAATTCTGAAGCAGAAAAAGAGGGGGGAGTTGTTTTGCTTTTTTTTCTTTATTATGTCTACATACTTTATCAGGCTTCCATACCTTGACAGAAGCCTCTAACACACCCACAGCATACAAAATTACAACCCCCTTGACATCTCTGATGTTCTGATTTTTAGGTATCTACAGGTACAGTACCGTTTTCAGTGGGTCTGAAATGCCAAAATAATACAAATGTTCTTGGCATTAATCAAATACAGGCTTAGCCAGCTAAGGCACTGGAGATGAGTTGCTTTGCATCAAAAGGACAAACTTCCTTACCATTACATAAAAGCCATTTCAGAAAAAAAATAACCAGCAGCTTTTGGATAATTAGCAGACAGCAAAATCACTGTTAAACATCTGTCAGTCTTCAAGGAACTGAAATCAGTGGGACCTGGGACTATTTGGATGTCAGAGAACCAAGCCTTTTATGTATGAAAATTTCCTGTAACTTGCCTAGAGAAATCAACAATTAAAAAAAACCCTGAAGTGATTTACAGAGCCACTCAGGTTCATGAATTACTGCGCTAAGTAATCGTCTGAAAATCCTTACCCATAAATATCTCAACAATTATGTTTGGCACAAACCTCAAAAGTCACTGAGGATGAAAAGCACATCAGTGCATGATGTTTCACCAGAATCTGGTTGGACAGACTGCCTGGCAGAAAACTCCACTGCTTTCTGTGCTCACCATTTTTACCAATGGCTTTGACTCTTTAAAATCTCTGGGCTTTGCAGCTATGAGAGATCACAGGTTTACACTCATATTTCAAAGAAAATATAGAGACTTGATCTAGAGACTAACCTGATGAGAGCATCAGAAAAATGAATATAAAAACTAACAAAGGCATCTGTGGAGTATTCTGGCACATCATAGATGGAAATTTGGAATTTACAATGGCAGTCTCACCTGGCTGTAAAATGTCCGATTCAGGGAATTCATCAAAGTTGGAAGTATCATCAATACTCTTGATTTCTATAGGGATTGCAGCTGGCCTTTCCCTGCAAATAAAGATACATGCCAGAAGAGTGAATATTGGCAAATGAGACATTCAGTTCCAGTTTTAACTCAGCTTTTTACACTTAAAAATTCCCTTTAATGCAGAGCACAAGGGTTTCACTGAGTGCATCACAGATGAATCTGACTCTGCTGTTTGCTGACACCACAGAGAGATTGTTTGGTTTCCTGTCCCTGCTGGTGTCTTCCTGACAGGCTTGGGGCAAACATCACTTTCCCATTAAGGGAGAGAACATTCCACACTTATCTACCACATAGCCACCACCGGGATCTTGTCACCACCCACCACTGTGGTTACTCTGCTTCACAAACCCAGCCCAGCAGGATGGCATTTGCAGCCAGAGCTTTACAATTCCAGTGCTCATCAGCCTGGACCTCATCCAAAACCTTCGGACTCTTTGCGACACTCAGCATCTCCCTCCCAAACCAGGCTGGCTCTGCTTTAGCACCTCCACAGGCAGGGAGCCCTTGAAGGAGTTTTAAGGTGGCCCAAGGAATCTGTCCCACCAAAACGTTCACACTGGGACACAGCACTGTGGGAAAGGCAGTGATTTACACCTGTGAACTCATCACAGTTCTAATTACTACACTTACAATTAAATCCACAGCCACCCTACAACAATTTCTTTCCATTCTGGGTAGTCTGGAGCAATCTGAGCTATCTCAAGACAGTTAAACTGATCATTTCTATGAATGTCAGCAAGGCCTGAAAACCTTCAGTGTGACCCACCTATTGCCAGTAGCTGCTTTTCAAAATGAAAGATACATTGGAAATAATTGTCCTGGACATCATACCACATGACATTCTTGCTTTCATGGCTTTCGTTCTCCCTGTAAAACGTGTATATACATACCTGATATGTCCCCAGTCTACTCCTTCAAAAAATGGATGACTTTTTATTTCCTCTACTCCATTGCTACCAATTCTATTTTCTGAGTCAATACAAAACCTGGAAAAGGGGAAAAAAACAAAGGGAATGTTATGATAAATACAGACAGAAGCAACAGTATCCAGTATCAAGAACTTCTAGAAGTTCTTTCAGTTGTTCCCCACGACTTGGGGTAAGATCAAAGCAGCCCATTGCATCCAGGAGAGAAGGGAAATAGCAGCAGCAGAACATTGTTAAACCCCAAACCAAAAAGCAATGATGCCAATAAGTGACACCTTCTCTAAACTGCTACATCCCTATCTTCCAGGTTGGTGAAAAGTTGCTGCATGTTCTAGTAAGATCAGTTTGGAATGGAGGCTTAAATCCTTACTACTGAGAACCCCTATGCATGTTCTCAACTATTTAAACATCCATGTTTCCAAGTCACACTAAGGGGAATGGATACACTTAGTAAATCAGGACTGCTCTCTGATGTCATGTTCTGGATCCCAGTCAGCCAGCCCATTCCAAACATGCCATGTCCCCGTTCTCCCCCTTTCCTCTCCTCAGAGGTTGCAGGTGGTGCAAAGACCCAGGCCTGTTGCTGATCCAGCCCTTCTGCATAAGCTCAGCTCAGACCCCAGAAGAAATTGTCAGTTTAGGAGGAGCAGCCGTGAACAGCAGGAAGCAAAAGGTGAAATCGGAGACAGACAGGATTGGTGAGATGGGGACGGTTACCTGCTTGAGCAGGCCAGACAGGAAAAGCCTAAAATCCTACAGAGGGAAAACAGGGAGGTGGAAGCTCTCTTGACAGCAACTCAGTGAGCTCAGGGATTTGTTCCAGGGAGCAGCAAAGGCTGACCCTTCTCCTCTGGACTGATGCTGAGCTGGCTGGAAAAGCCTCTCAAGTATCTCATCCAGGACATGGGAATACCAGCATTTGCCTAGGAATTCATTAAATCCCAGCCGTCTTCTGCTTGTGTAGCACAGCAGGTTAGGCTATGAACTGTCTCCAATTATAAATTAAAGTTCTTTTGCTTGGTTGGGTGTCACTGGGGAAGGAAACCTGCCTGTATTTGTATTGCAGCTTGGCAGGCTGGGTGGTGCCAAGGAGACCTCAAACCCTGGAACAACACTCAGCCAGAGCAGCCACAGGATTTGTCAGGCTCTGTCTGAACCCGAGCTTATTTTAGTTTGGATTTATCTGTATCTATAACAAATACCAGCTCAATACCATCATCTCTGTCTGCATCTCCCTTGAAGCCAAAACACACGTTGCCCAACTCGTCCAAGCTGTAATGGACAAAATACCCAAAATGCCCAGGTGGTTGTTGTCCAACCTGTTTTGACCTCATTTTAGAAGATCACCTATAACTAAGATGTTTGGCTCCAGTTTTAACCCTTCTCTTTGCGGAGACAAACTGCTAAATTCAAGTAGTAGTTGTGTAAATAGATGCATGAGGAAGACATGCTGACAAATAAACTGAAATCTCTAAAAATTCCCCAAACACAGCCAGAGTTGAGGAGAAAGGAATCCTCAGCAGAAATGCTGAACTCTGTCCTGCAGAGCACTTGGGATGCTGACAAGGAAGGCTGAGCAGAACACTGGAGAAATAGACAGTGAAAATGCAATAGAACTGTTTTACACTAACTTATGCCTGAGGATTAGCAACAATTGAATTATTTGAGCAATTAGTGTCACTAACTGGAGGCAGGATAACTGTTTCTTGTATTTGTTATGTTTTTGTAGGTTACTGGACCACTGCTTGAACTAATAACACATTCTAGTTTTGTGAAGTACATTCCCCTTTTTGCCTGTAACAAAATTGTATAAGGCTATAACATTAGCTTTGAAAAGGAAAAAAAGAAAAGAAAAAATATCAAACCCAAAACCAATGTACCCCCCAAACACTCCCAGGACAAGAGAGCATTTCTGCCTGACCTTGTCACCAAAACCCTCACAAAAACCTCAATGCAAATTAAAAATTGGGATTTTGAAAGAAGTGAGTAAATCCAAAACATCTAAAGATTCCTGTTCAGTGCGTTAAATGCTGGTGAGTGGTTCTTTTCTTGCCCCCTCTGAGAAGAGAAAAATTCTGTGTTGATCCCTTTATTTTTGGTCTGCTCTGTTTCTCCTTATTCTGTGGTACAAATCAACCTCATTCCAGCTTATTCCTTCATGTTAAACAAATGGCAAAGGGAGAAAGACTTTAAAAAATCCATCAAGGATGGTGACAGAAGAAAGCAGCCTTCCCTCCAACATAAAGTTTCCTTCACACAGAACAGGAATTTACCCTGACAGAAGATGACCCTGGCTGGGCAAGAGGCCAGAGTTGGATTTTCCTTACTCACCTTAGAATTAAATCCTTTGCTTTCTCTGAAATGGGCACCTCTGGAGGAAATACCAACGTTTCTTTCCAGTTCATAACTTTCCTGTAAGTCTCCTGTGGCGTTTCTGAGCAGAAAGGTGGATACCCTGCACAAACAAATCAAAAATTAATACACTTCTCCCAGGAGAGCAGTGACCTGGGCCTCTGCTTTTGTCACTGGGGCTCCCAAATCTAACAAGTATTAGCCACAGTTTTCTCTTCTGAACAAATGGACCCTGTTACCTCTGAGCACTCTTAAGCTGGGATTTTTAACGTACCTATTAGCATTTCATACATAATCACTCCCAAGGACCACCAGTCACACAGCTTGTTGTAGCCAGTCTGCATGAACACTTCTGGAGCAATGTAGTCTGGGGTTCCAACAGTAGAATATGCCTGGAAAAAGAAGAATCATCTCTTTAAAAGATAAATACTGCCATTTTACACTTTGCAATACCTTTTCCTGGGGATTCACATACACAATCTTGTTGTTTAGGTGAGCAAGAATGCTTAATTTGAGAACTCACAGGAACTAAAATCCCAAGAATATTATTCTTTTATATAAATAAACACAGAGAACCTCAAAAGTAAATGGAAATCATCCTCTTTAACATGATGAAATGGTAGAATATTGCAACTGCAATATCAGAAGGTCCTCTTAGCTAAAGTTTCAGGTAGCTGCATTACAAAAATACCCAAGAAGTTCTATTGTTGTGGTCTTTGTTTACTTTTAAAGGTATAATCAGTGGTAGATTCCCAGGTGTGACACTTATGATACACAAGCTGTGGACTGGGAATTGAGGGAGAGAAGAAAACCAAAACCCAACAGAAAAACCCCTCAAGACCAAAAAAGTCCCCCAAAAGCAGTTTTGCCACAAAAATACTTTAATTTCACTTGTCTGACCATAAAGAAACACTTTGTTGGACTGAACAGACCCGAGACATTTAGGATTGAACCAATGGGAATGTGAAACACGTGGCTCCTTTTCCAACAGTGTTGATGCAAGTTGTCATTTTGACCTTTTCTTTTGTCTGTGGGACTGTTCTTCACCACTCAGTTGTGCCACATCAGCCTTCACTGGACTTGAGAGAAAGCCTTTTCAGGGGTCTAATTCCAGGCTGGAACAAGGCTGTGAAACACAGCCCCACGAGGCAGCATGGGGTGGCAGTGTCATCTCATGATGTTTCATGAGGAAACAAGAGACAACCCCGAAGGTTTTTAGCAATGCTGCAGTAGGTGACTTTTTAAAAAGAGCGTGGAAAAATAAAAGGTTCCAAAATTTGACAGCGGAGGTTTTTTGGTGAAAATCAAGGGCAGAGATGGAAGTCTGAAATCCCATGGCTGCCAGACACTTTGCTTTGGTTCAGTTCATGCCACACTTCCCCCTGTTATGTGACCACTCCTCAGCACAAAGCTGGCCTGGAGCACTCCAGTGCCAACACCCTCCCTCCCACCACGGCCTTTACACCATGTTCCCGTTCAGCAGAGTGGGAATTCCCCCCAGCTCTCTAGAAAGGAATCCTGCAGCCACACATCTGCTCGTGGCTGAGCTGCAGGAATCAGAGCCAGGTGTCCACACTGCCCACACCAGAGAGCTCCAGCCACACCTTGGCCACGTGGCTGCTGGCACCAGAGGACTTGGGCCATGTGCTCACAAGGGAAAAAAAGGCATAGAGAAGAGCAGGGTCTTGCTATTCCAACCTTCTTTTGAGTTATTTGTGATTTTGGGAGCTTGCAGAGAGTGACATATGAGGGCCTTGCAGGTTTGAAAAGCCAGGAGCATTAGCAGTGAGTTTTAGTTTAACAATTTCTGTAAACAGTTTAAAAGCAAAACAAAAATTATACGTTATTTAATTAACTCACCAGCTGTCGCCTGTTCTTCTTCCACGTTTCTGCTTTCCTCTTTGAGTTCATATTCTGAAATGCTGATTTACAAAACAGTTATTAAATAACAAATGCATTTGTGAGAATGAAGAGAAAAAAAATTTATAGGGTTCCAGTTTTAAATAAGTATTTTGTATGTTTAGAATCCTTTAGTCTGGAAACAAATACATGACTGTAACTGAAAATGGGAACATGAGAATAACTACTGGCCAGTGCACAGCTGAAACTCATGTAAGTAGGACACATCATCAGCAATTCTAAATTAGAACTTGCTAAAATTTTTAGATCAGCTTCTGAAAAGTTCCATGAGACTGTCACTGACTTCAGTCTTTTGGCACATGAAACCCTTGTCCCTCCTGAAAGAGCAGTTCTGTAACTTCACCAAATTATGAAAAATGCATTAAAATATAGATACATTACATTATGTGTATTCATATCTGTGTATGAATGTGTAAAAATACATGATCACTGCAGAAATCAGAATTTCTTGCCTGTGAAATGCAGCCATGTCCCAGGGAACAAGCATTTCCAGTTTTCCAATTAAATGCAATCAGCCTGCCCCATCTTGCTTACCCCAGCAAAAACACAGGTACAAGGTACAGCTGCAGCTCAAAACCATTTACATGTTCAACTAGGACAGCTCATACTCACAGAAGTCACTTGGTGGGTTGTGTGTGAGGTTCCTGTAGAACTCTGTTCTGTGGGCTTTCTTTAAACCTGTGCAGAGTCCAAAATCAGACAGCTTTACATGACCCTAAAAAAAAAAACAAAACATCAGAGAACATGAAACCATTATTTAGATAGGTAGTGCCTGGAAATAAAAAAAATAAAGAAGGATTTTAATCACTGCCCATGCCCTCTCAGGCCATGATGGACTGGCACAGGACAAGCAGGGAAGCAATGGCTGAACCCTGCAGTTCTGGAAGGGTCTGTTTTCTCTTCAACATGGCCTCCCAGGAATGGTGATATTTACAATTTCCCAACAGCTGAGGGCAGCTACTTTGCCTGCTTTTGTTTTGAGCTGGATACCACTGCAACTGAGAAAGCCTCCAGGACAGAATTCCTTTGCTTTGTTTTGATGGTAACATTGGCTTTAATCAGTGCTAGATAGAACCCATCAAACCTGACAGACCTGTGCATGCTGGGATAATGCCTGGCCTCCATCACCTGAAAGATCTTTTCCCCAGCCTAGATAATTCCATGACTCTGTGATGCTTACTGAGTGCATTTCATGGCCAGAATGGTCAGTCTGACTGAGGGCGTTCCCACAGGTAAGTGGGTGATGAAATAAATGTAACTGTGGGAACTAAACATTTAGCATTGTCTGAATTGTCCACAGCTACTTCAAGATGCATGAAAGGAAGAGCATCACCTTTGAATGTGTATGAATATGAGCATCTGGCCACCCTGAGTGGGTTTTCTCCCTTAAAAGCCTTGTTTTAAATGGCTAAAAGGCTTCTCAGTAAGATTTGGCTCCTATTGGTGTTCTCCAAGGAAAACACAGTGGCCATTCCCTGCCTTCCCCCCAGCCAGTTTCAGTCTCTGGGGGGGCACCAGTGGCTCCCACTGCTCAGCAGCAGCATGTGCAGCCTGGCATCTTGGAAGCACCAGCAGTTGGAGAGCCCAATACGTGCCTTGGCATCCAGCAAGAGGTTGTCTGGCTTGATGTCCCTGTGGATAAATCCCAGCTGGTGAATGGCATCGATGGCCAACACCGTCTCTGAAATGTAAAACTGGGTCTCCTCCTCTGATAAGGTGTCCTTCTTCATGAGTAAGGTCATCATGTCACCTCATCAAAGAGAAGAAAATACAGCTTAGGGATCAGAACATTTTACATCACAAGGCTGATGTGAATCACAAGACTATAAGAAACCCCAGCAGAGTCCAAATTTAACCTTGTAACTGGCCTTATAGTTACTAATTATAAAACTATTACTGCAAGGACCTACAAACCCCACTTACTTTTTTAGGTGAAAATCCTAAACAGGAACTTTAATTGAACAGCCCGGGAAAATAGAGTGGAATTTTACACACGTTACATTTATTGCACAAACTGTTTGAATAAGGGATTTTCTTTGTTTTGTTTTTACTGTTAACAGCTTCAGCCGTAAAAAGCAGAAATTTCTGTCAGAATAATTATTTCATTCAAGTCTATTTAATCCCCCTCCACAACCCTTTTCCTTCTCCTGAAAATCAGGAATGGTCACACAACTGGAACTTCATTTAAAAGCGTGCTAACATTTTCATTTTAACCAATTATACAGCATGTTTGTTTCTAGCATTTTATAAAGCTGCCAACAGAAGCTAAGGAAGAAGTGCCTCTGTCACCTGATGCCACAGCACCCAGCTTACCTCCAGGTAAGAACTCCATGATCAGGTAAAGGTTCCTTTTATCCTGGAAGCTGTAAAACATTTTCACTACCCACGCTCCATCTGCTTCAACCAAAATATCTCTTTCTGCTCTGATATGGGCCACCTGAAAGTTTTTAAAATTATTATTATTAAAGGGCAAATATTGAAATATTTCAACAAGGAACATCACATTACACTCTTAGTCTTCAGCATCTTTTCATGACCTTTAGTCGAGGAACTATTATTCTAGCTCTTTCCATGCTTATATTTTCCATTATTTTTTACAAGATCCTAGGGTTTCTCTGGAAACACAAAGCACAGCTTGTTAAGCTGGTTCTGTTTGTTAGAAAGAACTGACTGAGCTGGTGGAAAAAGTGCAAGGGAGTTCAGGAATATCTGACCTTGCTCAGGATATGCCAGGTCCAGCTAAGGCTTTGGAAAAGATACGGAAAGCTGCTACCCCATAATTTGCTGGAAATTAGGAATAATGAAGATTGGAGGAAGGCTGTGTGTTTTCACTATAATGTACCCTCATCCTGGAGGAAAAATTAAAGACCTATGCATGGAAAAATATTTCTTGACAGCTGTAGGAAAAGCAGCAGACAGTTTTCTGCATCTCTTCCCCAGTTCTGCTGGTGAGGAAGATCTTTACATGAATCCTGCCACAGGGCTGCATGGGGCAAAGGTTCTCCCTCTGCAGCAGACACTCCAGCTGGGATTTATCTGCCTTTATTTAGTCTCATTAGAAAGTATTTCTTTCCACCCTCCACTCCTCAGTGCAGCTCTAAAATACAATAGGAAAACTTGACTTTTAAATAGCCAGGATTTCTCTCAGTGCTACCAGGCTTGAAAAAAAAAAAAATACTAGATTTCTTTTTTTATGTGTGTCCTCTGTCTATTGCTCTCCATGGAACAAGCCAGGCAATGAAAATTCCAGCAGATAAACACTCTCCAGGGAAGATCACTGTCCCAGACTGAATGCAGAGCATGAGCTCAGACTCCTTCCCACATCAGGTTTTGCACCACACAAATCCTGGCTGCTCTGCACACCGTGCTGCTCCTCTGGATCCCTAAATTCAGGGCATGGGCTGCAGGAGACAAAATAATCTGTGCCAGGGGAAAAAAAAAAGTCTCACTACTGCAGGGAAATGATGTGCAAATGATAGGTGAGGTTTGGACTGGTATGAAAAAAGTCCTCTTTTATCCCTGGAGACACCCACCCTGAATTTCTTTGCTTTGTGGTGCTAAAGTACTTGCTTGTCCTCACAGTGAATTTTTATCTAAAAGTAAAAGCAAAAACCAAACAAAACGAACAAAATCAAAGCAAATAAACCCACAAGATTAGACCCAACTGTAAAGCAAATCCAAGGAAGACAAAGCTGATGAACAATGTTATTTCTGCTGGTTTTCTTGAACAGAAAACATCAAATAGCTCCATTTTTACTTTGGCACAGGATTATTTTTCCAGAAGCATTTTCCTTGAAATGCATTATTACAGATTCAGTACTATAAGCACCGTGGTGATAAGGGGAAAAAAATAAAATCTTTGTCACTATTCCAGATTGGTTGTAAATAAAGTATTTTTAAAAATGCAGTTACATGACCTTATTTCCTAACTTGTGCTTCTGTTGTGCTTTGGTAGCAACGCCATAGACCCTTTGGACTGCCAGACCATTACAGGGGCTTTCAAAGGTGAAAAATATTGTCTAGACAGGGTAAGTTTGAAATTTAGGGGACTTATAGATCACAAACCTGCTCCTTCTCCAGCATATCTGCTTTTCTCAGTATCTTCATTGCATAAATGTGACCTGTATCCTTCTTCTGAACGAGGCGGACCTTGAATGAGAGAGAGAACCCAGTCAGTCTTCTCTGCCTCAGAAATCCACTGGAAGGCTCCCAACTGCCAGGCATGGAAAAGTTCTCTTGTTAAATCAAAACACATTGAAAAGGGAATTATCCTGCACCATGTGCAACACTAATACTAGGGAGGAGCAGTTGATGTTTGAGGGAGAGTCAGTAGGCACACTGACTCCAGGTAGCTTGGACTGTGTAGGTTAAAATTCAGGAGGAGAAATAACTGATGGGACACAAGGCAGAAATGAGGTTTATTAAGAGGAGCTGTGCCACTGCAAATCCACAATTTCAGAGGGCCATGTGGGCAACACCAGTGTGAGAAGCCATGGGAAACAAAGTGTCTTTGCAGAAGCCTCGGGAAATCAATGCATGTGATTAATCACTACACTTATGCTTGGAGCATGATACAAATAGCTGCTGTTCTGCAGTAAAACAATTCATTAAATTGTAATTAAAATGCTTCACTACAGTGGTCAGTCCCGTTTTAATGTTCTGTTCAAGCAAGAATGCCACAAACCTCCCCAAATGCTCCTCTTCCTATGACTTTCAAAGACTCGAAGTCATCCAAGCCGAGCCTGGTCCTCTTGAGCCGCAGGAACTCCGTTTCCTTGCGAGCATGCTGTGACCTGCGCAGCTTTTTCTGAGGACACACACACAGGAATCCATCAGGCATTTGGCAGCAGAGGGTCAAGATATGCACCCTCCCTTCCTGGGTAGTTCTTCTCTGGAATCCCAACAGGAGAAAGACTTCTCCTTCTACATTTTTTTCTGAATTTCTCAAAATATGATCCTTGAGTACGGTCTTTTTTGTAGAAGCCTCAGGCACAGTTTCACCTTTTCTTTCTGGTGGGGGGTTCTATTTTATTTTTATTACTTAGTTATTAAAAAAAAAGAAAAATAATGAAGAAAAACTATCATACTGGTCCAAAGTGTATCAGTCCCAAGGCCAAAGTCACTGCCTGAGGCAAAGACTCTCCATTTTGGGCAGCGTAAAGGATCAATAAAAGCTGAAGCTGGTACCCCACCAAGAAGAGTGATGACAGGCAACAAGGAGCTTAGCAAGCAGCAGAGGTCCTGGTTACAGATCTATAACAAAGTCCATTTGGTTTATGGCAGGCAAGCACTCAATTCTGAAAGAAAAATCTGTCTAAATTCCATCATATATTTCGTCTGATGAAAATGTCACCGGGATTCACCCCAGGAGAAGACAAACGCTGCTCCCAAAGATGCTGAGATCTCAGAGACTGCTAAGGAGGACCCTGGAGCAGGCACCTGCCAGACTCTGTGCTGGGATTCCAGCATCCTTCAAAGCCACAAGATGGCAATACACACCCACACTCATTTTTCCACTTCCCAGTAGTTACAGCAGCCACAAAAACTCAAAAAGGACTGAGACGCTCTTCCTACTTATTTCCCAGCCTGTCCTGAAGGCAGACATGGTGTAATGGACCTCAGAAAAGCAATTTATTGACTAGAGTTCTGAGAGATGGCAACCAGGCTGAGATCTCTCCTCATCTGTATCCAAATGGAGCAAAGGTGTGACGGTTTATTGTTTAAATCAAGAAAAATTGGTGCAGTATTTTGCTTTCTACCCACTTCTAACCACATGCCACCTTTTCTTTTTCTTGCCAAATGCAACAGCAAACAATTTTAGTTTTTGAGAAGCTTGCTATATACTTGCTGTTGCCAAAAGAACTATAGATAGCATGAAAAGCCTTTCAAGTATCAGTCAGGCATATTCCCAGCTTCCCTAATAACCAGGTTATTGACAGGGGCAATATTCATGTACAAAATATAACTTACTGTCACGCTGACTGATGTTTCTGGGAGCTCCTCAAATGCCCATTTGAAGCAGTGGGACAAAAGCAAAGCAGTTTGTAAGGTTACTTAAAGCAGTATTTACCTCCTCATCTGCAAGGCCTTCCTCTTCCATAGCCACTTCCAGCTTCTTCTGCCTGCCAGAGGGAGAAACAGGGGATTGCACCTCTTATTATTTATTAAAACCAAACATAACACTACAGCAAGTCAGCACCTTTGCTTCACATACTCCAGTTACTGAAGAATTTGCCTCAAATAGAAATCTGGAGGCAGACAGCCCCACTCCACCCAGTTACTCATTTGTGAACAAAGCTGTGGAAAATGTACAAGCAAATTTAAGCACATGCTCATGGACTTGCAGAATCAGGCATTAAACATATATGGAAAAGGGCGTCATTAGAGTGATTACATCTTGTTGAATTAAGGCTGGTTTTATCAATTAAGATTACAAACCAGAATAAAAATGGGTTTTTTCACAGTTTCTATCTTAGTTCCATCTCCCACCCCCCAGTCTCCTCCAGCTTCCATCCCCTCAGTGTGACCACCTCCCCTTGGTCACACACCTGCTCCTGCCCCCTTCCCCCCATGCCCACTAACCCTGCTCCCCTGGATGCACCACCCTCTCCTCCCAGTGTCCTGCCCAGGCCGGGACTCATGGCTCCAACTCTTCCCCGGGTGCCATGCCAGGCTGGGAGGCTCTGGGCAAGGAGCAAAGCCTGGCCAATATCCCACAGGTGCCAGCGGGTCAGCACATGGCAGTGTGGCCGCAGGACCCCTTTTTGTCCACCCACAGGATGCTCCCTCTATAGCTGCCAGAGTGCAGCTTTCTGAAGGCTGCTTACCCCCAGCAGCAGGCAGGAATTCAAAGGCTTGAAGCCAGGCTGCTGGTGCTTCTCTGCACTTTGGGAAGTACAGCAGGATCCTCTAAATTAAAGGCCCTTGATAGACATCTATTCTCCTAACTAGAAGCAACTCCATTACATGGAATAATGACTAAATATGATGAAGAGAGAAACCCTGCTGCTTGACTGAAAACCCTTCAATTAAAAACTTATTACCAGGGGAATGATAATTTCACACACTAATGACAATCCAACACAGCATTCATTATAATCAAACACTTGGTGCTTTGACACTTAATCCAAGTGGCACTTCACCACCTCAGACTCAGGACTAGGCACTGCTGGGAGAAGCTGAGTGCTGATGACCATCCCATACTCCCATGCAAGGAGTACCAGAGCAGCACCACCCAAGCAGAATTTCCATATGGGGATTACATTATCCCCAAAAGCCTTCCTGCCCACCCAAGAGCCTCTCAAAGCCTCCACCATCAACCCCTTACTTCTTTACTGGCCCCGATTTGCACACCAGCTCTGTGCCTCCTTTCCTTGCCCCATCACCCCATCAAACACCTCTCAGTCCTGTTCCCCATCTCCTGTACACTTCCTCCTGCAGGGTTTGGGAGTCCTGGCATGAGCTCCATGGTGCAGAGCCGGAACAGAGAGCACAAGCCACTGCCTTACCCCAAACTCAGCAGCTCTGCAGAGTTCACTCCCTGGGGCACAAACAGAGGAATCAGAGGTCCCCAACCCCACACGGAAGGAGAAACCTCACATGTACTGCACAATAAGACCCTGCACAGAGAAGTTTCCACAAGGTACCTATGAGGAGGTAAACTGCATGAAAACATCAGAAGTGGAGGTCCTTGATCACTCAGAGACTGGGATGCTCACAGGTCCCCCCAAAGACAGCCTGTGCCCTCCAGGAATTTGCTCCCTTCCACCACACATAGAAAAACTTCCCAGAGCTGCCCCATCCCTGGGGATTGAAGTGCCCTTGAACAAACACCAAGAGCAGCTGCAGAGGGGTGAGAGGAAGCAGAGGCAGTACCTGGTTTCCCTCTCCTCGTGCTGTATGATCAGGTTGCTGTAGAAGTTCTCCAGTGTGAGTTTGGCCACCGTCACTCTCTCCCGGGTGTGGTTACTCATGGGAAAGGATGTTGTAGTCCCTGCAGTCATCGCCATGGTAACATGTACTGAAACAGAGCAGGTCAAATCATTACTCACTTCAAAAGGAAAATTAAACATATATTTATTCCTCTGTCCCACTCTCCAGCTCCAAATTCTTAGGCACTCCAGAATTCACAGTAAAGGCACTGTTCTTTAGATATAAGAAACTCTATTAAGAGTTGCCTTATTAAACTATCCCAAGATAGCAGGGGGATGTGCTGCCCACTCTCTAAAAAATAACAACATGCTGGCAAAACAAAGAGTGAATCATAGAAAAAAGCATTGCACACTCTGGGCAGCTCACCCAGCTGTGCTTGTCCACAAATAAGGAAAATGTCCCTCTGGCAGACATGGGCCCAGCCTGGGGGAGGGAAAAGTGGAAGTAGGGGGAAGGATCAGGCAGCTCCCAGAGTGGGACTTGTCACAACTCCATGACAATTTCAGACTCCAAAAATTCTAGATGCTAAAAAAAAAGATGGGATAAAATGAGACAGCAAATGGACCAAATCCCTAATCCCAGTCCAGGGGAGAAGTTATTTCAAGGATAAAGATAACCATCAAATATATTTGAATTTTAAAGCTGCTCTACAAAGCTATATCTGGCCAGGTGGTACTTTTGGCTTAAGGCACATGGTCACTAGGCACCTAAAAACTGGGAATAAAGAAAGAAAGAAGAAAGAAAGAAGAAAGAGAGAGAGAGAGAGTCCTTGAGAGCTTTCATCCTGAACCCAAAGAATTTGGATGTACTGGAACCACACTTTTCAATGTTGGAAAAAGACATCTCAGGGCAGCTCTGAGTGCCCTGCAGCTGATCCAGGAAAGCCAGGGGAGATAAAAAACCCAAAAAACAGCACAATTTGTCCTAAGATTCATGCCCTGCCTGGAAGTGGGTTGAGGCACTTTAGAAGAGCTTTACAGAAGAAAAGCACGAGGAGCAGCATCTCAGCCCCACTCTCATTCGGTCAGGTTGTTTTGAGGTTAGTTTTGGAAAATTACACAGAAGTACACATCACAGAACCATGGAATGGCCTGGGTTGGAAGGGACCTCAAATATCTTGTTCCAAACCCCTGCCCATGGGCAGGGACACCTTCCACTATCTCAGATTGCTCCGAGCCCCATCCAGCCTGGCCTTGAACACTGCCAGGGATGGGGCAGCCACAGCTGCTCTGGGCAACCTGTGCCAGGGTCTCCCCCCCCTCACAGGGAACAATTCCTTCCTCATATCCAATCTAACCCTGCTCTCTGTCAGTGTGACGCCATTGCACCTTGTCCTGTCACTCCAGGCCCTTGTCAAGAGTCTCTCTCCATCTTTCCTGTGGGCTCCCTTTTGATTATTTAGTTAATCCTTCTATTTCACCAGGGGATTGTGCGGAAGACAAAATCTGAATTAGGCTTAATTTAAGCAGATCCTAAAAGCTTTTAAGGTAAACTGATTGGGGGTTTCATACAGAAGGAAACGCACACGTCCACACTGGGGCAGGAGGACTGCTCTGAACTCTGCTCCAAGCTCTTTGTTTTGATTCTGCCTGCTACAGTCTGAGAGGGTGGGATTTCACCCTGTGGATTTTTCATGGCATCTGATGTGACAATAGGATATTTGTTGCCAGAAACGCAGCTGCTGTGTCCCAAATAAAGGCGTTTTATAGCATCATGTAGATATTATTTTAGCTGTTTATTTTGAAGTGCACAAGACACCAGTATTCTGAGAATAAAAATATATCTCTCCATAAAGGGACAAAGAGGTTTTAATAGCACTACAGCTGCTTCAAAATGATGCCAATATTTCTATTTTTTAATCAATCTTTTATCCCCTTCAGTCTTCTACTAAAGAAAGATGAGATCTGTCAATTCCGAGTAGTCTTTACTAAAAATTAGGCGGTTCTGTTCTTCACACAGAGACATCCCCCATGCTGGACACATCTCCAAAATCTGAGGACTTGGCACTGGTCTCACTGTAGTGTTTATTGTACAATTTTACATCTTTTCCTTCGATAGGTGGGAAAAAATAAATACAAAAAAGTTGATAAGAGCAAATCAAACAGAGCAACTGCTGACCACACACCAGCATCTGAGATTAAGTTATTTCAAGAAATGACCTAACAGAGTGAAAACCTGCCTTCTGATAATTTTGGAACATCAGGATAGAGCAGCATTAACCCAGGCTTGAAGTGGATTAACCTTTACTTAAGGTAAAACTCTTGCACCGGATATTTCTCCTTTGCACGTCTTGGATTCCTGGTAGGATAAAACAACTTTGCAACTTGATTTCCTGTTCATTTGTTTTCCCCATGCTCTACACCCAGAGATGCAGGCACTGCCAGACAGCAAATCCAAGTCACTGGGCTTTGTTAAAGTTGTGAAAAGGAGATGCCAATTCCAGCACTGGCACCCCACACTAAGAACAGCGGGGCTGACCCTCATATGCTTCACAGGAGGGAAATACAGATGAGTGCCCCCAGTTAGCTCTGCCACTGCAGGGAAAAAACCAACCCAAAACCACCACAAAGAAAATATCTGTAAAACCAAGAGATGACTTAAGCCCTCCAGCATCCTCAAAGCAAATGAAAAAGAGCACAGACCTGTCAGGAGGGGTGAGATATCCCACAAAATCCTATGTGAACTCACAGCTGAGAAAACCTCTTCAGCCTTTTTCCTCCTCCGTCTCTGCTTCCACTAACAAGCCCCCAAACACAGCACAAATCCACATCCCAGGCAAAATATTCAGCTGGGACTCACCAAGTAGAGTCCTTAAGCATGACCTTTATAAACGAATGATGCAGAGGAACGGGGGTGGGAAGGAAGGAGCTTCAAAATAAGACCTTTTATTGACAGCACACTACTTGTACTGACCTCACTACATTAACGGGAATGCTTTGAAAAGGTGCCACCCAGAATTCTTGGAAATGCCCTCACAAGCCTACTAGTTCCCCCAAATTCATGCCACTTCCATAATGGAACCATTCCACTCCTGCTGCATCACCAGAATTATTACTTCTGGCTCCCTGGACCACCAAGAAGGTCATATCCAACCAGCTGGCCGCATTTAGCCAGAACTCCTCTGGCTGACAGGGATCTTTCTGAAGGGCCTGGAACATCCCCAAGCGTGAGGAAGAAAGACATCAAAGGGATGTAATGGACAGGAGCCGCTGAGCCCGCGGGAGCAGGGCTCAGAGCTGCCGGGAGCGAGGATGCCATATGTGCTGCCTGGCGCAGGGAATGAGCCCGTGCCTCCTGCAGGGATGGCTGAACTGCCAAGCCCGAGCTCTCCTGCTGCCTGCTGGGCACCTGCAGCACGGGGATAAGCAGCTATGGATGTGCAGCAACGGGGGGGAAATCTTGCCACCAGAGGCAGGAGGGAGAACAGCACAGAGGGGAAGAGAGGAGGGATGTTCCTGAAGGATGAGGGAGAGCAGGGAACACCTACAGAAAGGGGAGAGCAGCCAAATGCTACTGAACTGGAGTTTTCAAGTCTCTCCTGATCCATCACTGAATAGAATATTTCAGTTGGAAGGGTCCTCTCCTTCCTGGCAGAAAAATGTTTGCTAATCAAAGCACACATTTGACCTTTTATTCCTAGATCTTTCCTGACTGGGAAGCAGAGAAAGGCCAAGCAGCACCGACTACAACTTCTCTTGTCACAACAGCTCTAAATCAAACTCTGCATCTGTTTTCCTGAGAGTTTCCACTGTTTAAACCCAGATTCTGCCACACCACTGTTAACTCCAAACCCCACATCCTCTCTGGGGCACCTCTTGGCAGCTCCCACAGCCTGTCATTAATGTTTTCATTAGACTACTGGATTAAGTCTCCTGTTAAATGAGTGCAAAAATCACTGAGGCATCCCATGCCACTTGCTGCAGCAGCTCCAAAGAGGAGAGATGGAAGAAATCAGAGCAAATGGAGAACTGCTCTGCCCTGAAACGTGGCAGTTCGTGAGATCGCTTTTTAATCAGGAAGGGATAAGAAGATAGAATCCAAGCCTCCTGCACAGGCAAGTCTCCTGCACAGCTGTGTCAGTAAGACAAGCCACAGGATATATCAAATCAGGCTGGATCAAACTAATCAAACTACTATCAAACCAATCTGGACCTAAGTCACACAATGGAAATACCATTTTTCTTTCTGAAGCCATGTATGTAGTACAGTTATACAGTAGCCCTAGAATAAATTTACTCAGGACTCAGTGAATATTTAAGTTAGGGAGCAAACCTCACATCCAATTCTGCCAGAGAGAAAAACACCCTTTTCCCACATGACAGAAGGATGCTGCTGGGCCTCCAATTTGGATTTACAATATCAAGCTACACACATGTTCAGCAGGACAGGGAAGAGCAATCCTCCCTCCAAAATGACATCACAGAAAGACTGATAGTAATTTTAATTTATCCACCCAAGCACACCCCTAAAGCCCAGCAGTTAGGCAGGCAGTTTGCTGTTACAGTAAAGCTGCCAAGTTTATGAAGTTTCCATTTAACGTTCCAAGGGAATTTGCCTCTTGAATGAAAGCCTCTGGATAAGGCAGATACTGAAACATATTTCTGCCTTTCAAAACTCCTGGTTTTTTCAGCACAACATTGAACTCGCTCCTGAAATGAGGTATACAAATGGCATTTTCCAAGAATTGGGAAGTGAAAGAGAAAGATGAAGCAAATGCATAGAGCACAATAAAGTGGGTACCTTCAGAAACTCCAGCTGTTACCACCGTGCCCAGTGCTGGGGCTCTTCTGGGTGAGAAGTGAGAACAGACTCTGCTTGGCTCCTTCCAGACAACACAGCCCAGAAACTCACCAAGCTGGGCACTAAAACCCACGGCTGACAAGGATTATATTAAAAAAAAATGACAAGGATTATATTTAAAAACTGAGGTGCTATCTCGGAAAGCAGCACGGACACAGCAAAGCTTCGAGCATGAGCGCCAGCCCCGCTGTCTCCAAATTGTTTGAATTCTCCTGAAGAGAGACAGGATATATATAAAACTGAAAAAAAACCAACCCACCATACACAAATAACAGCATGATTCACACCAAGGGGCAGTGGGCAGGGCCAGACAAATGAAACAAACAGCCCAAGGCTCAGCAGGATGATGTGGTGGGACATACTCTGAGCAGCTTCTGAGACACGCAGCTGTACGTGGGCTGAGCAGAGAGCAAAGATAAAAATGCTGGACAACAGCTGGTAGTTCCAGTGAGGGAACAGAAAGAGAAAGTGCCATCAGCCCAGAGGGAAAATGACTTTCTGCACTACAGTTTCTGCTAGCACAGGTTTGGCAACTGTGCAGTGCATATTTTCACCACCCAGTTGTTTATACTGAACCTCCTCATGCTGAGTATCACAGAATGGCCTGGGTTGGAAGGGACCTTAAAGCTCATCCAGTTCCAACCCCCCTGCCATGGACAGGGACACCTTCCACTGTCCCAGCTTGCTCAGAGCCCCATCCAGCCTGGCCTTGGACACTGCCAGGGATGGGGCAGCCACAGCTTCTTGGGGCAACCTGTGCCAGGGCCTCCCCACCCTCAGAGTAAAGAATTCCTTCCTCATATCCAATCTAACCCTGCTCTCTGTCAGTGGGAAGCCATTGCCCCTTGTCCTGGCACTCCAGGCCCTTGTCAAGAGTCTCTCTCCATCTTTCCTGTGGGCTCCCTTCAGGCACTGCAAGGCCACACTGAGGTCACCCCAAAGCCTTCTCTTCTCCAGGCTGAGCAATCCCAGTTCCCTCAGCCTTTCCTCCCAGCAGAGCTGCTGCATCCCTCTGCTCCCCTTGGTGTCCCTGCTCTGGGCTGGCTCCAGCAGCTCCCTGTCCTTCCTGTGCAGGGCCCAGGGCTGGATGCAGCCCTGCAGGGGGGGCTCAGCAGAGTGGGGCAGAGGGGCACAATCCCCCCTCCCCTGCTGCCCACGGGGCTCTGGGCTCAGCCCAACTGAGAGGGGCGTCTGTCTTATGTTTCTATAACCCACTTTAAATCCAATTCAAAGCTTCTGATTAAGCTCCAGAGACACCCAAACCTCTACAGGAAGTTTCTGAGCAGCAGGCTGACAAGAAAACCCCACTAGTTCCATCTATGTCAATCATGGGCTAGTATTTTTCAATTCTTGGGGTGTGATCTTAATATTTGTGTTGTTTCTAAATATAGCTTTCTGTGCTTAGAAGAGAACCTTGTCCAAAGTTTACTCATGTCAACAAAAAGCCCCTTCAGCTCAATAGGTTTTGACCTAATATTCCCATTCCAGCCTCAGGACGATGCTTCCTGCTGTTACTGAGGTTTGTAATTATCAGATCAACATGTTTGTCAGGCACTGCTCTGGAGTATGTTTCAGACAGAAAAATAAGTATTTTGTTCCTCCATAATTCATGTTTTCAGTAGTATCACCATTCACAAGCCCTTGTTTAATTTAATCTGCTACCTAAAGGAAGCCACACTCCCTGCCAGATAAAACAAACGGGCTATTTCATGTGCAGATTCTTCTTCAACATTATTGCCATGACCAGATCCTTCTGACACCCTTCAGCTTTTACAACAGTCTCCCTTTGGGAAGGGAAAACAAAGTAAGACTGCAATATGGCATCACTGACACTTCAGCATTTCATTTACCTTGTTTATTTACTTCATCTCCTTTAGCTTTCCTTCCCCAACGTGCATTATGGCTGAGTAACTTTTGCTACTTTGAAGTTACAGAATTAATTATATTTGTTCTATTTAAAGTACCACTAAGAAACTGAGTAAAATTAGCCCCATTGGAACATAGGCTTTACTATTTAAAAGCCAAAGATGTTCAAATGTTTTAGCCATTTTCAGTCATTCTTTCCCCATGGGGCATCTGGGTGAGGCTCCCGTTTATAGTCACAGCTAAAAGCAGAAAGTGCTCCGTGACTCCTGACCCAAAAGGAGTGGACACTCCCAGTGCCTGATCCCCAGGGCTCTGAGAAACCCCTGGGGAGACACTCCCAGGCACACAGGACTCGGGATGCAAACACCACAAAGTCCTGCAGCCACAGTGGTGATGCTGCTGATGATGATGACACCAGGGAAACCTGGGGGACAATGAGACCCAGAGACCATTTCGGGGTCTCAGCAGCCAGCTCCAACATGCTCCCTAAACTCCAGAAGAGTTTAATGCAACTAAAAAAGATGCTTTCAAGATGAAGGAAGGTACTTTCCTGCCTCAGGGTAGATTCCTAAAGCTAAAAACATCCCAAAATGTCAGTGTTGGTCTCTGATGAAAGCAGGCAAAAAACCCCTCTGCCAAACAGCAGGAACCCCTCCCAGCGCAGGCTGTGTGCGTGCTGTAAGCTGGCATGAGCCAGGACTGTCTCTGGAAGGAGCCATCCCATTTTCCATCCAACCATCTGTTTGTTTCCCTCCCGCTGCCACTCTGTGCTTTGTGCCAGCACAAGAAGCTGCACAACCCGCACTGAGGAACCATCACCAGGCTGAAATTAATTCTTTTAAAAAAAGTTGGGGTGAGGCTGGTTTCACCTGCAGGGATTGACAAGGGCCACCCTGCCTCAGGCTGAGCCCGCTTGGCCCTTCCCACGGAGTCTCTCCGAAAGCGGGAAATGAGCGGGCAAGGCCTCCTCGCCTTTTAATTTGGCTCGCAGAAATTAATCTCAGAAATCATTCCAACACACCCGCAGTAATGATAAGGAAATATTTCCTAATATGGAATAAAAACTGAATATTGGAGTTGTGCTGCACTCCAGGATTTCCTGCGATTCAACACAGTTGAGCAGCAGAAGTCGCCCATGAACAGCGGCCGAGACTCAGCTCCGTGCTGCTTTTGACGAGCAGCAAGCGCAAATTCACTTCCCTGACAGGAAAAGGTAGAGGCTGAAACTAGGTATGGGTATGCAAGAGTATGTGGGGGGATATACATATAAACTAAGTCTACCTACAGCTATGTAAGATACAAAAACTGTTTATTTCCCTTAAGAGTCAATCTTTTGTCCATTTCAAATAGCAAAGAAACTTCTGATCCAAATGTCGTAACCTTGGCTTTCACAAACAATGGGAGATTGGTCATCTCAAGTTTAGAAAAGCAAATCCACTAATAAGGTCACTTGCATCTCAGCTACACCTGCCCCAGCCTTTGGTGATACCATTACATTCTTTATGCTCTACTGTCAATAGCTCTGTCCCAAAGTGAGGGGTACATCTGAAGACATTCTGTACCTAAAACACTCACTCAGCATTGAAGGACATATAATGACTTACCAAAACCTTCCTGAGCTCAGTTCTTTCAAATAACTCATTTCATTTTCTTTACTTTTCAAAACAATCCAACCACTGGGTTGGATTGGGCAATCCCCACTGAAACTGCCTCACCGTGCATGTGTGCGTGGCTGTGGGCAGGACTCCCCACCCACCCCCACCTCGCAGAGAGAGGGGACACACGGTGGTTGTGCTTCTGTTCCACCAGCAAGGATGGAGGGCTAGAGCCAGGCACAGGAAGGGAACAGAGGTGCTGGTGTCTCCACACAATGCTGTCTTCCAAGGAGTGCTCCAACTGGGAGGTCAGCTCAGGACAACGCTGTGGATGACTAAATGAAGCATGAGACATGATGAGGGAACCAGACCTGCAGTCCCCAAGCAGCCACTCCTTTCTTCCACTGTTTAACACTGGGTGCATTTTAATTTCCTGGGGACAAGAGAAATCAGCAGCTTGCTGGAAAGCCAACAATGCTCTGCAGTGAAATAGCATTTCATAGCCTGCTTCAGCTCACTTGTATCTGTCCTTTCTCCTGGTTCTCCCCATGTTTCACAGTGCTGCAAATCTTCGGCATCTCAGAAGTGTCTAAACACAGGAAGCTCTTCTATTTACTGGAGTAATTGCATTCCTGTGCACTTCAGAATTTTCAGAGCTTTTAGCAGGTGAAAATGCATCCAGGCATAAGAAAACACTGTTTTAAGACCTGTTAAATTACCTGACATTAAAAAAGCCCATGCTAAGTATCTTGCTGCAATATTTTGGATAGTGAAATAATTACAAAGAGAGCAAGGTCAACAATCATAAATCTGCTTCCTCCTCAGTTACTGGTTTTCTGGAAAAAGTCCTACTCAGGTCCAATGAAAAATATGTCCCACTCTAAAACATGTACAACTGTCCAAAGGTAACATTTAATCACAGGGAATTTCTCTACCTCCTTTGTGACTAAGAGACAAGTTAAGACAGAGGCAAAGAAGCTTCTAACACAGCACCAGTATAAAGTTTCAAGGAAACTGTATTACATTTTCAGATGTCATCCAAGAAGCTCTACTTTTAAATTTTAGGTATTTTGTAGAGCCCTTCTACTTCCCAAGGAGCCTAGGGAAGCAGGACCCTTGGGAATTAGGAAGGATTCTTGCATTTAAGAATTCTGGAGAAGAAGGCACCAAGTTTGCTTTTTTTTTCACTGATGTATGCTCAAATCCCTGACTCTTGCCAGGCTCTTTTTAGATCATATCAATCAAATTAAGTAATTACACATGATAAGTCTGTGCCAGGAAAGGAGCTGACTGCTAAATGAGATGCAGAACATCAGTGCCCGGCCATGGCCTGTGCAGTGCCTCCAGTCAGGGTTAATGAGCACAACAGATCCCTCTGGCCCTGCAAAACTGTAAATGCAGGTAGTGCCTGTTGTCAATGTACACAACACTAGAGAACAGATGTTTGCCTGTTAAATCCCACTACAGCACTCCATTCCTTTAACTGGGATTCTTGGAGCAGCAGACAGCTGTTGACACACAAAGCAGACTAACTCAGTGAGGCCCAGAGATAAAGAGATGTGTGTGGTTCCTGACGTAAGAGAGGAGCACATGGTACCACCCTTCTGGGGCCTGAAGCTGGGAAGCACATTTGGAATGGTGGGGATGGAGCTGAGCCATACTCTTACCACCAAAGCATCAGCAGCCCTGGCCAGCAGTACCAAAGGTGGAGAATGAAGCATTAGCTCATAAAGGAACCATAATGGCAACATCTAATCCCCACAGTGGTAATAAGGCAAACTGAGAAGACAAAGCTTTACCATTGTGCCTTATTATCAGACTGGTTTGGGGAAGAACAGTCAATACAACTGTGGTCTTGTATTTCAACATTTCTATCACATTGAGAATGCATATATCACAAACACACAACAAGTGGGTAGCTGGGGCTCATCCTTCTGAAATCTGGAGGTTTAGGTACACAGGAAACAGCTCTTGCAGAGGCAGAGTGCCTCGTGACATCTGCAGCCTTTCCTCCACGTCCCAGCTGCTCATCTCCTCCAGGGCTGAAGGGCACCAGGAATGAATGCTCTGTTATGACTGTCTGTATGTACACCTCATCCCTCCCACACAACTGATATTCACCCTTCTAGGAAGAGAAGAGAAAGGCAAAAAAGGAATTGCATGGAGGTGAAAGATGATGAGGTTTGTGAGGGGCACTAGCTCCCTGAGAGAAGTAATTCTCCAGCCTGGGCCTGGGAAAGTTCACTCAGAATGGGTGTTGTTTTCCTTTAAATTAATCTCAGATATTTGATTCTATTATCTGGTTTCCAGGTTAAAGGAAAAGAGAAGCAAACCAGGGTATGGATAAAAGCTCTGGTTATACCCAGCTGCAAGGGAGGAAGAGGAAAAAGGAACAGATCTGCTTAAGTTTCTATAAGATGTTAAGGCTGTATATTAAACATGCACAAAAGGGTAAATTTCCAGATGAAAAATAAATAAATAAATCTTAAAGAGCCCCATTTCCTATGCTTTCAAGATGAAATAGATTATGGTGAGAATAACAGAAAAAGATGACAAATTCTCTAGGAGTAAACCTTTCCTGCCAAGGAAGCCTTCAAAACAGAAAGCCTTGGAACGTGTCCTGAGGGTTAAGCACTCTCTTGACTGAGATAAGGAGCAGGACTCATCAATAAAAGGACTCTTCATGGAACAGGGGTCACCTCAAACAAAGGAGAAGAGAGACTTATGTTCCTACAGAATGGCTCTCACTGCTCCTTTTCAAGGTGAAGGCATCTACTTCCCTGTAAGGTGACCAAGCATCATTGTGCCTCCATTTCTTTATCTGTCAAGTGCAGATAAATACAAGTGGAGTTACCTGCAGGAAATCTGAACGGAAATACCAGTTTTGGACAAACAATGGGTCAAGATGGAGACTGGTGGAATGGCAAATAAAGGAGTCTTTCAGGCAGCAATCTGAATTGCTTGACAAGTTGGATACAAGCAGCTATTTCCCATAAATAGTAACTAGAGAAAAACCCAAATAAGCCGTAGGAAGAATGAGATCATTTCCACTTTTGAAATATTATTTAACATTAACATTTCCTTATGGGGATGGGCCCTATGCTCAAGGGCCTTACACAGAAAGGACAGACATTGCTGCCAAGTCCTGCTTCAAGGACTTGTCAGTACAGGTCTACAATTGGTTCTTAGAAAGACAAGTCCCTTCCTCTCCACTGGGCTGACCCCTCAAGTCCCAGCCACACACTCCTACAGTTTTCCTAATAATGCAGCCACAGGCCAGTTAGGGGAACTCAGCAGCCTGACAAAATTAAGCTACCAACCAGCCCATGCTCTTGTGAAAGGCGACCACTTCCATAAGATCAGCAGATTGGTTTCTCCCATCCTCCAATCCCACAAACTCAGTGAAAGAGGAGCAATTAAATAGGGACAGGCACAGAGGACAAGGGGGAGAACAGCACTGTCCCTTTTTGCAGGCAGCCAGACTTGGACTACATCCCAGTAAAGTTTGGATACAATTGTGGCAGTGAGAGGACAGGGCTGCCCCTTTTGACAGAGGCCATTTATGTCATATTGGGTGCAACAGACACCCCAGAGCCCCACGGTGACAACTGTTACACAAACATTTGACTCTCACCAGTGAGCCACATCCCTCTTGGCCCCACTTCTGCTGGCTCTGTTAGGAAATGGGCTGGTGGAGAGGAGAGCTGTGCAAAGCTCTCAAAACACAGGCTGTAACTGCTTTCTGACATAGCCTTTACTTCAGGCAGCAGCAGTACAGAACACAGTCCTTTGGATTCTGACAGAAATGGCTGAGGTGAGGCCAATCATGATGAACAGCTGAGCACCCATCCATATGCTGCACTCTCCATGGATCACCCCAGTCATATTTACAAAGTCCAGGAAGGGTTTGTACCCTGTGCTGCTCCTGTTTGCCTCGTGAACTCTCCCAATTCTCCTCCTGGGGCACTGCTTGATTCCTGCACGCTGGGCAAAGCCCAGCACAGACAGCAAGCTCAAACAGCAGTGCTGAGCTGCAGCAGAAACCCACTCTGCAGCAGACACGGACACAACCTGCACTTGAATCTGAACAGCTTCATGGTCACTCAAAGACTTAAAGCAATGCCTGGTAGCTGATCTATGGGAACACATCAGGAACATCCACTTAAAGGCCCATCCTAATTTCTCACTCATTCTGTCATGTATCTCCTCTCAATCTACCCAACCACTCTCCCAGAAGATTAAGCAGCTCAGATATCCCTAACACAATCTCTAGTGGGGACTTGAAGTGGACAAATCCTGCAAAATAAAACCACATTAAATTCCTGTCATTTGCCAATGATGCAAGCAGTGAAGTTGTGAATATTTTGAGCTTTCTGTTTCTAATTGCAGATGATGTATGTACAGAGGAAGGATGCTCTTGCGGCTACAACACAGGAAACTGCATTAAGTAACAGATGATCTGGATTCTATTTTATTTCCTACGTGCAAAAACAAGCCATACAGAAAAAAAAAAAAAGAAAACATGTACCTAGGGTGTGCCTCAGTTACCCTACAAGAAATCAAACATCATTCCTGTAGCCAGCAGGTCATGTTAGGAGGCTTAAGGAGCTCACAGGCACAAAGGACTAGGGTCTTAAATATTAAGAAGTTATTAATTAATATTCTGAAAATTCATTATTTAACCTATACATATGAGACCTGTGGGCCCTCCTTTGCAAGCACACTTGTGTGAGCCCATTTGAGGGCTGCAGCCAGGCATGGATCTGAATATTGTGGGTTTGGAAGGGTGTGTGGCAAGATAAGCACCCGAGATGGTTTGTGCACTGTCCAAGGACAGGGCTGAAATCTCACCATGTTTTCAGAAACAGGGGAAACATATATGGGAAAGAGCAACAGAAAGGACCACTGAATATCAATACTCTGCAGGAGACCAAATTTGGTGGTAACATTTCCAAGCTGAACTACAACAGCCTTGGAGAAATGCTGCTCTTGTGAGTTCAGCTGAGAGCATTCCTCCAATGACTGCCCAGTGAATGTTTACAGATTGTGTTGCTCATATGCAAATAACATTAATCAGCTGCCTTTTAAAGCACTGATAAATAGGCAACCTTTGGAAAGTTTTACAGTTTCCCGGTAGAACCACACGCAGTATCAGGAATGTGGTTTGTCACTTTGATACAGCACAGGGAAAGAGAATATGTCCCAGTTTCACAAACCACAAGGAAGCAGCTGCTCTGCTCTATTCTCTTCACTTCTGAAAATGTAAGGAGCACCAAAAAATAAAGAGAAAGTAGTCTAATAATGTAGAATTAGCACAGAATCAAAAACATTTACATCTGCGATTCCTCAGATGATTAATTATTGCTTCAATTGAGCCTTGAACTATATTTTAACTTGCACTCATTTACAAAATTAAAATCAAGTGAAATCCCTTATTTTAGAACTACCCCTGGCAGTCAGAAAAGGTCTGGGAAAAACTAGCACTTTTTACTCCACAGATTATGCTCCATTGATACTGAGCCCTACCTCCCTTGCCTAGATCCATAATAAAAATTTCATTACTCTCCCCAGACGCAAGATGTAACTCAGGGTTGGAAGCAAGATCTGGAGGCTAGTCTACCTCTTTTTTTTTTTTTTACTTCTTTGCATCCCCTTGAGTAAAATTTTGCAAAATAAATTATGGAAATTCCAGCAAATCCTGAAAGCATAGGGCTGTTCTTCTGGCAGACTCCAGGAGGGAAGGTGTGCCCTCCCTCTTCCCAGCATGCCCAAAGTTGCAAAGGTCTCTTGAGGTTGTTGGCAAGCCTCAAGCTGCTTTCTGCTGCTCTGGGTTATCCCTCGTATTAATAATGCCAGAAAGGATCTCCCTCTTCCAATGAACAGGCTTTATTCTGCTTCCCTGTGCCATGTACTTTTCTCCCAGCCTTCAAGCAAATGCTGTTTTGTCCCTTTAAAATATTTTCCAACCAGATCTGGAGGTACTTTGCAAAACTGAAACATAAAACACCTGATCTTGATAATGCAAGTCGGCAACTGTATCACCTGGGCTGAGAAGGAAATGAAAAACCCAGGCTCAGTCCTGGCAGGATTTTGAGCAAGGGAAGATCCCTGACTAGTACCAAGTATCCACAGTAGCCTGGTAGGGAACAGACTCCTTCCATTTAGTAGCAGAAATATAGCCAAGATAACAGAGAATCCTAGAGTCATCATGGCTGGAAAAGGCCTGCAAGATCAATCCAGTCCTTGACCAAACACCACCACGTCAACTCAACCCCAGCATTAAGTGCCACCTAAAAATCATTTCTTGAACACTTTCAGGGATGGTGAGCCCCACGTGCTGACACAGCACTCTCCAGATACAGTTCTCAAAAAACGCAGACAATTTCAGTCTGATTTCAGAAATGCAGAAAGCGAGGCACAACATAGTTAATCCAAGCCACCAAAAAATAAATTAAATAAAAAGTTAATTATGCAGCACCATACCAGGGTCTGAGGCACGCAGAGTAACTTGCAGGAGCTGCCAAAAACCTGAAGGAAGAGCTGAGACACAAAATCAGTGCATTAGTCCTGACTCTCACCTTGAGTTTAGTATTACAGTCAGATCAGGTCAGCACTGGGCAAAGACACGCTGCTCCTCTGGCAAGGCTTCACACAGACACATGTTTGAAAAATAAAGTGTGTGCACTTCAAGAACATAAAAATGCTTTATGGAATCCTATTTTTAACACTAAATGCTACCATGAACTATGGGAGAATCGAGAATTACAGCAGGAAACAGAAAAAAAAGCTCAGTTGACCTGAGCCCAGGGATTTTTCAGAAGTGCAACTGCAGAGGATCACAGGAGCCCTGGGGCTCTCACAGCTGCTGTTGAGGGAGCATATTCTTCACACTCTTCTGGAGAAAAACAAACAGATCCTGACCACACTGCTGGCAAAACAAAAGGAGTCTGTGAATTCACAAGTTCTTGTATGCACCTGCAGGGATATCTGACAAAAGTGAACCCACTAGATCCTGCTGTTGTTGCCATTTCATCTGCCACAGGGAGCCACTCAGAAGTCACACAGCAGTATCAGGGGGTTCACTCAAGGCAGCACAACTGCAAGTCCACCCAGGCCTCCCCTGCACCCGTATTTTTCTCCATCTGCAGTCACCCTTGCAGGAGGCAGAAGCAAACATCTCCTCCTGGTGCTTTTCCAACTACACAGACTACACTGGATGGTTATGATGTCAAACTGCCTTGGGTGTGCAACTTTTAAGCACCCAAGGGCAGGCAGATGAATCCTGCCTGGCATCTGACACGATGCCAGCTCTCACTGTAATGAGAATGTCTGGAATGAGTCTTTGGATTTAGCAGTTTGCTGCTCCTCATAATCTCCAAAGCCTCTAACTGTTGGCCATGCCTATAACAGGCTTCTCAAGCACTTTTAGAGACCCATCCTCAGCAAACAGTCCTACAGCAAACAGATGTCGCTTCCAGTTAAATTATGTTCCAATAGACAAATGAAGCAAACAAAATAGGTGGCATCCCCCTGATGCTTTAAGAGGCCTCCTAGACACAGAGACTGGACAGGAGTAAAGGAAATAAAGGTGGGGATTTATTGGAAAGGCCTTCAAAGGTACCCCTGGGGAGCTAGAGGCTGCTGCCCAGATGGACCCCAAGATGGATGAGAGGTCACGAGTTCTTCCCACTTTTATAGGATTGGTTCATTTGCATCTCAGGGTTCATTCTCCAGTTAAAGCTTCAGTTTAATGATGTAATTCCCCTCAGCTTGCCCCCCTCAGAGGCTCTTTGGTTTATACTTTTTGGGCCTAGGATGGTCTGGATGTCCTTGGAGAGCAGGCCCAGAGAGGCTTTGTTGTGTCTGCCCAGCACAGAGAGGAGAAATGAAAAGGCTCCAGGAAACTCCAGAGTTACACACTGGGCAGTGCAGGATTTGAAAAACATAAAAGTTAAAACCTAAGGCATCACCCCCTCCCCTCATCCCCATCTGCACCACAGGACATGGGACCCTTCAGCAGAGGAGGGCCAGGCAACTGTCTGTAATGTGGATTGGCACAGCTCCCACCAAATTTAAGATAATTTGAATCCAACTGTGGCTTGAGAATCTTGTCATTTTTACAGCCTTCAACTCTGGGCACCTCACAGACAGTAAAAATATTCTCCACATAAAGAAAGAAGATGAAGATCTGAAGCTCTATATATAGTGTTTGCTAAAAATACCTCTTTGGAGACATCCCTTGCCAAATAGGTGCCAAAACTTCAAAGGCTGAATTATCATGTTGAAATATTTGAAATGCAAGTTGTTATGATTCTTGTGAGCCATGGCTGGCAGGCAGAGGTGGCATCTTTCAGTTCCAAGACCTGGTCCAGGCAGTAACTGGAAATAGCTCTTTGGTGGCTTATGTGAAATGAGTCAAGGGATCTCAGTCCAGCTCTCAGCAAATTAGGAACCACACCACAAAAGCATCTGTAAGAGTGACTTCCTCTGTTGATACCATTCTAAAGGCCAAGGACTGAGTAAGGTAGGGAAAAAGAATTATCCTCTCTCAAAATAGCACACTCCTTCAAAACACAAATTGCTTTTATCCAGCATCTTTGGTGAAAGCATCCTGGCACATTTTTACAAAATATGAACTAATCTCAGTATTCCTTTAAGTAATACCTGAAATCCAACACTTTACCAGTAGTAAAGCCCAAGACCTGCTGGCTTCCAACATGCTAGAACCGTGCAAAAGGAGAGCAGCAATATTTCCACCCCACATTCTTTCTGGAGTCAACAAAAGTTTCAGAGCTCTCAAGCAATTTTCCTTTAAGAAAATTTAGCACAGAAACAGAGGTTCACCTTGAACCAACCACTTCCTCTCAAATAAATCAATCATTAGTTGTATTTGCCTTGTATCTTGCCAGTAACAGGGCATGAAGCAAGCGATACAAATTTAGAAAACTAAGTAACAATATTTTAGACTCTGCTTTAAGAAAACAAAGTAATTTTAGCTGGATGTGTCACAAAGACAATTCAGAGCAACAGGGATCTTTGATGGTTTGAAAGCATCAGTTGATTCCGGTTTTGCATTGGGATGGCACAAGGTAACTGAATGTAACCACACTTAATATTAGGGGATTGGTGCTGCTCAGTAAATTCAGAGATGCCAAGCTGAGCAAAAAGAATGTGTTTCATTCAGAGATGAAAGCCTTCTGAATGTTGGTGCTTTGTAAACAGCTGCTAAACTGACTGAACGATGCCTGTGAAGTACACAGGGTCAAATGTGGTCAGTACCTCAAAGAGTACTACGTTCCAATATTGGAAAAAGCACTTGAGAAAAACATCTCAGTACACTCCTATCTGCCTAGACTTCAAAAAGTGTCCTAAGTACCCACAACAGAGGCAGCATTATCCTTTGTTAGTCCCCTCTCCCTCAAAGCTGATGAGAATTATACCACCAAATTCAATAGGGGCAGATTTATCCATTAAAAAAGAGGCTTCTTGGTTAGAATTAGAATTGACTGAGGTACCAAAGGAAATCAAGAATTACAAGAAATCTTAGGTGTTTATTTTATTCACACATTAGTCAATGCCATTAATCTGGAAAGCCACTGGAATGCATTCAGTAAAGCTTCCTTAGCTAAATTTTATTTCATTTAAGACCCTGCCATCAGGGTCAAGCACAAACTACATTTCTGATCTATCCAAGGAAGGGAAAAATGGAGGGAAAAGCAAAGGCAGGTGCTTGCTATAGCATAAGACAAGAAACCCCTGTTTCCCTGCCTAGCTGTACATAAATACTGGCAGCCCATTTGTGGCAGTGACTTCATCTTGTAAAACAGGTGCTTTGTTGACAAGACCATCCCCACCCCTGAACAGGAGGAAGTTGCACCCAAAGCACCAATTCAGATGTTCCAGGCCTTCTATCCAAGACAAATATGGAGCTTGATCTGCATTGCTCCTGATGGGGTTTACTAGTTTGCAATGTCTGAGGAGGATTTACTTCAGGATTCAAGGAGAAGGGGAGTGGGTGGCCCTTAATTAACCAATCTTTGTGGCAAAACCCAGCTTTGCCTTGGCACACAAGAGAGGGAGGGAAAGCACTTGGATTCCACACTGACATGAGAAAATCTCATCCTGTACCTGCACTCTCCAAGTGCATGCAGGCAGATGCAGATTCACTCTCCCTATTGTCCTAAGTAAGGATACAGAAGCTTTTATCCTCTCACTCTGTACATCTTTAAAAATGACAACTGATGCGGAGCACTTCAGCAAAAGGAAGCAAGAAAATATATTTATGCTCTGGTTCTCAGACTGAGAAAATTACAGCCATGGAGAAATAAGAAAGACACTGTCTGGACTAACTTCAAAAATTAGCTTCTACAAGGAAAAAATACAAAAAACACTAACAGCTTTCAGTTTCTTGGATTTTTTAAAAAAAACAAAACAGTATAAGCAAAATTATCATTACAATTCTTCTCTTGCAGCCCTTGCTCCCTAAGCAGCATAGGTTCTATCCTATGCCTGGGGGGTCAACACTTGAAACTGGACTGAACCATAAACAAAACTGAAATTGGCTTTCGAATACTGCTCCTTGTTTAAGAAAAAAGGCAGAGAAAAAAATAGCTAAAACGACTTATCTTTATTAGAGTATAACAATTTCCCCCCCAATTACTTCATAATTACTTCCTCCTTCTTTTCTGACTTTCCACTGTGATTTCAATCCTTTCAAATGCAGTGATCCAAAGTACACATTTAAAAAATATGTGTATCCATTGATTGTTCCCCAAATGTTCCTTTTGACTGTAAAGATTTTTTTTTAGAGAGCAGAATGCTGTTTTGCTTCTTTAAACATAAAAAGGGCAAGCATATTTCTTCACTGTACCGTCATAAAGGCCAGAGTTTTGCATCTTACTGAGGACCAAAGGTGAAGGCAGCAGTATTTTTGGCAGGCTCCAAGGAAGCTCTTTGCAGCAGAGGTGCTCAGCAAAGTTATTCTGCCAGCAGCCAGGCTGCAGCACAAGCTATGAGCAGCAGCTCCACTCAGTGCAGTAGGTCACTGTGTATTCAGACATGAGAAATACCCTCGTCCCTGATTGTGGTGATACAATGTTCATCTCTTCCTCCTGAACTCTGAAAGGGATTTTTTTTTTTCATGTGTCACTACAAAAGTGGCTTATGTGTCTGTGAGCAAAAGCAAACAGTTCACATCAATCAGGTGCCCTCTGGGATTAAATGGGGCTTAAAGGTATCCAAGTGTGAGCCTAAGACTCTGGAGTTATGAATGAACCCCAGCTGCCAGAGACTGTGCTTTCAGCCTGAACTGGGAGCAGGAGAAAGGGCAGGTTGTACTCAGATGCCTCCTGAAAAACCAAATGGAAAGTTCCTTTAGGTCACCCTACAGCAGCATCAGCACCACCGATCCTCACTGAAGGAGCTGGGATTAGAGCTGCAACACATTAAGTAAACTTAAATATCCACATATTGATCAGGCCCACAGCCCATCCATGGCCTGAAGTTCTCTGCATTCATCATATCAGTATGGCAGAGCAAGGCTGGGAGGACACCATCACTGCCATCACAAGAAACTTTTATACAAGTTCACTTGCATCTAAATTACATCCCAGATATAACCAACCCTCTGGAAGTGCCAGGATTTACCTGCTCAAACTGTTTAGCTGGTAAACACATTCTAATCCTCACCTGGACACCTCCATCCTTTCATATATGACCGCCTTGCCAGCACAGCTGGAAGCCAAGGATTCATCCCGCAGATTTGTTCTCCTGTGACACTCCCACAGCTACATGGACTCAAATGCTGGAGACACCTTTGCACCTGGGGCTCACAGTGACTTCAGTGTGCTCCTTCCTGTTGAGGGAATGGCTGAATGTTGCCTGTAAACACTGTAATTACTGAGAACTAGAGCAGTCAAGAACTGGTGAAATGTAAGAAAGGTAAAAAATTTTCCAGTTTCTTTGAAGATTTGCCAGCAAAGCTTGAAAATTTAAAGCATTCTTCTTTGTTCTTTTCCCTTTACCACTACCTCATGGAACAAAAAAACGACAGGGAGAAAAGAGAGGGAAAAGATTTAACAAGCAGAAGAAACACCTTCTCTATTCCCTTCATATTCCAAACAACTGGTATTGTGTTTCTAGATCTCCTGCTCAAAATCTTCCTGCAATTCAATCTCTTAGCTGAAACTAGTTCTGAAGATGCTTGTTCCTACTACCACAGCTGATCAGAACTTAGTGATTTCCAGTCTGTGGTCCAGAGGGCTGGGAGGTGGATGATGGGCTGAGTGTGTTGTGCCTTGACAGCAGTCTGGGGTTCACTGGATTTGGGAACCACAGCCTCAACCTCTGTTGCTTATTGTCATTTCGTCCAACTTCACTTTGATTTCATAAAGAATAAGCAACTAACAGGAGATTATTCCAGGTGTTCTTAATGCAGTTGTTGTGGATTTTTTTTGTTTGATTTTTTTTTTAAAGAAGGAAAAAAAAAAGACCACAGAAAAGTTTCTAATTGCTTCTTAGGCAATTGTGCAGTGAGGTCACCACACCCACACTACCAGTGGGCTCAGATGCTCAAGTCATACAGACTTTATATGATCTCTCCTTCTCTGCTAAATTAAATTCCCTGAGAAGATAAGCACAGAGCAGGAGTCACCATACAACAATTAACCATAAGAGGAAGCATCTAACACACTTCAACACAAAGGGGTCATTTATATTCTTTGCTCACAGGAGATTTGAGAGCTGTATTCATGAAGAACTCCTGTTTTAATAAACCTTGATTCCCCACCCTTAGTCACTACTTCATTAGACTCTGCCTATGGCTGTGAAGATTGGAGAAGGACTAAACAATAAGACTTGAATAGAAATTGTGCTTACAATATCATCAAGGTTGGTTGGTTTGTTTCTCTCCCCCCCAATAAACCTGTTTATGAGTATTTCCTTTTCTACAGCATTCATGGAAATGGAGATACGTGCTATAACTAATTTCATGAAGTGAAGGAAATAAATTAAGCTATCAGCAAGCAGATTAGTTTAGCAAGAGAAATTTTCTTTAGGCACAACAAAACTTTTGATTTACACAAGTGAAATACAGCAAGTCAGTGAAAGAACAGCCCCCTACCTGTTCAACCACAGCTCTTTATCACTTCAGTGGAACCAACCAAGCACAAACAAAACCAATAAAATCCAGTGACAAAGACACATGCTAATGACACCAGAAATTATAAAATTCCTTTCTTCCACCTTATCTTGAAAGTCAAAATTTGCTGCAATGCACTTGATTGCCTTCTAAGACACATAACTATAGGATCTGCACCACAAGGCAACCTTACTTCAGGGAATCACAGATAGGTTGGGATTGGAAGGGACGTCAAAGAGCATCCAATTCCAGCCCCTTTCCACAGACAGGGACACCTTCCACTGTCCCAGCTTGCTCAGAGCCCCATCCAGCCTGGCCTTGGACACTGCCAGGGATGGGGCAGCCACAGCTTCTCTGGGCAACCTGTGCCAAGGCCTCCCCACTCTGTCAGTGGGAAGCCATTGCCCCTTGTCCTGACACTCCAGGCCCTTGTCAAGAGTCTCTCTCCATCTTTCCTGTGGGCTCCCTTCAGGCACTGCAAGGCCACACTGAGGTCACCCCAAAGCCTTCTCTTCTCCAGGCTGAACAATCCCAATTCTCCCAGCCTTTCAAACTGCCTTGCTAAGTCCCACCAAGAGTATTTGCTACAAAAGTATCTGATATCCAACAGCCATTACTCCACTAAACAGAAATGTGCTTTAACAGCTGCCTGTTACCTGTCTGTATCAGCCATGGCTCTCATTGCTGAATGACTGTGTCCCACAGAGAACCTCGTATGCAGAACACAAAATTCCCTTACAGTTCCAGATTTTACAGCTTGTTAAATCATACTTTTAATTACTGTTAAACAGGCTTCATTCTACATATCCAGTTGCTACTGTTTGAAGAAACAGGTACTCCCACTGAATCCTTACCTTGTGATTAAATTTGTTCTTTCCTGCTCTGCGAACACCGCAGAGCACAGAACAGAGGAATCTTTAACTTCAAGAAACAACAACTGTCTTTAAACAATGCAGTGCAATGCTTTTGTCTGGGGAGCTACTAATATAAGCTCTCCTCTTCATACAGGACTCAGCAGGCTAAAAATTAGTGACATTTTAAGTGGAACAATTCTTTCATCATCAGGCCGATATTTGGCTGCCATTCTGGTTACCTCCCTTATAAGGCACCAGCAAGAGGGAAGGGCAGGGAACACATTATGCAACTATTCATTGTAAAAAATAATTAAAACAAATTTTAAGAAATGTCTGTAATAAACACTTTTCCAATATACAAAAGGAGCCTGATGCCATTGGTCTAAGGTCTGCCACTTTTACTGGGCTAATCTGGGAAAAGGGAATTTCTCCTGAAAGGTTTTTCTCAGTTTTTGTGGGAAAGAGTGGAACACTGAAGCCTGTGAACCGCCCCTGCCTTCTCCAGAGTCCGGTTCAAAATCAGGCAAAGAGGCAGCTCTGCCCTGGGAAATAAAGGGCAATACTGGGACACCTGCATCCTGTGCCCTCCTCTGTGCTCAGGTGTGATCCATGGAAATCTAAGACATCTGATTCCAAGTTCAGCTTCGAGCAAGGGTAAGGAGGTTCTGTGCTGAGGCCATCCACATCTTGGCTGGTTTGTACACAACAGCCCTCCTGCACACAAGGAAATATCCTTTGGAATTTACCTAACAGTTCAGCTGTACATAGGGGTTTTTTACTAGTGAAGTCATAAAAACACTGAGACTTTCTACTCACAGAACAGTCTCGAGAATCTCCAAACTGGCAGTGACCTGACAGGAAGAGGCCCCATCTGCCCTTTGGGGGGTTCTCAGTGATCCTGGAGGAAGCTCACAGCACAGCACAAGCGTGCCAGAGACGCTGTCTCACTCTGTTACATCGGGGACAGGGACATGGAGCCTGTACCACCAGGACAGCCCCCTAAGCACACACAACTCCCCACTTGTGACAAGCTGCTTCTGCCAAGCCCCTTTCCTTTGTTGTTCCTGCCTTCAGCAGTCACTCAGGTCTGTCAGGTGTCTTACTGAGGTGGTGACTTTCATTCCCCCCCTCATCCCTCGGTTCTGGGAATGGGAGTTATGACTATTCCCCCTTCCACACACTCCTGTGTATGGAAGCTGAGTGTCTCTGCAACTCCTATGGCTTGGTGCAACCCAGTATCTTCATTTTAACTGCAGCCAATTGATGCATAACCGTGTTTCTCGAATTATTATTCATTATTTCTCATTATTCTACTACCACAGCTCATAAAAAGGGCCTTCAACCAAGTACAACTTTCTGGGAAGGCACCCACTTGACTCAAGTTTTCCAACTATTTGTCTGGGAGATGGTCGGCTGGGTTTTGTTTTCCTACCAGGTGATTTAATTGCTAAAATACCTTAGCACATTTTATAAATGTGGTACTTAATGTGACATTACACACAGAGCTCTCAGAATTGTAAACAGCTCTCTTTATTACACGCAGCAGAAAAAGGTCTCACAACCTTTCATCTGGTCAAAGATAAGGAAAAGTTTTTTTGTTTCCCCTTCTGTGGAAGGAAATTTAACACACTCCAATATGCCAAGGTCTTTGCTACAACTGGAGCTCCTCTACAGCATGTCAGGGATCATAGGCTCAAACTCTGGAACATAAGAGATACAGCTAATATAAGTTGCAATACAGTAAATACTCTTCCTCTCCCATATCTAGAGCCAAGTTATCCCTTTACTTCCTCCCTCCCATTCACTCTGTCACCTTTGATAAACTCCATCTGTTTGCATAACCTGCACACACCAAACTATTATTTCATCTTGGCTGTTCCGTGTTACTGAAAGGTGAATAGTTGATTCTCTTTTTACTGCTTCAGGACATTATCACTCTTGTGAAATCCCATAAACCCAGGCTACCATTTTAACCAACCATTGCTCCTTTTACTACTAAAACATAAAGACAACTGCTCCTTAGGCAATCAAAATCCCATGGAAGTAGTCTTCCAAATTCTAGGTATCTCTTTTCTTCACATTCTGATCAGTTGCAACTCTCACAAAACCATGTGTCAGCTACCACATTTGCAAGTTTGTAGGTATAAATATTAAAGGCATACAATACAAACTAAGTTACATGTCTACAGTTCAAACCAGAATATAAAATCCAACACCTTAATTACTGAGAAATCAGAAAATCAGATATTTGAAGCATAAAGATTCATATTCTTTCCTGACCCACCATTTTCCTGTGCTTTGTTAATCTGTAAAAAGTATTTACTGAGGTATCAATGCACGCCTTACAAGATTACCTGATTTCACAAGTAAGGCAGAATTAACTATGACAACTGCCCATTTTAATGCTTCCCACACTGATCAAATTATTTATGACAAGGAAACTGAGTTTTTCTTGATAATTTATTTATTCCCCTACCTCCTGTTTTGTTTTATATTGTTAAGAGAAAAATGTTCTATTACTTCCCCATGCAAATACAGGAGCAGTGGGACTGCCAGAAGTTACTCTGTAGTTTTAAACTACAGAATTGCAGGATTTTCTGTACCAAACAAATTACAAAGTCTGCTCTGCTGCATTTGACAACTAATTTCTGAGCCTTCAAGACAATATTCTGCCACTTTAAATACAGTTCACTATTTAAATTCATAACATGAAATAATTAACTCCTCCCCGAGTTCCTACCCCACAATATTAAACTGGCTTGCCCTTGGTGTAACAATTTTTTGCACAACAAAAGCTGTTATTTAATCACCAGACTTTGAAAAATTCTGCACCAACCCATCTCAAAAATTAGACTCCAGTTATTTATCAAACCCCTATTTTCAAGCCACAGCAATGCAATTACCACTAGTGGCAGGTCTGCTCTAAGTGCAGCTATATGTTGAAATGAGCAACAAGAGAAGATTAAATGATTTTGTGGACAATTGTATGTTTGATTTATGTCAACTGCCATTACCCTAAGACACAAAGCCTCTTTCTGGGAGACTAAAAGCAAACCATTTACCATATAATATCAGCTTAGCAGGCTTTGTGCTGATGAATACTGCATTCAGAGAAGCAATTCTTTCAATTGCAATTTCCATGTCTACCCTGCATCTCCTGGAATACAAATATCAAAGTTTATCAACTGGCTTCACATTTTAACTAGTGCTCAGTTAAACTTGGTGGGAAGAACAACATTTTTGTTGGAATGAACATGGACTGAGCAAAAATTGAATCTATAGGGAGAAGACAAGCTTCAAAAGCAACACAAACCCACTGCCTAAACAGATACAGAGGACACAAACAGTGACTAAGCTCCTTGTGGTCACTACAGGATTCAAGAGCCATCCCAAACTACAGCAGGAACCTAAAGGACTTAAAAAGCTCCTACCCACCATTCAGACTTCAGGGACAAAAAGACAGATGAGCAAAGGGAGGCTACACGGAACCCCTGAGAAAGGACAGGTGAGCAAACCTCAGCCACATGCACTGTGCATACACTGAACTCCAGTGGGACATCCCACATTATTCCAATCCCACCAGGGACTCCACTGCGGGTCAGACCCTCTGAGGTCAGCACCAAAAATCTTACATAGATCAGCTGACAGAAATCCAAAATTTCTCTTCTCCTGGGAACATTCCCTCACCAAGAGCATAGGTCTGGTCCAAGTCCACTGCAAGTTAAAGATGGGGTGTGGGTTTGCTGTTTGTGTTTAAGACAGGCTAACTTTCTGAAAAATAAAGGGCAGAAAGAAATAAAGCATGATACCTGTCCTCTGTAAATATCTGCTTCTGAATTCTGTTTAGCTAGTGGCTTGGGATTTGTCTGCCCCTGAAATGTTTGAGAAATAAATGAATAAATGTTTAGAATTTTTTTAAGCTCTGTTAAGCAAAATTATTTAAATTGAACATACAGTATGCCATGTACTTTATGAAAAACAAATGAGTTCTCAGAGCTATGCAAATTTGACTTTTCCTATCCAGGATATTTCCTAACAAAACGTGTCTACATAGGGCACAGAAGGTAAAACTGCAGCAATTCTATTAGATACAGATTTCTCACAGTCAATGAGGGTGCCCACTGATCATCTCAGGTCAGTAGCCTGTGGGCTACTATTTCTTTTCACTCTTCAGAGTTAAATTAAAGCTGACATTCTTTCATTCCCAAAAGATAAGGAATGAAAACAATTTTTGAGATTCCCGTGTATATTCAGGCACCTTTTATGAAGCAGGCACAACAACTTAGCGAGATTTATTAGCATTATAAACACTCATAAACAAGATCCCTCTGCTTCAAGTGACTTTCAGAAACTGTAATCAAAACACTGAATCAGCACACCTGACAAACCCTAACATCTATAGTCAACAAAAACCCCACTGCTCTCCAAAGAGAAGGTAAAAGCAAAACCACTATATCCCACCAAATATGTTACAGGAAACTTAAAAAAAAACCAAAACAAAACAAAAACAAAAAACCAGACTTCAGCATTGCTTTTGATTCAGAGGCTAGAGCAAGGCTCATTTATTCCCAGTGTGGATTTTGCAAGAGGAAGCCAGGTACACCAGCGGAGGCACGCGTGTGAACTCTGCTATTCTAACCCAAGGCGTTCCAGATCAAGTAAAACCAAACAACTGCGAGATCTCTGTTGTTAGCATTTAACTTTTACCTGAGTCAATGAGAATGGTCTAAAGACACAGAGCACGAGCCGGACAGCCAAACCACGGGGGCCCCAATCCCAAACTCCTCCGGCTCAGCAGAAGGTTTGGGATTTGTTCCTCTCGCAAGTGGAAACTTGTGAAGGTTCTGTTTGCTTTTCTAAGCGCATTACGGAGATAATTTCGTCCCTTTATTTATTTAATTCGAAAGAGGGCAGGACACCCTTAAGCCCAGAGCCACGTTCAGTAGCACGAGTACAGCCCAGCCATGACCCTGCCGGCGGGGTCCCCGCGCAGCCCCGGCCCTGCTGCCCTCGCCGGGCTCACCCTTGTCCCCGCACCGATACCCCCGGGGGGCACCTCAGCCCCTCAGCCGGCGGCAGGGGGACAGGTCACCCCGGGGGCAGAGGCTCTCGAGCCACCCCAGGGGCTGCGGGACGAGTCACAAGTCACCCCGTGGGCAGAGAGACGAGTCGCCCGAGGGGCAGGCGGGCGAACTGCCGCGCAGCCCAGAGCCACCCCCGATCCTCCCCGCAGCCGAGGCTGAGGCTGCGCTCCCACAGCCTCCACGGCGATGGCTGCTCCTGCTGCCTCACGGTGCGGGGGGGAGGAAAGAAGGAAAGCAGGGGGAAATTCCCAGTCTCTAGCGGCAGCGTGCCACGGCTGTTTCTGCGGGCAGCGCCGGGGCGGAGGGTGCCTGGCTCCCCTCAGGACCCGGCTCGCCTCAGGACNCGCCCGCCTGGCTCGCACCGCCCGCCCCGCCCCGCCCCTCCCGGGCCGGCGTCCCTGGGCAGCGGCGTCCCGGGATGGGCCGGCGGTGAGGCACCGGCTGCTGCTGTGGCCGCCTCCCTGCTCCAGCACGGCCAGACCACACCAAACAGCACAGGAGAGTGTCCCGACGGTTCTGGAATATCCCCAGTGAGGGAGAGTCCTCCTCCTCTCAGGGCTCGGTCACTGCCCAGGGAAGAAGTTCTGCCTCCTGTCCAGGGGGAGCTTCCTGGGATCAGTCCCTGCCCGTTCCTCTGGTGCCATTGCTGGGCCCCCAGAGCAGAGCCTGGGCCCTGCCCTGAGCCCTCCCTGCAGACAGGGACACCCAGGGCTGAGGGCCCCTCTCAGCTGGGGCTCCTCTCGAGGCTGAACAGCCCCAGCTCCCTCAGCCTTTCCCTGTCAGGGATGCTCCAGGCCCTAAATCATCTCCTCAGCCTCTGCTGGCCCCGCTCCTGTCCTGAGGAGCTCAGAGCTGGACACGGCCCTCCAGATGTGCCTCTCAGGGCTGGGCAGAGGATCCCCTCCCTCTACCTGCAATCCATGCTGTTCCCAGTGCATCCCAGGATCCCCTCTCTCCTGCCCACTGCAAACCTTGGTACTCAGCAAGCTCTGGCAGTCAGGACTCATGAAGGGCTTGTGGTTGTGAAGGGTCTAACAGGCAGGAGTTAACCTGGCCTCAGCAGGTGCTCAAACAGAAGACAGCAGAATTAAGTGGAAAGAGAGCATTTGCAGGCCTTTTGCTTTGATTCCTGGAGCTGTCCTGTGCAGGGCAAGGGTTTGGACCTCTGTGATCCTTGTGGGTCTCTTACAACTCAGGATATTCTGTGGTTCTGTGATTTATCTCCCCCTGTCCCACCACAGAAGCACAAGGCTGAGGGTGTTAACGCAGGCAGGAGAACAATGAAACCCTGCTCTTGTTTCAGTACTGCCTGAGCATAAACAAATGGCAGCACTTACAGGGAAAGCTGTGATCCCAAGGATGCAGTGGTACAGATTTCATACAAATCCAGCTATGCAGAGGGCAAATCTGTTAGCTCAGACTGACAAAGTACAATCATCTGCTCCCATCAGAACGTGGAGCGTGTGGAACTGAGGGAAAGTTTGTGTGGATATCATCACTTGACTTGAGGAGAGTTGCTGATGAGGAGGACTTAAATGACAGACAGATTTGATTTATTTTACCTCATTAGTCTTTATGTAGGGATAAGGAACTTAGGAGCCCTCTTCACTAAAGCAGATTTCTTGCCCAGAGACCTTACAATTTCAGGACCTGCAGGTAGAACCAGGGAATCCACCATGGACCTCCCTGAGCACTGTCAATCTGCCTACTGAGACCAGGTTTTGAAAGCATTAGATTTGGTAGGTTTGAAATAACAGAAGCCTAAAATTAGCATGTTTTAACTTGAATGAGGTGCAGGAGTGCTTCCTAAAGGGACTGACTGTTCCATCTTTGAAACCTGAGGTAATGTGCACTCATATTCACCACATGTTGGAAGCACGGACACATAACCCAGAAACAGAATTAGCAAGAGGGGAAAAAACACTCTACAATAAATAAATTCAAAATAAGCTGGTTACTGATCTAGAAAAGTGGTGTTTCCCTAAAGCACTCCTCCCAGAGCAAAAGTCCTTAAAAATCTGTGTCAGGAACAGCGTTCAGTGGGAGTGACAGACACCCCTACCCCCCAGCAGGAATGGGGACTGGTTTTGACTGGGAATTTTGGGTGTTTTTAAGTTGTAAGCTTTGATTTCAGTCCCTCACCACCGTCTGCTCCCCAAAGCTGCCACAGGGAAGTCAGGGGAGGCAAGGTCAGTCTGGTAGAGATGATGAGGCCCAGCTGTGACAATGAAAATGGAATGAATATTCACAACACGATGTTCCAGTTCCTGCCTTGCTGCTGGTGCTCCTCTGGTGGGTCCTGCCAGCACAGCAGATGGCAAGCACTGAAAGGCTGTGGTGCCAGTGGAAAATTACTGAGTTGTGCTGGTCCTGTGCATGCATGTGGATGTGTGAGGGTGGAAGTGGGGCAAACTTCCATTTATTTAATTATTTTCAAGAGAGAATGAGAAACAAATTGTTCCCTAAGATGACAAAAATTACTGGCATATAAAGAACCAGTCTCTTGTTTTAGAGGAAGAAGGCACATCTGTTTGCATTTGAGTTTTCCATATAATTCCATATAACTTTCCTCATAAGTCAGGATTGTGACTTTTTCTAAATAAAAGTGCAACTAAGAAGAAAAACAATATATTAATGAAGGCACTGGCTGTTGCTTTACAGACCTATGGAAAAACTAAGCATTTCATGTTTCTATTTTTATGTGGCTGTAAAAGTATTTATGTTAGCGGACATTCCATTGCAAAAAACATGGTTTATTTTAATTTTCTAATTTTAAATATGTACTTTTAACAGAGCTGTACACATAGGTTATCTCACTGCTAAAAAAGACATCATGATTAACACTGTTGCAGTTGATTTGAAGTTAGTGGGCTGATGCCTCATGTGAATAGTTGAGCTTGTCCATGCTCTTTGAAGGTCTGCAAACCTAAAGAAACTTACAACCAAATGTTCATCGTGAAATGAACCGTGGCTGAACCAAACCGGTGCTGTCTGTGCAGGCAGATGAAGTTTGTTATTGAAGGAGAGCTGACAGAAATACCTAAGGTTTTAACCCAAACTGTGACGCGGTGTAACCATTGCCACCATCCCAATAAACTTCTCTTTCTGTCTCTTTTCCAGAGTTCACCCCTAATACAGAAATATAAGCACCTATTCACCGTGCAGAAGGGCAGCAGCTCTTTAAGCTGCCAGGCTTAGGAGTTAGACAAACATTTTGAACCAAAATCTTTGCTCTGCACATGCAGACTTGTGCAGGCTGGGTGCTGTCCCGCTCCTGCAAGCTGTGACAAGCAGCCAAGGTCCTGCGCCCTCTGCTCCCACGGCCCGGCTGCAGCAGCAGCAGCAGCAGCAGGATCCACCCCGGGGCGCAGCAATTAAAGGCAAACACAAAAGCCCAAATACCTCTTGTCAAATTCCACCGAACCTCTGAAGCCTTCAAAAAACTTAGGGGAACGTCTGTGGCAAAGCAAAACAGTGTCGTCCTCGTTATTGTCGTTCAAAAGAGGGGGAGCTGGTCCGAGAAAGGATATTTTTGGGAGGGTTTGACATTTCTTTCCTTGCAGTCAATTGGTGTAACAAATCCAAGTTGCTGTATCAGAGTCATGCTGGAGATGTCTCTTGGAAAGACACAGAGGGGGTTTTAACCACGAAAGCTCCTTCTCAGCATTAGAAATTACCTATAAGTGTTTAATTCACAAGTAGTTTGCATCTAACGACTTACACATCATTTAGGAATCAATCCTGACTTTCCTTTCTTTCTTCCTTAGTGTTTTGCTAATATAATCCAGGTGTATTTCTTAAGAATAAGCCAGAAAAATTCCAGAACATGTAAGACTGGTCAGGAAATAATGCAGAGCTAGGTAAGCATAGTGCAAGGCTTTCAGAAACATCCCCACAAATTTTCTTCTGGCTTATTAGGACTTTTTTAGCTGCTGTTGATACTACTTGTAATCCAAATTTTACTTGTAAAAATTATTTGTAACTCCCTGATCTGTCTGAGAAACTGAAGTCTATGGTTTTGATATTTAACAGGTAGAAGGCCAGGAAAAAACCTGAATGCTTTAATCTGGTTTATGGCACTTTAGCACTGAGCTGTTACACAATTCTGATAAGATTTCACACCTGCTGAGTGTACTGTAGATCTTTAGTTGCTTGATTCCTATGGGGCACAGTAGTGAATCAAATGTTTAGAAAATGCTGCAGCATAGACAAAAATGTAATTTCTTAACAGGTAGAATGCAAATTTAAAAGGAGGCACATACAGTCATACTTCATGTGCAGTGTTTCACAGTTCAATTAAGTGGTTAAGATCTTGGGACTGCAAACTCTTGAAGAATGAGACAACTCAGAAATCCACTGGGTTTACTTCTGTGAGACCATTCATAGTAGCAAGATTTGCTCACCCAGTTGTTTCCTGCCATGCTCCATCTTTAGGAAACCATCATCAATATTTAAAAATATCTAATGACATCAGAACATCTGCCCTGGTTCAGAGCTGGGCTCTGTCACTTTTCTGTCTTCCTGGTGATCACGGGCTGACATCTTCGGAAAAGGGAGAACAGAAAAAATTCACAGAGGATTCCTTTAAAACCCTCTCACCCTTCACCTATCCTGAGCCTGATGTTGTCTATCTAAATAATAACTCCAAGGGTTTGCTCTTCCAAATGCTTGTTCAGTCCACTCTTCAAAGCCTGGAAACATCTTGTGTTCCCAGCACATGGGACAGGCTGTTGTGTGAAATTCACCTCCTTTGGCTTGTCCTGAACCTTCTTCTGAGAGCATCTTGGTGTAGATCCCAACTGTGTTACCAGCACAGACAGTGAACTGTCAATCCATGTCCATCCTGGCAGTGCTACTCCTTTTTTTATATCCTGTTCCTTCTCAGTTTTCTTTATTCCTAGACTGGAAGCCATTCCATACTCTCATCAGTCATGTTGCCATGTAGCAATTTCTTTTATATTTTTGGAAGTAAAGAAACCAGAATTTCACCTTTCAAAGTGTGGACAAAACATGAATTTAACAGGGGGTGTATTATTTTTGCCTCACCGCTTAATCTAGAGGCAGAACACATCATTTTCTATATCTCTTAAAAATAGGAAAAAATTAAATTATGTCAACAAATAAGTAATGTTAGTTCAGTTTTTAAAATGAGGTGCCTTTTGAGGGTATTTGAAATAGTTCAGCTCTGTTCCATACAAGCAACCACAGACTGTTCTATATCCACACCCTTTCTGAGAAAGTTCTAGTTTATACTCTCCTGAAAGCCCAGATAACTTTCTTTATATTAATAGTATCTATGTCACAGGGAAAACATTTGTATTTCCATGTGGGTAGTGTAAGGAACAAAGCAACTCATTCAGCTCTACAAAATCAAGGAAATTGGTATAGTCACCTTACAGACTGTCAACTCATATCCTGAACATCTTAGCAACTCCCAGCAGCCCTTCCAAAACCAGGATTTTGCCAGTTTTCAATACCATTGAAATGACTTTTTTCCTATGTAAGTATTATTATTCTTTTAGCATGAATTTCTGGCTTGGCTGTGACTTTTGCAGGCAGTTTGGAACCCATGGTATAGTGCTTCCTGGCACACAGATACCAGATTCCTCGTGCAGGAGTTAAGGATGTGACGAATTCAATTCATTTTGTAAGCAGTTAAAATATTTATAGCTGAGTTCGCTTAAACAACGTCATCCCTTAAAATATTATTCCTGGATTCTCCTTGGAGAAAATCCTTGGTGGACTTGCAAGAGACATATTTAGTACATGATCTTTTTCCATAAACAAAGAAACATGGAAAGTCTGGAATAAAAAAGTTAACAAATACACTAACTGATAATAACAACTATTTTTAATTAAGGAAGCTCAATATCATTCATCAGTTAGCATTGTCCTTTCTTTAAAATCCCAGAGAAAAATGAAGGTGATAATTTTCCCAGTCAATCCCAGGGATACAAAATAATATATTAAACAAAAATACTCATGTTTTCCAGACACCTTATTCTTAGCCAATATAGTTGATCTGTTCTTACACTGGCTCAGCAGTGATCATATGCTTTTTTCTTCTTAGCAAAGATTCTCCACAAATTCTTTGCTAAATCCATTGTTTTTTCCACATTATTCCGAGGCATGGGAGATCACTGTGTGTTGCAAGTTTAACCACATAGTCTGTCTTCTTACATCCTATATGGTGATCAAGTGCAGCTTTTCTGTCTGACATAAAGCTCTCAAAATAAATTAGGGAAAAAAGAAGCTGGAACGAGATGTAAACAAAATGAGGCAACTTGCTGTTACATTCTGTTCCCTGCTTTTCAACCCTAATGCATCTATTTTAGGGCCTGATACTGAAGTCCCAGGAGCTGTCCCAGTGAACACAGCTTCTGGAAGAGCCTGGGGAGAGGATGTTCTTGCTTGGAAGAGCTGGCTGGCATCACAGCACAGTGTAACTGATACAGGAGAACCACAGACAGCAAAATGGGCACAGGAGGCACAGAGACTGACCAGCCTGGCTGGAATTGGAGCTGCTTTGTCTCAAGATGTAACTCAGAACACCACACTCGAGTCACAGGGCACAGTCATGGCTCTGGTCCCACAGAGTGGGGCTGGAGTGACAAGCTCTCCCTCTTGATATCTCATGGATAGATGCTCAGTTGTAGGAGAGTCAAAACTTGTGGTTCCACAGTCTGTAGCTCAATGTACAGAGCCAGTATGGGAGGTAAGGGGATGGATGACAAGGAAATGGGATAAATCTGAGTGGGGCTGTGAAGAAGCACTTCTGGAACCATGAAAGGTTTGTATAAAAAGGACTGGTATAAGCTTAGACCATGAGCTTGTGATCATGTTCAGGCCTAACATGAATGATCCAGATGTACCTCAGAGGAGCTGCATGGAAGGGAGGAGAGTTTGGTGAGGGAAGAGATCAGAGCAATGGTCAGAGATAACCAGAGAAAACCACAGGCCCAAGGATCAAGGAGTCTCAAGAGCAGAGCCACTGTTTCCATGGTGGAAGAAGTAAGTGCAATGTGAAGAGATCACCAGAAAGAACTTGAGAGGGTTTTCTAACCCAAAGTTAAGTTAATCCAAGGTTAGGGAAGCACTGCAAATCCTTGAGGGCTCAAAAACCTTAAATCAGCTCTCCTCTCCTAAACTTACACAAAATTCACAGAGCCATGAGTCTGGAAAAAGGGGAGATGATGGTGATGAAATGCCAGGGTTTAGGCAAGTGCTTTGGTTATTTACTTTCTTCTGCCCTGTTCCCCCACAACTCTCCATTTCAATGGAATAATTGAAAGCCTGAAAAACTCCATCCTAGATACTCACACAGAGATGCAACCCCTGCTCTGCTGTGTGCTTGATTTACATTTCCAGTCCTTTCACTCACTGTCTTCCAGCTCCATTCCCTAGAGCCTTCCCTAAGTCCACTCAGCAGTACCTGACTGTTCTTACTACATTTCCCCAACCACAGACAGCCTGGCAGAGGTTCTCCTCTGTTCCCAGGGTGTGTGAGGCATGCTCTTGTGAGGCCTTTCATCACTGGTTCTTCTTACTGAACAGGATAGGGGGTATTTTCCATGTTGTTTGCTGTGTGTTAACAGGAGCAGTCTGTTCTAGATTTTTAATACTCATCTGATGGTCAGTGACAAAGTTGCAGAAAGGACTTTTCTCCAACCTAGACAGCAACCAGTAAACTTTGGTTCTGCTACACACAGAGAGAAAACTCTTTGCAGAACCAGAGTTGTCAGCTTTTGAGGTCTGGGTGTATCTCACACATCAATGAAATGCAGGGAAAATCCTCAGGGATAAAAAAAATGCATTTCTCAGTTTGGCAAAGGTGAGTTCTGAAATGAGCTGGCTTTGCGAATTGGCTTAGCTACCTTTAGCACCTAATGTGAAGCAGGAGGAAAAACACAAAAATCAAAAGTCAAAAATGTAATTCTGATTTGAAATGGGGGTTTAAGAGCCAGTTTCTCCATGTCTCAAACAATCACTATATACTTACAGAAAATGAACCCACTTTTTAGGAGAAGATTAATTGTTCTGCTGGTGAAGTCTTGGTAAGCTAACAAGAATCGGTTCTCAGCTGACAGAAATTTTATGGGATCCCTGTCCATTTGTCTGTCCTACTTAGAAACACATCCACGCAGAGCCTAGAATTGAATCTGGCACACAAAGATGTCGAGTGTACTGGCCAAAGCCAGATAAATCTCTTGCATTCTGAAGTTTTAATGTCAATAAAGAGCAAGTACCTTCTCCCATTCATCCCAAAAGTGACCCTCTGAAGGTTTCCAGATGAAGCATGAGCAGCTCTGACAGCCTCCCAACAGCTTTGGCATTCCAGCTAGAGTTTTCAAAGGTTACTAAGGAGACAAACTGCTCAACCATTGCATTTGTAGGTCAAGCCCGTGTGAAATTGAGACAATCACCCTTTGAAGATGAACCTGCTAAATGGGTTGACATTTTGGAGGCTCACCTGTGTTGCAGGCAGAGTTTGCAGAGATGCCAACATCTGCCCAATTGAGCCTACAGATTTGTTCGGGCAGCTCTTTATGCCACTTTCCATAGTAAAAAAAAAATTATGCCAACATGCTGTAATTTCCTTTTTGCTCCTTTTCTTTGTGAAACTTACTTTTGTTGCCGTCCTTTTTCACTACCAAGGCAATTGCAAGCATAAATTCCGTAAGTAGCCTTTTCACTTTTAATATACCACAACTGCATCCTGGAATATAATGATCCAAGCACAGTCTCCATCTGCAGAAGAGCAGAAAGTGATTTCAAGCTAACAAAATAGCTACAAACTTAATGCAGCCTCACACTTGTTTAGACTACTAATGAGGGAGAGCAGGGAAAGGAAAACAATTCCGTTCCATTCCACTTATCTCGTGGGCTTGGATCTTTAAATGAAAATAATCCAATTAATTGTCACAGCATGAAGAAAACAGTTGGGTCTGATAAAAACGAGGCAGAACCCTAAAGAAAAAAATGTATGTTTAAGGTCTTAATTTAAGCAAAGGAAAGGTCTCGTGGTTCCCATGGAGTGATTCCAGAGCCTTCTGTGCATTGTCCATGAATGGGTCCAGTGTCACAGAGAGGTAGAGCAGTCAGCTCGGGCACATTACGCAGGACCAGTTGGACCAGTTGTGTAATGCTGGATCTCTCTGACTGTCCTGTTGGATGGAATTCTTCCGGAGCCCTCAGGAGCACAGAGCTCTGTGCACCAATGGAAGCAGAGCGAGTAATTAAAGCCTGCAGTGCTCGAGCCTGCTGTGGAGAAAGGCCACAGGGGGCCCAGGGAAGAAAAGCTGTTTAAAACTGCATCAAACATCAAATCCCCGGAACTCTGTTCTTTCCCTCCCAGTTAACAGTCAAGGCTCTGCCACGTCGTTCAGAAATTCCTGCGACTCAGAAGCACGGGCAATAAGCTGCCAGCAGGGTGTCGGTGGAGCTGGAGCTGCCAAAGCCATTTCTCAGTCTCTCCAAAGGAACAGAATGTTAATCAATGTACTCATTTTTCTCCTTCCACTGAAATTAGCCGTGCATGACCACAGCTTGACCACCTGAGTTAACTCAAAACTGTGGAAAAAAATCAGTGTGCTCAGAAGGATTACTGACCAAAGAGAGTAGCTTTGGAAGGACAAGAAGCAGTCAAATATCTGACCTGGTTTGGTGGGGGTCAGAGCAAACAGTCTGATGATAGGGAGTGCATACAAAAAGGTACAAGCATGAACAAAAGCTCTCTTAGGTTTCTAGGATTTAACTAGTCTCCTGTCTCCCTGGGACAGCAGCATTCCTTAGTAAAAAACATAGCTCCAAGGCTATTTCCAAAGAGATTGCATATATTAGAGTTCTTCCACTAGCTGGAAATTTTCCATCAGCTGAACTAACTAGGGATCTCTACTCTTTAATGAGACTCCTGTTCTTCTTCCAGAGCAGCTGTGGCTGTCCCATCCCTGGCAGCATCCCAGGCCAGGCTGGATGGGGCTCTGAGCAAGCTGGGATAGTGGAAGGTGTCCCTGCCCATGGCAGGGAGTGGAATGAGATGGTCTCTAAGGTCCCTTCCAACCCAAACCAGTCTGTGATTCTTTTCTGTATAGAGGTGTGGGACTGACCTATAGAGAAACTATAAAATCAAAACTGAAAACTTTATTTCTGCACCCTAAGTTTTGGCTACTAAGAAAACATCATGTCAGTGACTATGGAGAGGAAAAATGTGACAAAAATTCATTCTGCAGAGAAGATGGAGAAATTTCTCATCAGAAGAAAACATTTCAGAAGTGAACAACTGGTCAAATATTTGAAGAGGGAAAGGAATATCTTAACTCACATTTTGTAAATGTTTGTTGCAGTAAGTAAGATCTGGAAGTGTACACCAACAAGATAATAACATGAGAGATGGCAGAAATACCCCCACATCACATGTTTACCTCCTAGCATAAATGAAATTACTCTCTAAATTCCCTTCCAGATCTGTCTGTGCCTGTCAACCTGGAGCACAGCAATACTGGCTGGCAGGGACTCTGCGAATCATTATGTCCAAACACCCACTTGAACTGGGGCTGCCATCCACTCTACAGTGAGTTGTCTTGTCTAGCAAGGTCCTGAGAACCTCCAAGGACATCTGCTGCAGTGTTTTTTCATCCTCCCACCAAAACCATATCCTAATGTCCAATCTGGACTACCCAGAACAGTTTATGGCCTCCACATCTTCATATACCATCTTACAGTGCTGAGGAGAATTTGGCTCTTCTTTGGCTTGACATTTTTGTAGCTCCTCTCTAAGCAGTTTTGTTTTCTTTTTAATTCATCATTTTTAAATGATGAGGCTACTTTACAGGATGCCAGAACCACTGTGTGATCCTCTTTCTAACTGGCACTGCAGAAGCAGTATTTGCTGATCCTGTGGCTGTTTGCAGGAGGAGCACACCCTGTGAGGTCAAAGGACATCGGTCAGAGGGAGGAGAGTAGAATCAGGAGATCCAGCGATATTTGTTTTCCTTTAGGTTCAAATGCCTTCTTTTCATTTTGAGGCATTTTTATTCTGTATTACAAACCTATTAATCAACTGGTAAACATTTAAACCTCATAGCTGGGACTGTGAGTTGCTTCTGCAGTTGATAATCCCCAATTAGCAGCGGCCATCAAGAGGTGTTGCTTCCTTACAATTCCCTAAAAGGGGCATTGTCTGTAATCTCTAACAGCCCTGAGCATATCTGAAAACTCCTTTTTCCCATGTATTCCCATGGATTCTGTAAGAATCACATTGCTCTCAGCTTCACTGATTGCCTGGAAGCTTTCTGGAGAGCTCTAGGACTGGTGCAATGTATTCCTGTCAAACCATCTGGCTGAGAGATCTTTTTTTCCCCTAGAAGTTGTACTGGAGCCTGAGTTTAGAGCTCTTGATGGCATACTGAATGATGCATAGATTTAGTCAGGCCTTTTATTGCCTTTTATTGACCATTAGAGGTTTTCTGGCAATGGCATGCTGGCACTGAACTGCTGTCAGTGTGTTTCTTAGGCTGCCCCTGAGGGTGGTTTTGCTCTCATCTAGTCTCATCTGATTTTGCTTTTTTAGGTGGTTTTTTGTTAGACAACATCAGTTGCTGCCAAAACAGGCACAAAGCATACTTTGCAGTAAGCAGGTATTTGGGTGAAACATTTAGGTGAAAGTGGGCTTCACTGAACACTTCAGAGGTTTGGGGTGCTTTGGGCAAAATCCAGAGCTCTGACTCTCCACACTAAGTTCAGGTGTAGAAATAGAAGTTTTATCACAAGAGATGTTAATCTGAGTGTTCTGCTTGTTCCTCCCCTCTCTGGAAGGACCTATTTTATTAACATAATGTTAAAGTAATTCCTTACAGTTCTCTACAAAATATTGGTGAAACTGAACGCTGCAGGCACCTCTACTTCCCCCTGACTCAAGAAAAAAATCTATTTCAAGCAGGTTTTTTATGCTTCTACTGTTCTGGTTTGTCAGACTAAGCCACACCATTAATTTTAGCCAAGTGATCACGACATTTGTGCTTTTTGGAGCTTACTCTTTTATATCCATTCTTCATTTGATTTCAGGTTCACATGCTTTATTTTGCATGCACTTCATAATCTACCAGCTAGGTGACCAGAGCTAATCCTGTCAAAGATCAAACTATCACTACATTAAGTAATTGTCTGCAGGTCCAGGATTATTTACTATTCTTGATTAGGTAAAAAGATGAAAAGCCACTTCTGTTGCCAGTAAAAATTACATTTCACTAGCTGGACTTTTTAAAATATCATGATGTAGCACAACTAAACCCAAGACAGCAGAGTTTATGCCATTGTGTTATTCCCCTGTCCAATTGTGCCATTCCCCTGTCCAAGAACTATTTTGAATCGAGTAGAATTGCAAAAAAAAAAAAAAAAAAAGTCACTTAAGAACTCTTGAAAAATAGAACATTCACCAACATTCGCCAAGGAATAATTCACAAGTAACCTACTGGTAAAGCTGCTTCATTCTTCCAGTGTTACCACATCTGGTCCAGCAATTTTGACTTATCTAATGGTAAAACTTCCTGGTTTTGTTTTAAATTGCTGCAATTTCTTCCCCTTCTGTCTAAAGCACCAGGCAATGCCTTCTGTAAGCCAGAGCAAGTGGCCAAGTGTCCCAGTTCCTTGTGGAGCAGTGGCAAGTCACTTTTTGTGCAGTAACTCCAGAGCTGCCACATCTTCTCCAGGCATGGACTTATCTCATGGAGCAGATAGATACAAGCACTGATAAAACAGGGCAGAGAGCTGGAGATTTGTAAAATTACATCAGCTGTGAGCAGGAGAGGTTCCTAGAGACTGGATGAGGCAGGTGACATATTTCTGCTGCTCTTGCCTGTAATGCTGCTCTGAGGTGTGTGGTAACATCAGTGAGGTAATCAGGAATAAAAACAACAAATGCATCTCAATTAAAAGTTTCAGCCAAGACTACACCCCTTTGCTTGTGGAAATTTCATCACACCCTTCTCAAAGTGACACCTCTGAACTAGTTTGGGGGTCTGCCAGGAAAGGGAGTTCTTAGAGAGATAGCTCCCGAATGTGAGCGATTGACAAAAGTTCAAGCCACTGCAATATTTAAAATAGGCACTAAAACTCTCAGTAAGTTTTAAGCTCTCTTAAAAACACTCTCTTCAGCAAAACTCCTGATTAACACCAAAAGAAGATCTTTTCAGGTATAGTATTAAGAGAAGCAGGCACCATCCACATCACTGTCAATGACAGAACATGGCAGCACTTACCCAGTTCCAGTTCACAGCTGAGTTTCAGTCCTACACTGTTAAACTCAAAGGATGCTGCTCTTCTGATCCACTGTCACCTCTGCCTTCCAATTCCTGCAGTGAGGCTGTTCCCTTCTGACATCCCTTGTGGGGTGAAGCCTCCCTGACCTCTGGGCAAGAGTGAGGTTTTGGCTTTAGTGACAGAGCTTCGCTTACACACTGCCTCTTCTCTCCCATTAATGGGTTTTATCACCACAATATCTCTTCTTCCAGTTGTTCTTCAAAGTGGAAAGAACCCTGTTAACATTTCACCTGTCTTCTCCTGTGTGCATTCTTATGATGATATTTTAATTAAAAATACAGAGAAGGACTATGTTGCAAGGAAAATTGTCTAGTGGAATGACCAGAGGAAGAAAGAGCAAGCCAAATTGCAGGTCTTGTTGAGCTAAGGTGCTTGAAATAAAAGGAAATAGAAATGCAATAAGTTGTTGGTGATTTTTTAGACAATATCTATCTTGCCTACAGAAGGTGATTTATCTTGAATTCAATGTCAGTCCTATAAACACATGACAAAAGGAACTTTTTAAACTTTACCTGACCATGGGAAGAAACATGAGCAACATTAAGAAAATTAGCAGGTGTTCTCAGACACTGTGCTAAGGGACCATCTCCTTCTCAGACTGCCTGTGTGTGCATGAGTGTGTGTTCATGTGTATTTGAAGCAATCAGCCTTTACCAAAAAAAGTATTTATCAAAGCCCCAGTGCTGGTGGAATGAAGTTTGACTCATGCTCCTTAAGAAGGGTCGAGTGTGTGGATTCAGACGTGGCCCTTTGGTTTATGTATTTCTCCATTTGGTTTTATTGTATGAGTCACAAAGTACCTAAAAATTCACAGATGGAAAAGGCTGAGAAATAGCACATCGTTTTTAATGATCAACTGGACCAATTTACCATCCCAGACAGGAAAAAGATTAAAATAAAATTAAAAATCTAACCTTTTACTGAAACTACTTCATGTATTCCCTCATTCAGTTAGGAAATATGAACTGTTCTAGGAACCACCGAGAAACATTAAGTCATTTGTAAAGAAGCATTAAGTCATTTATAAAGAAACATTAAGTCATTTGTAGAAAGCTCAGATTATTACATCATCTGTCTGAACAGAGATTTATTGCTGCTAAAAATTCTGTGCTGCAGAAACACAGCTTCAATAAATCATCATTTACCTTGTCAATAGCTTTAACAGGAGAGGGAACAGGCTGGAAATTTTTCTGGATGCAGTGATACTCCAAAAGATGATCTGAGACTGAAGTGCTATTGCCATTAGGAGTAACAATATTTACTTGTCTCTCAAAGGAAGGCCAGGAGCAGATCTGCATTACAAGAAGAAGAAAAACGGACTTGAAAATTCTGCTTGTGGATGTTGCCACCCTTCTGGCTACCAGAATTGCTCATGAGGGTGCAGGTGAGTGTTCCTCACTCACACCAGTGGAAGTGACTGATAACCTCCAGCTTGTGCCATAAGGCACCTGACTTTTATGGAGGATTATTTACACCCAAATATTTGTGAAGCCTTTGCAAGGGGAAGTGCAGTAGCAATTCTAAATACTGTGGGTTAAGTGTGTTGAGCTCCTGGCACAGCTAAGGAACTGCAGTTTATGGTGCAGCCTGTCTTTATGGGGAGATATTTTAAAGGATTTGCTGTTCTCCAACTTGTTACTATGTCTGAGGTAGTTACTGTGTAATTGTGCAAAACAACAGGATTATAGTTTTAAGGTTGGTAGGATGGTGGATGTATGACCTGGTCTCATATGTACTTGCCATTTCTTGCTTTCATACTCTCTCTTGACATTTTGTAATCCTTTTGAGTATTCCCTTATTGATTGAGGATTTTGCTCCAGAAATTTATTCCTTTATCTAATTTTAAAGAAGACTGGCTAGGCAATAGGTTGTTTTTCCCTACGTGATACTTCTGCTTTTCATTATACTTATTAAAAAGTATATATAACCCTACATTTAACTTTCCTTAAATTGTATTTCTAGAAGTCTTAATTCTGCACTCCCTTCCATATACTTTACATTTCTGATCTTTTTTTATTGTCTGAGTGTTTAGAAACCACAGTCAAATACCCCTCAGTTTCATCCCAAGAAGACTTAAAAACCCCTTCAAAAAGAAGCAGGATTTGTTCCAAAAGAAAACTCCAGTAAGGAACTGAAAACAAGCCGTGCTATTTCTAATGTCAAGCTATTTCAGATCTGCTTTTACACCAGAAGAGAAGCTAAAGTGAAAACATTCAGCATCTTTCCCGTTTGCAGGTTGTCTCTAGTCTAGAAAGGAGCTCAAGGCTGGAATGGGTAGAGTGGCCTTGTATTTATTGATCTCACCTCAGTTGTCACCTGCCAGCTATAAAAGCTCCTAATGTATCAGAGGGAAATGCTTCAAATGCAACATGGGAATTTTACAGCAAGAAAATGGCTTTAACTGAACCTCAGGAATTGCATCATTAAGCAGCAGGCTCCATGCAGAGGTCACAGTGATAAACTAATAATTCCTTATAATTTTTAGTGCATCAGAACTGAGGGATGGAAGCTGCATGACTAAGGATTTATTAAACCAATCTCGTGGTGACTGCAGTCTTTCATCTAAAGAAGGAATTTATGCTGCCTGTTCATATTCACAGACCCTCAGTTTCTCTGTTACTGTTTCAAATGTTAGAAAAAGTGAAGCTGTGGGCATGGGATTTGTAAAATGTTTCTGTCTGCTTTACAAACTCTGTGGGACAGCACCCATAAATGGGTTTATGCACTTCAGCACATGGACACTGGGAAATGAGATGCTGAGAAAGCAGCCAGTTAAGCAAGAAACTCCCCAAACCAGCCAGAAGGAAATGCAGAGAAGTATGCCCAAGGTGAGTGCCCAAAGTCGGTGCAGAGATTAAGTGGGTGATTCTCTGTGTGCTTCTCCCTCTGCATAAATTCACTCTGAGTCTGGTGCCTAATCCAGGTGAGCTCCTGGCATATTAAGGAAAAGGAAAAAGCCCAAACCCAAAGATAAATTGCATCCTATTTCAGCTGCATGTTAAGGCAGATACACACTTTAAAAACACAAATATACTGGTTTGCAGTGGAGCTGTAAAAATAAGTCTCCTTATGCCAGTCTTGTTTGTGTTTTGGCCTGAACTGTCTTGGTTTCTCTTGTGGGGGTCTCTTCCATTTGTACCCCTCATGAAAAAGCATTGGAGCAAGGAACTGTCAAGAAAAGGGAGAACAGCAGAGCAAAAGGCAGGTGCACGGAGGGCTGCAACTTAGAATCTGTGTTCCCACCTGTGACAGTTTTTGTGACCAAATATTTATCAAGGGCAGGTAAAGCACGTCTGTTGTCATCCTGTGTGTGGTTCAGGGCTTGATTTAAGTGTTTTCCTGGAATCAGAGCTGAACAAGCCAGAGCCAGTTTTGTCTTGCAGGTGCCTCAGGGCTGAAGTGCAGATTGAGCACTCCTATATTTCTTTACTGTTACAGGTAAATACAGGTGTGCCAGGAATTTATGGGTGCAGAAGGAAGTACCCAGGGCCCCTGCAAACAAGGGGGGAAAACTCCCTTAGGAAGCTTTGCTCTGGTCTGGGTTCTCTGTTCAAGACATTTCATGGGAGGTGTTCCATGGATGAGCACTCGCTCCAGTTCTGATCCCAGCAGATCAGCAAATCCCACAGGGAGCAATGCAAACCTATTGCATGGGATCTTACCCAGAACAAAACCAGATGTGTTTGAAGCCTGCACTTCTCAGACTTGGAGGCTGAAGAGCATTTCCATGAAACAAAAAATTCAAGTAGACAGAGGAGATCCTTCAGGAAGCAGGAAGGCCTCAGGAGGTACCAAAATTGGACTGGGCTAATCAGCCTTCCAAAACATGGTGCTTCCACTATTTGAAAGCTGATCCTTGACAAAAAAAGTCTGTATCAGGGAAAAACCAAGAGACTAGATGGATCTTATGGACCCTTATGAGTGTTATAAAAATTTTATAGCTTCCTGTGAATTGCTGGCTCATGGTTTGGGATGAAATCTTTAAAGGGAGGATGCATGTTCACAAAGATATAGTGGTTCTGGAAAACCAATACCTTTTCTGCAAGGGTATGAACTCTCAGCAGAGCTTGCTCTTTGCTTTGTTCTGGGTTTTGGAGTGCTATGGTTTACCAGCACAGGTCCTCCATGCACTTTATTCTTCCTGACAGGATTTTTGGGGTTACTGAGTACTCCACATGGGGTCAGGCATTCCTGTGATCTCAAAAAATCCTCCGAATCAACTGAAAATCTAGTCTTGAGCTTTACAAGAAGCACTAATGTGTGATGGACTTGTGAGAGCTGTACCCATATGTGAGAGCTTGATCTCTTGGCAATCTGTTGTCAGGGACCAGAAGAAAACATCCAGCCTAGGAGGGGAGCTCAGTGTGTACAGAGCATGATTTAACATCTCAGTATCTCTCCACAGGTTCTCTGTGCTTAGATTTGATTCCCACTCTTCCCTTATGTCCCTTATGAAAACCAGAGCAGTTTTTACAGTAGTGGGGTGATGGCAAGAGGGGCACCTTGTGGGCTGTTTGAAATCACCCCTGGAAAGCAAATCCAAGAAAAGCAGACAAAAGGCAAGGGCTTCCCTGTGGTGGACAGGTTCAGCTTTGTGAATGTTGATGCAGACCTATTTTGTTTACACACTTGATAATTAATAGTGTTTGCCTAGTTGTCTCACTAGACTAATGGTTAGTTTTACTCTGTAAATAAGACAATCTGTGGTTACAGTAGAACAGCATCTCTCACCGTGAGTTTGTCAAATAAATGCAGATTGTGAAATACAAATATCTACTCTGTCCTGTGAGCAAAAGCCCGCATTGTAATTCTGCAAAGAGTTGTCTGGTTGAGCAATAAACCTCCTGTGAAACACACAGGGTCGAGAAAATACAGGTGGTGAATTTGAAATCTATGAGTAATTTCGGACCTGGTTACATCCAGCTGGTTTGTGTTGCTGAAAGCATCACTGCTTTCCCCGAGTAGGAAGGAAGGACAGAATTATGGAGTAGATCACCCAGCATTTGTCTGATGAGGTGTTGGGTGCACAGCCCCCAGAGGATGCTGCAGACCTAGAGGTTTCATGGGGTAGGGACCACAGGAAGCAAATATGGCTTTGCAGTGAGAATAAGGATGGTAATCCTGGAGTGAGAGTGCTACCATAAAATTGTGCTAGCTTACATGTTATGATGATGCTGATTTATATTTTATGATGACACTCTGCCTCTGCTGACTGCTTAATCCTTAGGAGAACTTAGTAGCTGCAAGCTCCTGTGGCTCTCGCAAGTGATTGTGAGTAGATCTGAGCCGAGGATCTCTCCCCCATCACCCTGAAAGGCAGCTCACAGAACCAGCCCAGACACCTGGTGCTTCAGGTGAGAGAAATTCCATCTCTGTGTGACAGCAGCCAAAGTTGCAATGCAGAGGAGTGTAAAAGGGCTGATCACTTCCAGTGTTGGGAGTTCAGAAGGCTCCTCAGAAAGCTCATGAGCAGCTTTGTGTTCACTCCAGGCTTTTCCTGCTCTGCTCCTCCGTGCTGGTTTGTGAGGCACAGAGCAGAGCACTGTTTGTATCTCACTGCTACCTGCCACCCTGGCACAACATCCTTAATTAGCAATGAGACAACACTTGAAATTGCTGATGTGGATGAGTATTTCACAGACATTTCTCTTTTAGTCATTGAGAAAACCAAACTGAAGATGTGTCCATGTACTCACAGCAGCATCACTCAGCATGACCATGCACGTGATTAAGCAAATTGCTGTCAGGGAAGTGACTCATTGCTTTGGGTTTGCTTTTTTATTTCTTCTTGCATTATACATAATAAGCATATAAAAGTGTTTTTGTTTATAGATGGCTCTGGAGAAAAGCACACACTGTGTGCATCATCACTTAAGTAATTCATGTCTGCCTTTATCCAAGGGTGCAGACATCAGGAAAGCACACCTGAAAGATGACCATCTTGTAATAATTATGTTCAGTGTCTCCTCATATTGAGTCAGATTATTTTGATGGAGGATAGCTTCTGGGAGATTGTTCTCCCTGAGCATGTCTTAGAAGTTGTGAGACTCAGCATATCTTGCCTTGCTGTGTTTATTCTGAAGTGCTCAGACCTATCTTGTCCTGTTGTTCTGGTTAATTTGTTAATGGATAATTGATTTCAAGGGAGAGGAAGGTTTCCTGTTCATAGTCAACTTTACAATCCTGCCTGCCTGGATATGTTGTATGGCAAGATAGTGGCTCCCTGATCCTATTTCTGATCTTCCACCTCCTCCCAGTAGGTATCTGATGTCCTGGTTTACCATGTGTCCCAGCCAACAATTACGCCTGAGCAAGTCAATACTGAACAGGTGTCGCAGGGTGCAGCTTATCAGGTGCAGATTATCATCTCAGTTCTACTGCCTTCAGGGACTGGTGTGCTCTTGAGAAACACACAGCCAGCCACTGTAGGAGAAGAAAGTTGGTTTAGTGGCTTTTTGTTTATTTTCCCTCCACTAACCAGGAATTGAGAGCCATGAATTTAACCAAGTGTTTCATGTAAGACTTCCTGTGTGGTCTGCGACCAATCTTGACTTGAATTTGCTGTTGTCTGTAAAGAAATAATAATTCACTGCCATTTGTGCCCCTGAAAGTCAGTCTTCAGATGACTGGGCCTCCATAGTCATTTGCAAGTTGTTTGCAATTTGCAAGCATGGGACAAGTGCTAGAAAGCCTCTCTGCTTAAGAACATTAAGAAGCATTTCAGTACTCATAAAAGTGAATGCTGAGCAAAGGTAATTTGAAAATTATTGCTGTGATTATCAAACTGCAGTACCAGTAAATAATGTGCTATCTTAAATGTAGTAAATAATTTGCATCCAATTTCCACATTTTATTACAGCATCTGTCTGGAATTTGAAGTGCTTCATCCTAGCCAGTTTCTGTAGCTCAGCCCTGGGGGAAGATCAGGGTTTGCTGGTTTTGTTAACTCTTGAAAACAAAAATCAAAGATGGCAGTCACATCAACTTCCTACAACCAGGGGTGGAGGGGGGGGTGCCCTCTCAATGGCTTCAATGCCAAATTCAAATGCTCCTTTAACCCAGAACCAAATCCCTTGAAGTTTAGCCCTGTTTTTATCGCTGATAACCCTCCTGAGCTTTCAGTGAAAATACTCTGTGCAGAAGGCAAGAGCCCAGGGCTGTACCCAGCTCTGGCAAGGCAGCTCAGACAAGCCAAGCTGGCAGGACCTTGCCATGCCAAGAACATCCTGCTGGTGACTGACCTGTGTGGCTGTGAATTATCAATGGCACTGTGAACTATTTCCCCACTTACCTAAACTGCAGATGCACGTGGGATGCGTGTGCAGGTTTTGCTTTGGCTGGAGAGAGAAGTGTAGCAGAGTCTGGTGAGTGCTGACACAGCCCCACGCTTGCATTACCCCCAGAGGTTTGATGTGGGGACGCAGATGAATGGTTCTGTGCCTCATTTGCCATATGGCTGACAGCTCGGCAAAGCCCGGGCTCTGCAGCTGTCACACGCGGTGGCACAGCTGACAGCAGCATGTGGCTCGCTCTCCTCTTGCCCCCAGTCGAGATGTTTTGAGGCTGCACTGGATCTGTGTCACTACATGCCATCAATTTACCACTTGGCTTGCCCAAAAAGCTGTCACAGCTGCTTGTGGCTGACATCTTTCAGTTACCAATGTGAAATAGTCTCTGAGGGCCCACACTGAGCTCCGTGTCTGCCTCTGGGTGGTTTCATGGCGATGAGCAGATTAGGCTGCTTTCGTCTCCCATTGTGCCCATTGTGGTTGTTCCTCAAAAGGCTGGGGCTGCTTTTCTGAGTTTTTAATAATGAGTGTAAGAGATGGCTCTGCAGGCCACCAGTGTGTGCTCCCGCAGTATCATCCCACAGGACAAGTGCTTACCCTGGAGCAATGGGATTGCATTAGGATGCCTGTGCACCTGTGCTGCTCAGCATTTCCCCCCTAGTCATGACAGTCACCCGCTGCTTCAACACCTGATGCTGTTTCTGTCCCAGGTGGAAGAGGATTTGCCCCTCCTCATCAGTGTCAGCATATCCAGTGCACTGTCACGTGGTTTCTCTCTCAATTTCCTGCAGCTAATGAGGCTGCCGTTGTAGGACAGCTGCAGCAGAAGAGCCAGATTCATCCCCACAATTTCCTTCTACTGGATTCTGCCTGCACAGTGCTTTTTCAGAGTGGTCTGTTCCAAGGGAATGTGTTACCAGCTGTTGTCAGGATGGACCCACATTATGGACCCACACTGGTCCATGTATGACCAAACCAAGTTCAGGAGAAGCAGCTGATACTCTGCACACACCTTCCAAACCATCAGGACAGGTCAAATCATCAGCAGCCTTTAGCCTGGCCATGATAATGAAGATCCCCTGGGAGGACGCACCCATAGATGCTTCTGCTGATCAGAACTTTTTATAGACTAAATAATCTACATCATAGAATCTCAGGAAGGCCTGGGTTGGAAGGGACCTTAAAGCCCATCCAGTTCCAACGCCCCTGCCAGAGCAGGGACACCTTCCACTATCAAAGAGGTTGCCCAGAGCCCCATCCAGCCTGGCCTTGGACACTGCCAGGGATGGGGCAGCCACAGCTTCTCTGGGCAACCTGTGCCAGGGCCTCAGCACCCTCACAGGGAACAATTCCTTCCTCATATCCAATCTAACCCTGCTCTCTGTCAGTGTGAAGCCATTGCCCCTTGTCCTGTCACTCCAGGCCCTTGTCAAGAGTCTCTCTCCATCTTTCCTGTGGGCTCCCTTCAGGCACTGCAAGGCCACACTGAGGTCACCCCAAAGCCTTCTCTTCTCCAGGCTGAGCAATCCCAGTTCCCTCAGCCTTTCCTCAAGTCTCAGAGCACAGTGCACTGTGTGTTTAGGGGGTTCTCCTAAAAGGACCTGGTGAAGTTTTTGGTGAGTTGCTGGGTATATCAGGAGAACACAAGAATCTGTTGACTGACAGGCAGCCAATTTGTCAGATCCATGTAGTGATGGTTTGTTCAGGGCAGCTGTAGTAGATTTAACTGGCTGCCATAATCCATGGGCATGAGTCATTTAGCCTGGATTTAGCCTCACGCAGGTTCAAAGCAGGCAGATCACATCCACACCATGGCTACTCTGAGATGCTCTAAGGCTAATTTTAGGACCTGCACATAGTTATAGATACACTTGTAGCAGATAAGGAGCTGCATTTGTGAATTGGTACCAGCATCATCCCCTCACAGTGAGATGACCTCCCTGTAGGTGTCCAGAGCAGTGCCCACAGAGGGTTGGCCTGTTCCCAGCAGGCATGGGGCAGGGGGCATGCCAGTGTGTGGGACAGGAGCTGCTTTTCTCCTTGCCAGGCTGTGGCTGCAGCTCCGTGCTGAGCTGCACAGCGTCGCTGGGGACCCAGCAGGTGCAGCCCTGTACAACAACAGCGACATCCTCCTTTCGTCTGCATCCCTCACATTCAACACAGGGAGACCCTACAGCTGCCCTGGCTGTTTTGGCTTTCCAAGTTCAGTGCACACACAAACCTAGGCTGGGTCCAATTAGGCCTTTCAAAGGGATCTAGACAAGCCTGAATCCCTTTTTGCAGTCTTCTACTCACATACTTTATACAATCCCACACTGAGATTGAGGTTTTCTAACACATTGTTTATGCTTTTCCTCATATTTTCCTCCTCTAACCTGAAAATTCACATTTTGCTTTTTGTATGTGCTATTTTTTACCTTTCTTTACTTGGGTCTTGGGCACGCTATGCAGGCAGGCTGTTAATGCTGGCCTTGCTTCACCCATCAGCAGCATTCAATCCTTCCACGTTGGGCAGCAAGATCTGTTTCCAGGTCCCTCCTAGGATCTGGCCTCACCTTTTGTGATGCTTTTTTTTCCAACAGAAAGGTTTCAAGCAGCCTGGGCAAGGATTTTTTGCCTGAGAGCTGAAGTCTGTCAGCTCTTTGTTCCAGCTGTAGTGACAATCTCTTTTCAGCATCAAATGTAGGTGTGTCTCGTGCTCTGGTTTCCAGCTCCTAACAACAAAAGGACAAAACAGAAAGGCTTCTGTTCTCAGATGGTTTCAGAATAAGGTGAAGTGCTATATTTCTTGCAGACATATCACTTCAAGTGATTTTGCCTTTGAGGACAGCATTACCTCACACACAACAAGAGGATGTCTGTGTGCTGAAATGTCAGGCCACATGAGACAGGGATTTCTCTTTTGTAAGTGCTGTAGCTTTCCACAGTTCTCCCTCCCAGCTGGTATTTTATTGGTTCTTGTACACGGCTTTGCACAGGTTTCCTTAACACGGTGGACAGTTTTTATTTAACACAAGGGAGGGATCAGTCACAGCAAGTGGAGCAGCCAGGTAAAACTGCTTTAACACCAGCACTCTCCTGCACAGCAGCGTGTTTGCATAGCCCTGCTTCCCCCTTGGCGCATATTTAACAAATATCTCAATTTCAGTGGCTCTGCTTCAGCTCTGCCTTGTTTGTCTTGTCTTTCCCTGGCACAAGTTCAGAAGAGCAGCACCTGCCTTCCTGTTTGTACATCAGTGCCTTCACCTCAGCCAGGGGCTCTTGACACTGTGAGCTGCAGAAGCAGCATCTCCTTAGGCCACTGCTGGAGAATGGGAACACAGCTGACATCTGATTCCCCAGTTAATCCATAGGCCCCGTGCTAATTGCCTTTACACACCAGGCTGCACAGCCTAAGTGCAGGAAAACAGCTTGTGTCAGTCCAGAGAACAGCTAATGAGAATAACCAGCCATTAACACATCGAATCAGATAATAAATGCTGGAGAGCACATCTGATGGCTCAGAGCCTCTTGTAATTTGTGAGGGTTGTTGTCTTTTTTACTTCCCAGTAAAAGAGCAGCCACTCCTGCACAACTTGGCTTCATAGGAAGTGGCTTTTCTCAGGATTATAGATCAAATAAAAATGTATGGTGAAATAGAGCAGCTGGGGTTCAAATCCTAGATTTACCCATTGAAACTGCAGTCTACCAAGGCCATGTTTCACTCTGCAGGTCAAAGACTTCAGAGCCAGCTGGGGAAGGCTGGGCAGACAGGAGCTCTGTCAATCCCAACACTTTTACCAACAGGCTCAGGTTCAGAGACTGGGGAAGAAGGGGCAGCAAACACACCAGTGACATGTGCCAGAACACCCTTGTGTGCTGCTTAACCCTGGCCTAACTCACACAGGGCTTCTGTATGTGAGGGTTGGTTGGCATTAGTCCTTACTATAACCACAGAGAAACTAAGGAAATACATCTGGAAATAAACTACCTGGAGCTAAAACTTTGGGAATAGCAACTGGAGGAGTTTTCTAAACTTTGGTTAGATATTTTGTTTGCCAGTCTCAAAGCTCTCCCCAGTCAATTAATGTATCTGCGTGGCACCTGTCCACAGCAGAAAATGGCAGTTGCTGAAAAGCCCTTCTCTTTGGTGTGGGAAATGGCCAAAAATCAATAGTCTGGAGAGTATAAATGCAGGAAATTAAGACTGCTGAGTGCTCTTTAAGCTGGACAGTGGTGAGGAGGGAACTTGTATAGGCTACCTGGGATTTGATGCTCCCCTTCCAGATGAAGCTGCTGTGGGATCTTTCATGACCAGTTCCCATCACTACTAGTGTTACTGGAGTGGCTGAGAACCTTTCAGCTTCTAACTTCATCCCAGGAAGGATTCTTGTAGTGGCACAGAGCTGCTGGACACCTTTCTTGGGTATTTGCTCCAGCAGATGGACACGTGGAAGGGAGCAGAGCTGGCTCTGCCTCATCCTGCTGCTTTGCAGAGCACAGAGCTTTCTTGCCTTGCAAGTGTCTCCTAAGCACAGCTGATTCCCTCCTGCACCGTGATTTCTGGCCTTTCTCCTGCCTCAGGGCTTTTTTAGGATGGATTTCTTCCCTCCTGGTACAGCACTGTGGAGTAAGACACTGCTCATTTTGTTGTCTCTTTTGTGTGCATCCACTATGGGATAGAAGACCAGAGTTCCCACCTAACAGGTTCCCATAACAGGATCTACAGCTGGACCATTTTCCATACAAAGTCATCTTCTAAAGCATTGCTCTCCTTTCCAGTGTACTCACATGGCTGTAGAGCTGGAATAATTTTGGTCTGGTTTGGTATTGAGGCAGATTAATTGTATTCCAGCCACTCATTGTACCAGGATGCTCTTTTCTGCCAGTTTTTATGGTCACTCAGAAGCAGCATGTGCCCACAGCTCAATTTCCTCACCTGTCCCATGGTATTATTAGTTTGGCATAATCAAGCATTTGGCAGCAGCTGCCTGGGTGAGTTTCACCAGAAGGACTGGCAGAAATATTTCCTCTTCCACCAGAGGACATATTTGAAATACTGGTGGGTTTACAAAGCCTGCTTCATTGCATGGAAAGGCAGTGAGGGTCCTTTCTCAGGGAGCTATTGAGAGCTCCACAGATGAAAATCCTGCTGACAAGTTTCAGTTATCACTAAAGAGAAAATATACTGAGATTTTCAGAAAAGTTATTTCTCCTTTTGCCAAGATCTGATCCCAAAGGGAAAAATACCAGAGCAAGAGAACTTTTTATGAAAAATACAGGAAAATTGTCCCATGAAATTTGAGACCTTCAATTAGTCCACATCAGGTCTTCAATGGGCAGAGAATATCAATGAACAAGGAGAACATTTCTTTTTTCTGTCTTCTAACTTGTTTTCAAATTGCTTTGGGCTGTTTCCAGCCAGCCTAAATTCCACCTAAATGTCTGTGCCTGCAGTGGGTTTAGTGCCTCTGGAGAGCAATTCAGAAAGCCTGAGGGAAGTGCAGAGTGAGTGTTTTGAGTCAGACAGCAGGAAACAGGAGACGAAGATGACACTTGGTGGCATTTAAGCCGGCTGAATATGCCCATTTTCTTCTGTTTGTTTTTTCTAGTGATGATATCAGCTGGTGTGTTATAACATTTATTTCTGTTCTCTCTTTTTTTAGGAGATGGGCTGTGTAGGAGGAGGAAAGAATTCTTTTCTTCCAAGGGGCATAAGGTACAAACTCAACCTCTGCCCAGTGAATGCTGTAGGATCATTCCAAAAGGAGGATCTTGTCCATGGTTCACACTGTATCTCACAAGGAAGTGGAACTTCTTCTAAGTGCCTACAAGACCAGCAATTCAGAAACAATCATCCATTTGAGCTGCACAGGTTAAAGATAATCAATATTTGTACAGTAATTAGAATATCAAATAAAACAACGTACAAAGTTCTAGTCAGGAGGGAAGTGGTGTGTCAGAGTAACCCTTTGTGGAGTGAATCTCTGCATCCTCCTTGGTGTCAGGGGCTGTTAGTGTGCTGGGATACTCTGGTTTCCTGGATATTCATAGGCATGATGCCATTGACCACATGGACATTATGCCTGTTGTCCTACTAGCTCTGCTCAGGAGGAAAATTATGGAGACAATGGATGTGAACCACATTGCTTGTAGGAGCAGTGCCAATCCTTCATCAAAAATATTTCATTTTACACCATAAAAAAGTTCTGTCAGAGTTTCTCAGTGGTCCTGGAAACCTAGAGCTTTAATATTTTAGGCAGGCCCTTCTTCAGTCATCAGGCAACAACAGCCACTTTCAGTTCCTCAGGGACTTAAAACCAAAACACCCAGTGATGTCCAACTATGACATCTCTCCTCTCTGGGGACTGCAGCATTCCAGAACACCGCTGGGAATAAGGAAAGAAAGGCAGAGAAAAGCAAAGTGATTTGTGCAGTGGAAACCAAACTGCCTTTTTCTAAACCTCCTCCTGGGGTCTAACACCAGAGGCACTACTGGCATGTCCAGCCTGTGACCCCACGGTGCTCAGCTGCAGGCAGAGGCATTGGATAAACCCACAAAGGTTTCCCTTCCACAGGGAAAAGCATTTGGCTCCTGCCAGGCTGTTGGGAGGATTTTGCCTTGCTCTCAGAACACACTCAGCCATCTTCTCCTTAGTAAAAGGCACCGGCTTTGTTGTCACCCTTCAAACTAAGAACCCCTGATTGCCCTACAGGAAAGTGTGCCATGAGCATGGGCAGGTCTCTGACATCCCATTTCCTTCTTCCTCAATTCCAGCCCCTGCACTCTCTCCACACTCACAACCCCTGGAAGGCATTAAAAACTGTGGCTCATTTCTTTCTCTCTTTGCTTCTTTCATGGCCCTTTACAATGAAGTATTTAAATACTTTTAATGTATTTATCTTCCCAGTAGCACACTAAAATAGGGAAAGACCATTATCCAGAACTTACAGATAAGTAACAAAGACATAGGACACTTAAATCCTAGATTCTGGGATGCATCAAAAGCAGTGTGGCCAGCATGGGAAAGAGATTCTGCCCCTCTACAGCTGGTGTGCTGCATCCAGCTCTGGGCTCCTCAGCACAGGAGAGGCATGGACCTGTTGGAGTGAGTCCAGAGGAGGGCCATGGATCAGAGGGATGGAGCAGCTCTCCTGTGAGGAAAGGCTGAGACAGATGGGCTTTTTCAGCCTGGAGAAGAGAAGGCTCCAGGCAGACACCATTGCAGCCCTCCAGCTCCTAAAAGGGGGGTTGGTTTAGGGACAAACATTTTGTCAGGGCCTGATGTGATAGGGCAAGGAATAATTGGTTTTAAATTGTAAGAGGGTTGATTCAGATTAGATATAAGGAAGAAATTACTTTACAATGAGGGTGATGAAACACTGGAAGAGGTTGACCTAGAAATGTGGTGGATGCTCTGTCCTTGGAAACATTCGAGGCCAAGCTGGCTGGGGCTCTGAGCAACGTGATCTGTTTGAAGATGTCCCTGCTCATGGAGGTTCAAAGAGCAGGGTTTTTCCTGGCTTTATGATTACATGATTATGATTATAAACACACCACGAACTTTACACAGAAAGACTATTAAAACATATAATTATATGGAAATGAAGAAAAAGGAAAAGCGTTGCTGCTTCACAGATGATTTGCCGTTGCTTTTATATTCCCTGGCCTTGTAAAGAGCCTTTGTGAATTTTCTTGCCTAATGCTCCAGCAGTAGCTCTCCTTTGAGCTTCTTATCTGTCAGCTAAAGCATTTCAGATAAGGCTTATTCCATACACCTGACTTTTCAAGCACCTCGAGCCTGCAAACCTGTGAATGACAGTGGCGACCACAATGTGTCTCCCAAGCAGCCACATAAGCACCTTCTTTCATTCTGTTTTCTGTGTGAATACAGGATCATTTCCACCTTGTGCACCCTCAGTAGCTTGGGGTAGGTAGAATGGTACTTTCAGTGTATTTCTGCCAATGAATATTTATCTACACAGCAGTCTTTGGCAGGATTAGAGATTCCAACAACTGGAATGCACCTACAGAGATCCTTGCGATAAAAAGAACCCTCCCTATTGTGAATGAGGCAAGAAATTCATAGAATCACAGAGTGGTTAGATTTGGAAGGGACCTTAAAGATCTCCCAGTCCTAACCCCCAGCCATGGGCAGGGACACCTTCCACTGTCCCAGCTTGCTCAGAACCCTGTCCAACCTGGCCTTGGACACTGCCAGGGATGGGGCAGCCACAGCTGCTCTGGGCAACCTGTGCCAGGGCCTGAGCACCCTCACAGGGAACAATTCCTTCTTCATATCCAATAAAAACTATCATCCTTGAGCTTAAGACCATATATGCATTTAATATCTGCCAAACATATGCACTTGCTGATCAGACCATGGCTGGTTTGCAGGCAGAGAAATACAGTTACTCATTTGCTCTTCAGGCACATTTCAGAGCATGTCTGTGAATTCTCTTTCAGTCCCCATAGTCCAGGGCATCACAAGGTTGTTGCTTATTTTCTTCTGAAGCATCCAGCTGCAGTGCTTTGAGGTGAGAACACCAGTCAGTTCAAGGGCCTAACATCTGTCTGGAGCAATGGGTACTTGGCTGAGGGAGACCTGAATACCTGCTCAGATTCCACAGTGGAATCTGGGAGTTTTGTAAAGCAGTGTCACCATCAATAGCTCTGATTTTTATACCTTCCATTTTTGTTCAAATTTAAAAACTAAAGCAAGGAATGTAAGGGACTCTTCACCTCATAAATGCATCTGTAAGGGATACATCTATTTTAGAAAGCTATTTTAGGAGAAAGTATCTGCAGCATGAGAGCTAACTTCAGTACCTTTCCCCTAACATTTATGTAGGGCATTGTAAATCGATGGAGCATAAACCAAGGTGGTTGTCCAGTGAGAAGGTTGATTTCCCTTTGTCCTTCACCATTGTTTCAACAGCAGACCTGTGAGGAGCATTTCTGGTTTGGAGATAAGATTACCCAAGTGAACACTATCTGAAAGGGAAAAAGAAGGAGAGCAACTAGTCTGAGTTATTAAAATATGATAGCAGCTTATTTCATCCTCTGCTCTCTGCTGACTCACTCTGACCTTGAACAAGGCCTCTTTATGTTTTCCTGACCTTAAGAAAGGAGTAATAATATTTTCTGCTTCTTAGAAAAGGATGTGAATATAGCTCAGCATTTCTAATGCGCTCATATGGAAGGCACAGGGGGGGACACAAAGTTCTTTTTCCATGTGGCACATGCAGCAAGACTTATAACCACAATATCCATAGCATTGCAAACTTCCATTCAGGTTGTGCTATCTCATGCAGGACATTACCTTTTTACCACTCTATAATTTTTTGTTTTTTCTTTTTATCCTGAAAGAGTCAATCAAAACAACTCTTCAATTCCAAGATTTGAGCTTGGAAAGAAAAAAAATATAAATTTTTGTCCTCTTACAAATATTTTGGTGGTTTTGCTCAGAGAGAGTCTGGCATCACTGTCTGATTAGGGGCAGTGTCTATTGATTTGGGGTAGAATCACTTTTAGCATATATTACCTTCTGCCACAAAACATCTGGCAAAGCAATGTTCAGCAATGGAAACCCTGGAAATGTCACTCCTGCCATGCTTGAGCCTCTGATGAGGTTGTAGTTTGATGAGGTTGTAGTTTGATGGTGGAAAAAGTTCCACCACCAAACAGTAGCAGTATTTCAGGTAGGAAAGGAGACCTGTATTTTGAAATGAGGATTTAGGAAACTCTGTGGACATGTGCACTGTCTATGCTTTTATACAAAAGAATGTTTTACACAATATTACTCCTTTGGACCTGTCAGTGTGACTTTGATTCCTGAAAAGGTTCTGAAATGGCTGTTAAAAAATAACTTTTTAAGTACCTCAGTGATTATAAACTGATAAAGGAAATAGCCAACAAGGATTGTTGAGAATGGATCACATCAAGACTGTGGCTTTTTTGTCTTTGGCTGCTGAAGTGGCCTAGTGGGGGAGAAAAGGGAGGTACAGCTAATGTGGTATCATCTCAACCCCAGTGACATTGCTGCTGCTTCTTCATGACATTCCCAAGAGCAAACTAAGGAAATACAGTGTTGATGTGGTTGTGAGAAGAAAGGTGTGCACTGGTTGGAAACTTGCTCCCAGAGAGTGCTCACAGCTCTTTCAGGATGCTTTGTTCTGGCCCTGTCTCTGTTCAGCACTGCTCAGTTTGGAGGACAGCGAGAGAACATTGTCATAGTGTTAGGGACTGGGAAAATAAATCAAGGTGGCAAATACTGTGGACACAAACATGAGAATTCAACACATGCTTGAAAATTTAGAGAGAATCTGAAATGAAAACAGTTAAAATTCAGTAAAGCTAAAAATTCAGTAAAGACAAACCCAAAGTCTTCCTCCTTTCAGAGGAGAAATTCAGCAGCCAAGAGCAAAAAATGGAAGTTACCAGCTAGGAAGCATCACAGCAGAATTTTCTGACTGCACTGTATGGATTTAAGGTAGCATTTTGTCTCATAACACCTAAATGAGAAAATTGTATATAATAATGGAGAAAAGGAGACTCAGAGGTGACTTTATCACTCTTTACAACTTCCTAAAGGGTGGTTGTAGTCAGCTGGGGGTTGGTCTCTTTCTCCAGGCAGCAGCTGACAGAACGAGAGGACACAGACTTATGCTGTGACAGGGGAAATTTAGGTTGGATATTAGGAAAAAGTTTTTTACAGAAAGAGTGGTTAAATACTGGAATTGTCTGCCTGGGGAGGTGTTGGAGTCACCATCCCTGGGTGTGTTTAAAAAAGGATTGGATGTGGCACTCAGTGCCGTGGTTTAGTTGGGGTGTTGGGGAATGGGTTGGACTCGATGATCTTGAAGGTCTCTTCCAACCTGGTGATTCTGTGATGTGAGGACAGTGAAGCACTGGAATGGATTGCCTGTGATGACAATGAAATGTCCTGTTGGACATTTTTAAAGAACAAGGGAGACAAACATCTTTTGAAGATTTCTAGGTATCATTCACTAGAGAGTCTCTTTTTATCCCCTCACATTCCTGGTGTTCTGTGATCCACACTACAGAGCTCCAGTCAGGTACATGTCAACAATCAGCTACTGCTGAGGAAGAGAAGAGCTTTGTTCTGACAATAAAACTCTCTTTCCGTAGGCAGCAGTAGCAATTTTTCCACTTTCTGAAGTGGCAGTGAACTGCCAGCTGGAGTCCTTTGTCTCAGCTGGAAGCAGTAAGTAGAAACAGGGAAAACCACAGGAAAGCAATCAGCATAAGAGGGGTAGAAAATATTACTCCTAAAGAGGAAGATTGAAAAGAGAAGGTTGAGAAAGGGAGCAGCAGCTTGGAAGGCGTTGATGCAGGTGGGACAACAACTTTTCATGTCCATTTAGGGATGAGCAAAAAAGAATCAGTTTCCCTTTCACCTAACAGACTTGAGCAGGATGTCAGGATATCTGGCTGAAAGCGTGGCAGAGCGTTACTACCCAGGGATATCGATTTCTTAAGGTGGAGATAAAAACCTCAGGATGGTGTCCAGATACTTTTAGCCTGCTTCAGTGCAGGATGTTGGGCAAGAGGATCTCCTGAGACTCCTCCCAGCCTGCCAGATCTGTGAATTTATCTTTGGCATGCATTTCTTTTGGCATGGTGGTAAAGCATAGGGAAATGGAGCCAAATGAATGTATCCAGGAAAATCACTGACTCTGATAATGAGCGCCAGCCCTTTCTGAAGGAAAGAAAACAACTCTGTTGCAACATGCCACTGCCAGGATGCTTTATAAACATCCTTATTTTTATATTAGTTTTGCAACTCAGATCCTTCCAGAGTCCTGTTAAAGCCCAAAATTGCTTAGAGGGGCCAGGCCACATTGTAACTTGAAGTGTTTGTGTCCTGCTCTCATTTCTGCTCTGGTAATTCTCCTGAATTTTGGAGGACATCTCTTGTGAAGCTCTCCATGGGTCAAAATGTACTTTCAGGAACAGAACATGATGCACACAAGAGTTGCTTTTGGTCTGCCAATATGGTAAAAATTCTATTGAATGCTCATTCCATTGACAGTTAAATACAGTTCTGGAAATTCTCATCCTGCACATTTATTTCCAATTTGCTAAAATCAACTGGTGAGGACTGGGACTGCTGCCAGGGCATGCCTTAACATCAAAAGTCTTCTCATCCTCCATCAGCATCTGCTTAATTGAGGCTGTAGAAAAAAGCATCTGCTGCTTTCCCTCTGTTCAGTGGTGAGAGGAAACTGCCTTTGCATTTGACAAGCTGGAAAAAGTTGAAATATTTGACTGTTAGATGGAAAATCATCCAGTGAATGTGAACCTAAAAAATGACACTGTTTCATGTGTTTCTACATAGAAATCCAAGTGCAGGCAATACTCGCTGTGCTCTTTCAAAAGCCAAAGAAATTCTCTGCTTTCCCAGTTAGCTGGATTACTGTTCATTTTTGAGAGACAAACCTTCCAGTGACTTTTCCTTTTACCATAATAATTTTTCTGGAGGAAAAATGATATCATGGTGTATTACTGGGCCTGTCAGCAGGAAGAAATAATGAGCCTCCCTTTGCCATTCTTTAGCAGAGATTTTGTTGAGAAAACAGCCCTCACCACTCTGCAGTTGCATGGATGTGAAAACAGCCACAAGAACTCTGGGATGTGGATTATTGGTGCTGTTAACTGGGAAGTTATCAGCAAAAAGATGAAAAACATAGTAACAAACAGTTTAGCCAGAATATCTGCTTTCTGAAAGGTAAAGAAGAGATCTTAGAGGCAGGAATTCTTCCATCAATTGGCATTACAGCTGTACATCTCACAGTGGGCACCCAGCAGCTGCTAGATGAGTCTGCCCCCCTGAAGACACTGAAATTCAGGTTCCTGTGCCACACATTTACCCCTGTCATGGCCCTCCATGTCTCTGGGCAGGGCTGTCCTGGGGTCTCCTGATCCAGCAAGGTGGAACAGCTGCCTCAGCCACACAAACAGCTCCATCCTGAGCCATGCCCTGCTGCCTCCTGCCTGCCTGGGGCTCACACACCGAATTTGCCACCCAAGTGGAGGAGCTGAAGCTGCTGGGGAGCAGGACAGCAGCACAATGGTTGGATGGGACAGAAATATCAGGGAACTTCCATTCTTGGGAACAAAACTGTGTGCTCCCAGCCCCACAGTGGGTTTGCCCTGCAAGAAGAGCCATGGAGAGATTTGCAGTGGGAGTTGGTGCCTGGTTTTATCTGAGAGCCTGGGATGACAACACTAGATTTGCTCATCACTCAGACTTAAATGTATAGGGGATTAAGGCTTTGATTCAGGAAAACATTTCAACAAGAAGTCATGTCTTTAGCAGAAGAACACTTCAAGGGCTATATTGAATCTGTAATAACCCCTTTTCTTTGATACTGTAATATCTCTGTCAAGAAAGGCAGATTTCTAAATGTCTTTAACTTCACTAGCTAACTTGTGCAGTTAGAACAATGGAATAAGAAAAAAATTATCTTCAAGGGGAAATTAAAAGTATTTGACACTTATCAGAAACATTTAAAATACATTTAAGTATGGAAAGCAATGTCATAAACCTGAATCAGTCACTACAAATCTGAAATTCCCATTAAATGCTGATGAACATTTTGCCTTAGTGAAGGCTGCAGAACTCTTCCCTCCTGATGGCATGGTCTGATCTACAGTCACAGTGCCTTTACTCTGGACTCTTCTCATGAACAGCTTTACCAGGGGTTGGTTTTTTCCCCTCTTCACTTTTTTTCTGAAGCTTATTCTGTAGTTTTGAAACTTTGGGTCTCCCCACTTCTGTATTCAAATCTCATTGGACACAACTATATATAACTGAGGGATGAAGCCATCCTTCCCTTTGACAGAGGAAGGCAAAAACCAAACTAGGCTGGTACATAAGGTTAGGAAAAATAAAATATATGTCTTTTGAGTACCATTAGGCATTGGAACAGAGTAATATGGAACACAACAAATCTCTTCTAGAATATTTTAACCAACACTAGATCCTTTTCTCAAACCAGGCTTTAACCAAAAAATGCATTACTGAAGGAAATTGGATGAAGTTGAGTTGGTTCTGTAATGGAAAGGGTCAGATAAGATGATACTAATGGCCTTTTCCAGCTTTAGAATTGCTGAGTACTTCATTGAATGAGCAAGAAAGTGAATTTTAAATACTTTATTATTTTAAATTAAACCTCCCTTGCATAATGTGGCACTTTATTTTCTCCTGTGTTACCTGATGAAATTTTTCCTTCCCAAAAATAAACAAGGAAGAATGTCAGCTTTCCACAGTCTCTCTAAAATGAATAATGCACCACTCAAAGGGATGGTTTTTTTCTGTTTATTTCTGACCCAAAAATGATTAGGACCTCTTAAGGTATTTTTAGAAAGATCCCATTTTTGCAAAGTAGGCATTATTTTCTGACAGCAGAATTTGAGGGCAGATAGTAATTTCTCTGGATGTGTGTCAGTGACATTTTGAAAGTTTGCCCGTTGCTATGGGAGATGAGATAAGCAGCATAATATTAATCTCATATTTCAGTGAAGAAGTAAACATTTAAAAAATATTTAAAAGCCTGTGAAGGATGGATGACACAGTCACAGATAGAGCTGTAACACAACTCAGAGGTTCATTTCGTATTTCCAGCTACACCTTTGAAGCAAACTGAGGAGGTATTTAATATTCAACCTGCTGCTTTGGGGATGAGCAGACTCCAAGAGGGGCATTGAAGTGTTGCAGCACTCAGCATGAAAATGGCTGCAGAGCCCTGACTGCTGCTCAAGAAGGGGATGAATGTGACACATCTTCACACTCCTCACTGTCCCTGTGGCTGTGCTCTGACCAGGATTATAAAAGGTTCAGGTTGGACATCAGGAAGAATTTTATCATGGAAAAGGTGGTCAAGCATTGGAAGGAGCTGCCCAGGGAGGTGGTGGAGTCCTCATCCCTGGAGGTGTTCAAGAAATGACTGGATGTGGCACTCAGTGCTCGGGTTTAGTTGGCAAGGTGGGGATGGGTCAGAGGTTGGACTTGGTGATCTTGGAGGTTTTTTCCAATCTGAATGATTCTGTGATTCTATTTAAAAAAACACAACATCATTAGTTTGGATAATTTCTGTGTTTTGTTCTTCAAAGTCCTTCCTTTTGGCTACCTTTATTATATTTTCACATTTAATCTGCCAGAGGTTACAGTCCTTTCTATTTTCTCCCTTTGCACAGGCTTTCAGATTTTGAACTTCTTCCTCCTGCCCTTCCTTGCTCTGCTGCTGAACAAAGCTGGCTGCCTTCTGCCCTTTCCTGAAGCCTTTCTGCAAAGGCACTGAACTACTGGCCTGGCACCCCTTAGCAAACCTCCATCCAGCTTGCAGGAAGTTAATTCTCAGAGTCATCCCTTTTAAATCCTTTTAAAATGGTTCTTCATCTTTATACAGTTCCTCTTTCTGGAGCTGAGCACATCTGTAGTGGATATTTGGCCTCCATAAATACTGTGCACTGCTCAGGTCTGAGCCAAGGGCTGTGTCTTCTCTTAGGAACTCCTCCTCAAAATTGAAGTATCTAAAAATTCAGTCCCAGGAAGGGAATGTAGCCAGTGTGCATTGAGTTAAAAGTATTGAGCCATTGTCTCCGCAGCTGGAGATAACAAACCAGTCTGTTTGTCCTGGCACGTGTGAGGTCACCGTTGGTGCACGGCGCCTTGTCTTGTAATCACAATGAGATATTTTGGACTGGAAAAGCTTCCTTGAGGGGACAAGTTGGTTAAGTGGCTGATATTTTCCGGAAAATCAGGCACAAACCCTTCTCTCAAGCTGCAATTCACAGGGCAGCAGGAATAACGCACGTGTAAGGAAGTCAGTTCAGTGTGTTATCAGCCAGAGAAAGCAAAAGGAAATAAATTACTTTTGTTGTGTCCTCATAATTTCCCTGAAACACAGGAGCAGATTCTGGAGTGATGGGAAAGAGCAGCTCTTATCAGAAAGAGTGACTGTGCATTTATCAGTATAATAAACATGTGCCCGTGCCCAAACCCATGTCTGTCCCTGCCTCCTTTACCTAAGGACAGAAGGAAGTCCTAGGATGCAGTTTTACCTGCAGAGCCATGTTAAGTTCACAGGGAATTGTCACATCCAATTTCAATATTCTTTCTAAAAATTCAGATCCTGAAGGATCAAGATCAAAAACCCAAACCCAAGCTCTGCGAGTGCCCATCATGAGTGTGCCAAGTTTGTCTGGAAATGTGCCAGGAGACCTGTATCAAACAAGTCTGGACCTTCTTTACATAAAATTCCTGTCTAATCCAGAGGAGCTTTTGTGTAGGGATGGCTTTGGGTGTATTTGCATATATGCAGGAAAGAGAGCAAACTTAACAATGAAGCCCAGCATAGTGTTAACTTGGACAGGCAAATTTTGAGGGCAACTGCTCAGGTGGGGAAATGACACAGAAATGTAAACTGAAAGTACAGATAGCACTTGCTTATGGATCTGTTTGCAGTAGCAAAACTGTCCCACTCAATAACATTTCCAAGTGAGGAAATGTGAGGGAATGTCAGCTTCAGTATTCTTACCTGATCCCTATGGAGCCATCACTGCTGGAGGAATTGTCAGGTGCTCTCTCCATAGGGGGGGTGCAGTAAACCTGAAATCTCAATTTCATAGCTTCCAACAGAAGGAAAAACAGTTCAAGTCAAGCTGAATGTTTCCCTTGACTTCTAAGTATTCTTGGAAGCCTCACAAGTTTCCATGTGAAACTCAGAAGGATCCCCTGTGGCACTGCTGCGATGGGAAGAGATGCTCCAGGCTTCTTGGCTCCAACTTCAGATAAACAAATTTAGAATACAAAGAGTAAGTTAAAAGAGAAACAACCTGAACTGCAGTAAGCCAGAATTTGTTGTGGCAACATCTGGCTGAGGTAACTGCTGCCATTTAACTATTTCCTATGCACTACCTTCCTCCTCACATGAAGAAAGAAGCTGTTTAATGACAAGATCCAGGCAGCTTCATCAAAAAGTAACTGGCAAAGGTGGCAAGCATGGCTGCACAGGGAAATTCCATCTGCTGAGCACTCTCCCACAGTCCTACAAAACCTCCACAAAGCTACATTTACCTTTCTGATGATGCTCTCCTGACTTTAATAGACCTGCCTCGATAATAGCAATATCGTTAAATAATTCTTTCCGGGGATGGAATATGCAGAGCACCAAGTGAACCAGCTTGGGAAGACTCAGGGTTAGGTGGAAATGATTGGCTAACAGATGCTTTTTCAGGGAATATCAATAACTCTTGTGACAGCTTGATACCGACTTTGAAAACAAAGAATGAAAATGAATTTACAACTGGTAAGCAGAGAAAGGGTTTAAAAACCCAGCTGGGGTTTTACCCACATGGCTGGTCTTAGTCAAGGATTCCTAGAAGGAAAAGCACGAGGTCAAGTGGTGGCTCAACCCCACTTTATCTGCAGGACAGTGACAAATGGAGGGCTGGACGGAAAATCACTTTGTGATACGTGCAGCCTTTTCCACAGCTAGTCTGAAATTTTACATTTAACTGGTTTGGAGCATGTGGAATGAAGATGGGGCAGTGAATAATAATGTATGCTTCAGTGACTTTCCCATAACACTGCAGTAACAAATAGGTAATAAAAATGTCACAGACACTGACAAAATACAGACTATCCTGTTCCTTTGTTGTGTTTTTGTCCCTAAATATAACTCAATATTGTGGCCATGATCTTTGCTTAATGGTGACCTTCAAGCTTAAAAACAAATTGGCTTTGTGGTTATATAAACACACACACACACAGAGGCACTCTGCTTTCTGACAGCAGAGGTAAAAATCCATTCCCCCCACAGGCTTTGTTGCTAAGAAATAATAAGAATAAAATAACAAATGTCTTGGCTTTCCTGAGACCTTTATGGGAAGTGTCAGAAATACTGTTTTCCTAGCTTCTCCCTGAAGGAGCTAGGGAATCACATCTTTAGTATACACATCTTTAATCCTGAATATTTCCCCAAGTTGTTGCATTCTGTTTATTCCCAGTTACTGCCTTTTTTCCCCCTCAGTGTAACCATACTATACAGCCTGAATTAGGCAGTCCTTTCTCTTTTCCTACTGTTTACCTAATTAACCTGTGGCAGAGACAGAATTAATAGAATTCAGGAATTTTTTGATCCCCAAAGTGCCCCATCTCTCTCTGGTCCTTTAAATTATCTTTCCTGCCCCTTCCTTTGTCCTTCCCAGCCTCCTTCTCTGGTATCATAAAACCATTCCAGGATACAAATCAATGTGTGTGTTGTGGAGAAAAAAAAAAAAGTTTTTAGTGCTTTGGCTATGAATAATATTGAAGAGGTTTTTATATCAAAGATTTGAAACACAGTAAAAGCTAAGGCAAAGAAAAAATGTTTTTAGGAGGGAAAAAACAACCTGAGTTTGCCAATGGTGTGGCTCTCCTTCCTCCCACAGGAAGAAAAAAAAGCCTCCAATGGCTTCTCCAAGATTTTTGGTTTCAATATGATTTTATACCAGGAAAAGAACTAGTGTGATTAATCTCTAAAAAAAAGGAAGATAAAGAGATTGCTTAAGGAGCCTTCAAGGCAAACAGTGGTCATCACTGTAGGTCCTTTGTAAGTCCTGGCAAGATATTCCTGGGGAGGGCTGATGGCAATTTAGCCTTTGACTTCCTTGAGGCTGGGATTTAACTCTGAAGGGAAGGGAAAAGATGTGAAAGCCTTCTCCTGGGTTGCACTGTAAGTGCTTCTCAGCTCTTTCCTTGGGCAGGAGCAGCAAAAGGTTAGAGCCAACTCTAGCAGAGATTTTGGGAGCCTGACAGCATTCCCAAAAAGCAGATGCTGTCCTGAAGGCAAAGAACTCTGAACAAGTGAAGAGATGGCAGAAAAAGGAGCATTGGCATAGGAAGCTCCACAAGGAGACTTTGCTCCTTTGACAGAAATCACTCCTGACGAGAGCAGCATTTTCAGGATTGCTCTGAGATGTCAGTGAACTCCCCAGACAGCTCCTTGGCATCTCTGCTGAAACTTGTATGTGACCTGTGGGCACGGCCTTTCTGTACTTTCTTTCCAAAAGGCTTAATTAACTGCAACTGGATTTGCAGGAATCCTGAGGATTTTCTCTAGGAGCACAACCTCTTGGAGCACAAAAGCTCTGACAAACACCTGGAGTTTCTGACAGCTGTATCATTATCTCACCTTCTTTGTGAAGCCAGGAATAAAAATCTTTTGTGCTGTATGTGTTACTTCCCTACACTGCACTTTTAAGCCACTCAGACTGAAAATTTCAGTTTCTTTTCTATGCTCTTATTCTGAAAACTACAGTTATTGGTGTTTACCTCTGGCTTCAATTCCTATGGATATATGTCTTCTCTGAATGGTTAATCAAATGTACTTCTGTGAAATAGCTCTTGTAGTGCTGCTTCTTCCCCCAGTGATACCAAGAGTGGGTATTTTCCAGAATTGTTGTGCCACCATTTTTTCATGGTGCTGCCTAGTTTAGCTTTGAAAACACAGCCACAAGTGCTACTACAAGTTTAAGAGTTTTATCACCTGCAGGATCAGCCAAACGGAGTTTTCCATGTAAGGAAATCCTCTTCAGAGATTGTGTTTCCCAACTCTTGTTTCTCATACAGATAATTAAGTCCTAGAATTAAAGAATTATTTGAAGTCCCACCACAAGCATGTGCAAGCACAAGGAGCTGTTTCTCCAAACAGCTCCTCTCTTGATCATCATCAGCCAGATTTCCAGGCAGCTCCCTGGGGATGCAGCAGGATCAGCAGAAAGCACTTGCTGTTGTTTGGTATCAGCTCCATAGCATATTTCAGAAGGGCTTGCGAGGCCGTGGTTCTGAGAGGTCTGCACCTCAAGAGGAAGTGTGAGTAAATACCTAAAGATGCAGCCAGTCTGCCTGAAGGGCAGAGTTCACTCTAGATGGGCTCCTAGAGTAGAAGAGAGAGATTCAAGCACTTGGGAAGGTTTCTGACAAGCTCCAGCTATGTATGACTGGAACTATTCAGATCTAACAATGCAGTTTGATCATATTTCTAGCTCTGATAAGACTTTTTTTGTAAAAAAAAGATAAGTCATTTGTTGTAAATGCAAAACATTGTGCCCATTGAGCTCCAGCATAACTCTTCATTTTAGAAAGTGGCTGAACAATTTCCTGGGTGAAGTGACATAGAACTGAAAAAAAAATAAAACAAGCACTTGACAAAACCAAGAAGTGATAAAAAACCCTCAGAGTAAATACAAGATTATGGTCCTTTTTCCATGAAGCATCATTTATATAACAACATTTATCACTTCTATAGAACAACGGTTTTTAAATTATGACTGTTCATTCTGTATGACTTCATGAAACAGCATTTCAGAGGGCTTCTTCCCCAGCAGTTTCAAGCCATGAAATGCTAGAAACCTTGCAAGGCAGTTCTCTCAGAGCTTGTTCCCATTGTGGAGCGGGCACGCACCGTTGGTGTGATCCTGCAGAGTGTGCACTGCAGGGATCTGAGCTCCCTGCTGCAGGAAGTGAGTAACTCGCTTTGACTTCAGTGGCAGTTACTCATATCCTGTGAGAAGATGAGTGGGAAGGGGGGAAACACACAAGGAGAGGAGGATCCAAGAAAAGAGGGAGACTGTGGTGAGAGGGAGATGCACTGACAACCAGTGAAGCGTCAGTCATTTGTGGTCCTCACTTTGTGGCACAGCCTCAAAAAAATTTCTCATGATGAGGGGAACACAAGTGGTAGGACAGTAAGATGATCCCTAATCATTATCATTTCCTTAGATTTCTTTTTACAGTTTATCTTTCAGTCACACAGAATAAAATGAAAATGTTAAATACAGCTGCAAGTTTGTGTTAGAGACAAACACTGTACATGTGTGGGGTGGCTGTGTAGATATTTATATTCACAAGATATAGGATTGGGTTTGGATATTTAAGGGTAAAGCTGGAAAACACACATAGGAGTTAAAGCTTTCCTGCATGCATTGCTTCGGTTATCAAGCCTGACTTGCCTTTGCTTTATGGATCAGTTCCAGGAATAACTGTGTGCAGTACTTGACAAGAGCCCTTACTGTGTGCAGCAACGTGTCACTTGGGAATCTAGAGAGCACTTGACACCTAGATTCAGGCTTGCCCAGTGTCCGGTTCAGGTACAGCTGGATTAATGGCCATAAGCCTTGGGCCAGTGGTGACAGGAACACAGCAGCTGCCTTTGAGGAACCATCTGTGCTTCTACAACATTCACTCTGACCCTCCAGCAGAGCCATGAAGGGGTTCAGCCAATGCTCAGGGAAAGCTGACTGCACTAGAGGCAGGCTTGGATCCAGTTTTCCCTGATGTTTGGGGATGCTAGGGTCTGGCATTTGGGCTCAGGCGGGTGTTTTACTGCATCATGTCCATGGGCCAATAAACAGAGCTGGCTACAGCAGCCCCAGCTGACACTGGCATTCTCCAGTGTATATAGCTGGGATTGGATTGATTTAGTCCCTTGCTTGGATCATTAATTTCTGCATTAAGTCTGGGGGCAGACAGGGAGCATGATGAGAGGCTGATCCATTGCTTCCCAGCAGAGGCAGCTCAGGACATGCACAGCTTGGAGCAAATGGTATTGTACCAACAGACCTGGCTGTGCTCACATGTAAGTGCTGAATCAGGCTCAGAAAGAAGGCCAAGTCTAATGCACTGTACTTAAAATGCTTCCTGAAAGGTTTTGAAAACCTCCAGCATCAGTGGAGATCGTGTTCCTAAGAAATGGGTTCAAAAGAGGTCAGAACAGGTTTATTTTTATATTGTGAAAAAGCCAGACGTACTTTAAAAAGTTCAGCAAACCACTTGCCTGCCATTAAGGAGACCAGCAGTGCCACCTGGAAAACACTGTGCCTAAAATCCCAGGGGCACAAAGCTTCCCGAGGGGGACAGAGCTTCCATATTTTAGGCCTGTTTTAAATCACTCTTGCCCCACAGCCCACTGCACACACACTAGCCATCCCTGCTGGGAGGGAACTATAAGCTCACAGAAACCTTGACCTTCACAAGTAAGAGTACATATTTATAAGGGAGAAAAAAATTAGGAAGGGTGAGAGGACAAAAATTATTTATCTTCCTCTCCTCTCCTCTCCTCTCCTCTCCTCTCCTCTCCTCTCCTCTTTCCTCTTTTTTCGCTTTTCTGCATTTAAGACACTAGTTAACTATATACTAAGCCATTACATTATAGAAAAGTTATTCATATTAGATATATGAGTATCAAAGTGTATGATTCAGGTTATACATGCATCAAGTTATAGGTATCAAAAGTTACGATGTAGGTTACATAAGTAAAACCTATGATTCAGGCTGTAGAAGGCTGTTTCAGGTTCCAGGTTATATTGATATTAAGGTTACAAAGATATCTTTTCCCTCAAGCTATATGAGCTCCTTGTTGCTTAGACCTAGGTTATGTAGACATCACAAGGCTTTGTAGCCTTTGGCTGCAGCACTCCAGGGTGGGACTCATCCCACCACGGCTCCGGGAAGGCAGCTGCGTCCCGCTTTTCCTGCCCTGCAACCGCTTCCAGCTNCTTTCCTTTCCTTTCCTTTCCTTTCCTTTCCTTTCCTTTCCTTTCCTTTCCTTTCCTTTCCTTTCCTTTCCTATCCCCTTCTCCAGACCTTGACAACAGGCATTATAAAGCCCAGGGCTGAGAAGTTTCTCATCTCCTCTGGAAGTTCCTGATTACAGCTTCTCTCTCCTCAGACAGCAGCTCAGTTTTTCTGGAGGAAGCACTGCTTCCACAGCAACATAAACAGTTTTTGGAGAGCAGAACCAGCTGCAAGGCTCGTGGGTTTTGGGAGGACAGCTGTGCACAGGGAAGTGACTGGAGTGAGGTGCCACAGGAATTTAGCAGACACAGACAGCACCTGCCAGACACCCACAGAGGCCAGGCAAAAATGGGATGTGAAAAGCTTTGCAGAGTGGATGTAGGAAATGCTGGGTTGAGGGGGAGTATCCATGGGATCAAGGGGGTGAATCCAGCTGCCTTAGCTTCAGCTCAGTGTTAAGGTAGAAGGGTGATGGGTCAAGGAGACCAGATGCAGAAATAGTAGGTTAACAATTGTGTGGTTCCTGCAGTATGTTATATTTATCATCTATCAGTGAATTACTCTCCTCCCTCTTTCTATCTCCTATCTTCTGACACGGAATAATTTTGCAGGACTGACATACCTCAGTTTAGAATAATCATCTGTATTTCTCATGAGTCTGGAAATAGTGTCTGGCCCCAGGGAGTGTGGGACAAGCACATAATTCACTGACCAGAAGCAGAGGTCTCCTCCATACAGACCCACCCTGGTTCTCAGGTGGCACATGATCAGCCCTAGGGGAGAGAAGTTGTTAAAGGATGATATGGTGACCTCAGTACTCAAAAACAAAACCTTGTGCCCAATGTTCACCTTTTGTTTTCTAGTATCTGTCCTATATTTATTTTAATTAGCCACCAAATCTGGCTAGCTGTGTCTGGGGGCTTCCTGGTTCAAGTCTGTTCCAGGAGTATTTAGGTCAAGCCAGCCTGTCCTTTAGAGAGGCATGAATTGTATCCCTCTGAATGCTGTGCCTGTGGAGTGAATCTGAGAACTCCCTGAAGTCTTTCCAATGGGACTATTCTCAGAATTCAGCACCTGAAGCTGTTTTTAACACTGATATGCCAAAGTAGGTATCTCCACACCTACGTGATAAGTAAACACAGCAGACTTGGGAATGATGTATGTCTGCAAAACCCCTGTCCCACAGCCTCTCCGAAAAGCCCATTAAAGAAAATGTTGTGATCAGTGTGAAATGTCTGGTCAGCTTAACCATTAACACAGACTGAACTATTCAACCTTCTTTATAAAGGCAAACTTGTGGGCAGCTCTTTTGGGATGACATTTTCCTTGGGTGACATCACTCTACAGTAATTTCTTGAAAATACTGTGATGAAACATGCAAGGAGAAAAGTATTCTGACCTTCCCAGACACCTGTGAGTCATCCTAGACTGCTTTTTCTACCTCTAAATGGAGACAGTTACAAAAGGTAGTTTTCTGAAAGCTGACAGTGACAGAGGCCCTGATACAAAGAGTAATTCAAGCACATTTTTGATATGTTCTGGCTCTCTCAACCTTTCAGGCAATCAGGCTATTTTCCCCCCAGCTTATACCCATTTCACAAAGTTTATTCATTGTATATCTCCATCCTTTGCAATATTAAGGCATGCAAGCCTTAAAAACCTCATTAAATGGTTTCCTGGTTTTTGGAGCATTTTTGTGCTGTGAGCTGGAGGCACCTCACTGGCAGCATGGGGGAGAAAATCAGCCTCAGACAGGAAACTCTAAAAATACAGCTTTCATATTTTAGTCTCATGTCCCGAGGACACTGTGGCTTTGGTCATCGTTGTGCACCTGCCCCTGGTGACAAAGGGACACACCTGCCTCTTTAAGCTGCTGTTGAATTACAGCAGGCCCTCGTACTTCCCTGGTCCTTTATCCTGTCACAATGCAGGCACAGCTCAAGTGTGGTGGACACACAAACCCTGTCTGCATTGGGGAACCTGACTGATTTGCCTTTGGAGTAACTTGCCCCATCCTTGCCCCTCACACATTTGCCACCTGCACGGGTAACAAAGGCCAGCATTGTCCCCAGCTGATGTCACCTCATCTGGTATGAAATGAAGTGGTTCTGTGGTTCTTTGGGTAGATCTGCTTAAAGCTGCTGCAATGAGGGACACAAAGGAAATTCTTTCCCACTGCTCCAAGGCAAAATGCTGGCTTTGGATGGACAAAAAGTAACACCTGTCCCTCCAGATGGGGTATCTGTGCAATTTATTACTGCAATAATAAAACATTGTGCACAGTGTTCACATTTTGTTCTCTAATAACTTTTCTTTGTTTATTCAGTTTAATTAGCCATCAAATCTAGCTGTTTTAGGGGCTTCCCGGCTCAAGTGTCTCTTCCAGGAGTATTTAGGTCAAGCCAGCCTGTCCTTTAGAGAGGCATGAATTGTATCCCTCTGAATGCTGTGCCTGTGGAGTGAATCTGAGAACTCCCTGAAGTCTCTCAAATGGGATTTTATTCATCTCCATGCTCAGCACCCAAAGCTATTCGACCTGGGGTTACAGACTGTTCTGGAATGGTAAATCTTTGCATCCCTTTTCCACTTTTACTCTGCGTCTCTGTGCAAAGACTGGAAGCTGTGATTCCCTCCTCCCCTTGGGCATATTGACTCACACTAGAACATGAACCACATCCACGCATTCTCCGTCCGTCTGTGTGGATGAGTGACAATTTGAGTGATTCCAGGCGAGGTAGAACATTTTTGAGAGAAAAGCCTGGCATGGAATCTAGTGTTTGACAGTGGTGTATGGGTATCCCTGGAAAACTGTAAGCAAACATGACCACAAACAGTTTAAACAGAGACTCTCTGTTCTCTACAGCTCTGTGTTCTCCTAGACTAGAAGACTGACCTGAAGATGTGCTCTCAAAGGACTGAGCTGAAGATTTTGAAAGAAAGGAATCCATCAGGGTGGTCACAACAAGGAAGAGTGTCTCCTTGTAACCAATTTTGGCACACTTCTTTCCTCAACACAGGGTTAAGGAGGGTTAAAATACTAAAACAATGCATTTCTGGCAAGTGCAGCAGCTGCCTCTATTGTGTCTGGTCAAGAGTTCCTGAGTACGTCACAATCATGAATCATAAGTAAAAAAGAGAATTAAAAGTTGTGCAGTGCAAGGCCTTCTCACAAACATTCCAGTGCAGTCCTGCACTCCCATTTCTGGGAAATCCCATCCCCTTTGACCTCAGTGGGGCAGAGTACCAAATCTCTGCCAATACCAGAGATCAGGTTTTGTGCGTGTTCTGGGTCAGAATTTACGAAACAAGGACTAAACACAGGATTAAAATGGAAGAGGCTGCCAGAGTGGGCAAGACCAGCTGCACAGCACCACGTGGTGTTCAGTTCCAAAGAATCCAGTGACACAACCCCAAACACGGAAACCACACCACCATGACCAATACTGGAAAACCACAGGAAACAAGCACAGGTGATCAAGGGCACTGTTGAAGTGCCCATACACTCCAGGACTAAGAAACTTGTTAGATTAAGTTCCTGGATAATCTAAAAAATAATCCAGTTTTATGCCATGAAGAGGTAACAAGTAATTTTAACAATCCCTGTCACTAAGGCTGGGGACAATGGGTTTTTTTGAAAAGCCGTATGTCACAACACGCTTGCTCTGAACACAGGTGAGTCTGGAAAATGTACTTGGAAAATGTACAGTTAACTGCCAAAATTCGGCTGTCCCTCAGTGTCAGATGGGATGGACAGAGAGGAACCACAAGTTCCCTTTATGAGGGGAACAACGGCTCGTTTGCACTTTAACTTTGTTATTTCAGAAGTTATGTTATTGCAGCTTTATTCTGACAGCCACCAAGCATAAAGAGATGTGCAGGATATAGGCACAAACCTGCTTTCTGTGGTAAGTATTATTACTTCAACACTCTAATGAGCAGATTAATTTCTGACTCTGCTCCATGGGATTCTTGCTGATAAATTTTCTCTGAAAGGAATGTTTTTTTACATTTCAGCCTACAATTTACTGTGTATTCCACAGCCCATCAAAGCCAGGACTTCAGATGAGGTTAATATCCACTGTTACACAACACACAATTAAATATGGCCTAATCATAAAGAATAAGTCACACAGTTCAGGATCTCTGGCACCTACAGATGCCAAGCCATTTTGTTAAATCATACAAGCTCATGACACAACTTTTGTGAAAAGAAAATTGATCCCTCACTACCCAGCTACACCTAAGATTAAGAACACTGCCTTTTATCATGCCTCACCTCCTGAATTCCTTCTCCTGTTAGAGAGGTTGGCAGGGATTAATTACTCAATTACTTTTAATTGGTCAATTAAGGACCAGGTGGAAGGAACCACACAGGTGCAAGTGGATCCCTACTCATTCACCTGCAGCTGCTGCAGAAAACCTGCAGAGAAAGCAGCCAAACACAATTGCTCTCAGCAGAGAAATACTAATGCCAGAGCAGGATTGCCCTTTGCACGCTTGAGCACACCAGGACAAGTCAGAGCTGCTTGTTTTGCCTCACTGGAGGATTTTACTCTCTTGCAGCACACAAGGGAGCTCCTCCACAGCCTGTTGGAACCACAGGAAGAATTTCTCCTGCTGTTGACCAACACCAGCAAGGGCAGAACCCAACCCTGTGGTGCTCCCTGTGGATCTGTCTGGCACACTGAAAGCCTCAGGACTTGTGCACTGCCTGAGAATGTCAGCTCTCCTTTGTTAGAGCCCTCACTCAGGTTTGGGCTCTTGGATGCCTGAAGCAAGCTGGAGCACTCCACCCAGATCCACTGTAGGCACCTTTCCACAGTACAAATTACAACCATGTAATTTGAACCAGTTCCATCATTTTATGTTCAAATTCAGTGCCTTTTGGGGAAGGATGAAAACATCATGCATCCTTTAGAAATCAAATTTAGGTGTGAATTGGCTTCTCCATTGCTGAGGCTGAAGGCATGTCCATGCTGCAGGCTGCCCTGACTGATGCTGCAGGGAGAGAGGAGGAGGGACACCAGATCTGCTGTGAGGGAGCATTACATACTCACTCACTGCCCTTGAATTAATCCAAGATGCTTTTTCTTCTTCTCTGCAGTGTTTCCCTTCCATCATTTTACAGGGTGCCTCTGTAAATCACACATGAGCTGCACAGAGAGGCACATGCCCCACTTTAGGGTGCCCAGGACAGTCAGGATGCCTCCTTAGCTTTACACACACGTACCTGGTAATAGTGAAATAGAGGATCTGCTTCCACTCCATCAATCACCATTTGACAACAGCTGAACGATTCTGGTGGCTTTTCTGTAGCAGAAGTTGGACAAATTACTGCGCTCTCACTGTGCTGCCACACAGGGAAAGCTGCCTGGCAGCAGCCTACTGCTGTTTTTAAACCACCACCGAGGGAAACCTTCCATTGCCAAAGCTGTGCCTTCAATCCCAAGTCCAGTAAACACCCAGGGTGCTCACTGGCACATGCAGAGAGATTTATCTGAACACTGCCCAGTTTGCAGAATTAATCCTTGCTTATACTGTTTGCTGACATGAGCATTCAAAATAAAATGGCAGGCTGACTGCTAGGAGAGCCCACTTTTTCTGATACCTCTGGAAAAAACACACAGAGAGAGAACCAGGTTTGGTTTTTTTTTTCTTTTCAGCAAGGTTCATTAGGTTAGGAACAATTGTATCCTGACTGCCCTGACATTTTTCCTTCTGCATCCACCTTCTTCAGCACTGAAATAAAATCTGTCTTCCCCTGTTTATCCCAACAGAAGGTACCAAGCACGTAAGCCATTACTTTTTCCTATTCATCTTTCTGCAATACCTGGAGAAAGCACCAGACAAACTCCTGCAGAGGCACCACCTCCACAATCTCAGGTGTAAGAGCCCTCTTCTTTTGAGCTCTTAGCTTCAAAGGTGTTGTGCTTTCTTTTCATGAATGTGGCTTCTCTCCCTGGGATCATGGCTTGAGAAAACAATTGGGATTTTTCTCTAGCACTTGTGGAAAGTTAATGTGCATTTAATTGCTTTCCCACACAGCCATAGAATGGAGTACATTTTTTCCTGAAAGAGGGCTTTTATTCCAATCTTCTCTTTTTAAGTGGGCAGGGTGGGGGAAGGATGTCTCAGAGCCAAATTACACAGTCCCTACTCAGCTACAAATTTCCACTTCACAAAATTAATTCATTTAGGCCTTCAGTGAAGCATGTAAGAGGCTAAACCCAGGACCCAAGTAATATTTATAGTAAGCAAATACCAAGTTAAAATGGTCATTGGAAAACTGTTTGCCTTGTTGTGTTATGCTTCTTGAGTGTCAGATATAAACAGAAATTCAGAAGACATATGGTATAAACAGCTGTAAAATAGACAATCCTTTGTGCTCAGAGCAGGAGGTGAATGTGTTCAGCTACTTGTCTATGCTGGTTGAGTACAGCAGCAGCAAGAATATAAAATTCCTGGTCTAGCTACAGTCAACAAGCCACGTTTCCTACAAGGCTTTCCAAGAAACAAAAATAAACATAAAACCTGCATCTAAGTGTACACAAACAGCATGTAGTCATTGTCAAGCTGCACTCTTTCAAAGCATGTTACACTAAAAACACTGAAACACACAGAAACTTTCTGAACATCATTTCCACTGTGGATGTCACTTACTGGAAGCACCTAAAACGGTGCCTGACATACCTGGAACATGAAAAAAAAAACTGGCAAACTTTGTTTTCTGTGCTCTTTGTTGCAAGTACAACAAAGTTACAGGAAAAAAGTTACTGTCAGTCAATTAATAATTTGGTTTTAAGTCAATAAAAGTCACTCAAGCTTTCTTCCACAGATCTTACAGAGAAAGCTAGAATACCTTTTGCTCTAGCCTCAGGTTTGATGCCTGCAAATTGGGCTTTTGGTATTTCTTATGTACAACTACATAACAAGCTATGTAAAACATGAATACAGTTTCTTTCTGTAGAGGAGTCTGCCTTTGTCTAACAGTGAGTCAGCATCATCTGACAGATCAATTTTCTCTAAGTGTAGGATGTGGATTTTGCATATCACACTCTCCAAGGGCACCTGTTGGAAACTTGGGTCACTACAGCGTGGAATTTCACACCACACATAAGGTCAACTCAGTGGCCTCCCAGCACATCACAAAGTCTCATCAATAGGAATGAGGCTGATATGAGATACCTCAAGTTTTCTACCCTCCAGATCTGCCTTTCTATAATGGGGACACAACATTCCTTAACACTTTGTTGGTTCTTTCTGAAGCTGTGTCTTGTATCCACAGGATCAAGAGGAGGGACCTCAGGAGGTTTCTAATTCCACCTCCTGAGCAGAGGTCAGTCAGCTGTGAGGTCAGATGAGGTTGGTGAGAGCTTTAAGCAGCCAAGACTTGAAAAACCTCCCAAGATTTTCAGCTTCTCTGGGGACCATGTTGCAAAATTTACTTGTCCTGATGTTAAAAAAAGCTTTTCTTTGTGACCAGTCCGAACCTCTGTTGTTTCAATCTCTGTCCACCACCATCCTCCTTCTGCCAAGCACCACTGTGAACAGCCTGGCCCTGTCTTTTCATAAGCCCCCAGAGGTGTGGGCAGGCTGCTGTTAGGTGTCCCCAGAGCTATCCTTCTTCCCAGCCTAGCTCTGCTCACCGGGGATGTGCTCCAGCCCATGCTGACCCGGGGGGCCCATAGCTGTAGGGAGTGTTTCAGGTGCATTCTGACATGTGCTGAGCTTTCCCTGATGTCCTGGCTGTGCTCCTACTAACACAGCCCAAGATGCTGCTGGCTCATGCTCAGCCTGCTGTGTGCCAAGGGCCTGAGCTCCATCTCAGCAGAGCTGTTCTCTAGCCTGCCAGTCTGGCCTGTATTGTTGAAAACTACCAAAAACTTTTGGTATCACATCTCTGGGGATGGCCAAGACACTTTCCCCATGCCACGCACAGCAGAAGGTCCCAGATCTTCCAAGATCATCTGCGACAGAAGCCAAGATTAACTCCATATAGCCATTAAGCTAAAATAATGTTAACACACTTTTCCCAGTATCTTCAAAAATGTGTACGAATTTCTCTGTATTCTTGTCTCTGAAAGAGAACAGCTGCTGCGAGGTGTTCCTTTCCTCCAGGCATGGTTGTTTATAGTAAAGAAGACTAGGCTTTGATCAGTTGCTTATATTTACTAAATTGATTCCAACATCTTTGCCAGTGGGCTGCATGGATTCCCAGCACGAGATGCTCCTGCTCATTTGAAGTGGTTGAGATTGTTTTTCAATGGAATTTTCCACTATGCTCTGTACAATCTTTCTTCAAAGCACAATTTGTTCACTGGGCAGTACTCCTTGTCCACAAAACACGCAGAACTGTTGCCCAATACTTTTGTTTTCTTCCCACGTGCTTTACGTCCATCTATTCTCTTGTCTCAACCAGTTTCCTTTCACAGCTCTCTCGCAGGTAACCTGATACGTTTGTTATCAGCTGCTGTGTCAGCTTTGTTCTCCCCCTGCCCCCCTCTCTCCAATTTGGGAGGCAGTCAAGGCTTCTCAGGGAAGCCACAATGCCACACAGGCTGGGGATGAGCAGAGAGAGCAGCCCAGGCAGAAGGACTTGGGGGTGCTGTGGGTGGGAGCTGAGCTGGCCCTGCCCCGGCTGTGTGCGCTGGGACGCAGAACCCCCCTGAGCTGGGCTGAGCCCAGAGCCCCGTGGGCAGCAGGGGAGGGGGGATTGTGCCCCTCTGCCCCGCTCTGCTGAGCCCCCCCTGCAGGGCTGCATCCAGCCCTGGGCCCTGCACAGGAAGGACAGGGAGCTGCTGGAGCCAGTCCAGAGCAGGGACACCAAGGGGAGCAGAGGGATGCAGCAGCTCTGCTGGGAGGAAAGGCTGAGGGAACTGGGATTGCTCAGCCTGGAGAAGAGAAGGCTTTGGGGTGACCTCAGTGTGGCCTTGCAGTGCCTGAAGGGAGCCCACAGGAAAGATGGAGAGAGACTCTTGACAAGGGCCTGGAGTGTCAGGACAAGGGGCAATGGCTTCACACTGACAGAGAGCAGGGTTAGATTGGATATGAGGAAGAAATTGTTCCCTGTGAGGGTGGGGAGGCCCTGGCACAGGTTGCCCAGAGCAGCTGTGGCTGCCCCATCCCTGGCAGTGTCCAAGGCCAGGCTGGATGGGGCTCTGAGCAAGCTGGGATAGTGGATAGTGTCCCTGCCCATGGCAGGGGGTTGGAATGAGATGAGCTTTAAAGTCTCATCCCATTCTATGATTCTGTGATTCCCCTGCTTTTTCTAATGTACTGAAAGTAGGAGTGTGATGAATGACACAGACCCAGTAATCTTGCATGCTCTACAATTCTTGCCTGACTACCAGGACATCACTACCATTACAAAGTGCACTTTGAACAGAGATGTTCAAACCTCAATAGCAGCAGCTGGACAAATCAGCACATGATAGAGGGCAAAGGAATCCACATCTCCAGGCCCCAAACTAATGCTTTGTCCATTAGACATCTGCAGCAAATCAATGTTTTCCCTCCTTTTTTGTGTCAGACCCAACAGAAGATAGACACCTTGCTGACCAAGCTGCAGACTGTGAAAGAGCAAGTGAAAATATACAACAGCTGAAGTATTGAAACATCAAACATACTTACGAGGGAGCTTATTTATACCTCTGGTTAAGGTTTACTTCCAAGTGTGACAACCTGTTTGATGCATAAACAGCAACTAGGAGAAAGAGCTTCCACAGTTAGGCAGTATCAGGCTGCAGAAATACAGCAGTTTTCAAGTATAAAAAGATAGAAGGCTATGAAATGAAAAGAACTGTGGTTCCTGAAGATATACACTGTCTCCCACAGTTCCCAAGTTAACAAGTGTGTGGTGATGCACATGTTAAGGTGTAAGAGGGAATCCACTATGAAGATCAAACCCCTCTTCTAGCAACCTACAAATCTCAGTTTAAGACAGCTCAAAAAAAAAAAATTCACAAAGCCCAAATTTTTCCCTCTTTTCAAGTCCACTAGTTTGAAAAGCAAGCAAACAACAAACAACAAAAACTCACCCCACCCTAATCCAAATCATCTTGAGATGCACTGGATGTAGCTTTTCCATGAAAAACCAAAAAACAGGCCCCATGACTGACTTCAAATGAAAATCTGGCCTCTTAAGCCTCCCCAGGACATGAGCATAATAAATAAAGGACATGTGGCTTGATAAACTGCCACAGCCTGGGGCTGCACTGTAGCCTGTTCACCCTCCAATCTTTCTTTCCTTCTGCAATATCTGATAGCACAAGAGCTTCACAAGAGAAGACTAAATTTATGACTACAGATAAGCACATTTCATAAAATATTATTAAGCAGTGAAATACCAGTCTCATTAAGTAGTTCTGGTTTAAATATTTGTTAGAGGTAGGAACACCTTTGTCTTTTTTAATCCTCAAAACACTGTGCTGTGCTACAATTGCTCTTTCACTGGGGTCCTCAAGTGAGAGGCTGCATCTAATTCCTTAAGGATGAGCATGCTAAAGGCATTTTTGAGTTGCTCTTATTTGTCTGGATGCAACAGCAATATGTATAACTTTCAAGTCAATGACAGGGTATTCAATGTATAGAAAGAGGTGGTTTTGATCAGTAAATGAGCAGATGTTAAATAGCAACAAACAACATCCTGCAATAACAAGGCTGGTAAGTCAAAACAACAGAAAATGACCAAGTTTAACCCCAGGTTCATGCTTTGGACCCTACTTTACCTGCTGGTTTGGTGCTGGGGTTTTATTTTAAATATCAAGAGATACTGGTATTTCTATAGTCCTACAACAAAGAGCAAAAATTCATTCAGTGATTGAGTGTGTGAAGATAAACACACCCCTGTGAAGCACCTTGGGGACAATGGGAATCTTGCTGCTTATGATCACAGCATTCATGTGGCAGCCACTGCTTACACTGAAAAGTAACTTTATGTAATAAGCTATTTTCAGTTTTCTCACTGCTAATTTTTACCCAGTCACCCACTGCTTCCTCACCACTGCCTGCTTTAGAGGCACTCACCAGTTGCCAAGAGAAAACACAATATCAGCAAAAGCAGAGAAAAAGCACAAGCAAGTAAGAGCAAGTGTGTCAGTGGCAACAATGGAGTCAAAGGCTCATTTGTGAGTTACAAACCATAATAAATGTCAATATCAGACACCTGCAAGTTTATTTCTTTGTAAATGTGATGCCAGTGACAAGAGCAATCACTCTGCAAACATCAGAGTTTACTTATCTTTTCACATGCTCTGTAAAGGGTGGTAAAGCAGCCAATGAACAATACAAATGTTTAATTACCAGTGCTGTTAATTAAAGCAGATGACCATCGCTGCATTCACAGCACTGCCTCCAGGGAACTCTGGCCAACTCAAATGTGTCTGAGACTTACAAAAAAACATACCATGACCATAGTGGGATTATCTCATACAAATACTTCTAATATGTAACAAATTCGTTTGAAGTCATATTTGTGAACAGAAAGCTCATTTTTAGTCAAGAAAACACACATCAATCCACACAGATCCGGAAGAGAGTCCCCGTAGAAGCGTTTCTCACACAAAACCCGCAGCCGAGCTGTGCCAGAGCCGCTGCTCCCAAGGCGGAGCAGAGCGCGAGGCAGCCCCGCGGGAAGGCCGGGCCGGGCGCTCCATTCCCGGTGCATCCAGAGGCGTTCCCGAGGCTCTTGGACTGGGCCGCGCTGCCCCCTGGCGCTACGAGTCGGGCAGGGGCTGGCTGTGGGTGCCGCTCCGCGTCTTCAGCTGCGACTGAGCGATGTCGGCCAGCGCGCTCTGGATCTTCTCGAGCAGCACATCCCCGCGGTACACGACCTCCTCCAGCCGCGCCGCCGCCTCGTGGTTCTCCTCCTCCAGCCGGTACAGGCTCTCAGCCTTCAAAGTAAAACCGGCATGATGCCCAACGATTTTGGCTTTTTATGTATTTTTCATATATTCGTACCCCTGGAGGCTACTGTCACATAGTCCTACAATTTTCCTACCCTTTCCCTTTAGAACAATAAGCTAACCCTTCTACTGCATACTTGGAATTCTGTTTAGTCTTATTCTTATGAAGAAGAAGCCCGACAAGAACGTTTTGTTTTCGAACCAGAATCTGAGAAGACACAAGAAACGGGGCAAAGAAGGTACTGGAACAACTCCAGTTGGGTAGAACCCAGGGAAAACTACCTAACCAACTACTCTTCTAATCAGACAATATTTATTAGATATGCTAATTGGTTAAACTTGTAACATTGTAGAAATTTGATGCTGGGTGTGCACATGACCACCAGGACACCTGGAAGCTTCCTGTAAAGGCTGGTTTTTTATTTTACTATTTTAACCCTATTGCAAGAGTTTCCTCTTTTGATATTAGGCAACAGGGAAAATCAAGGATCTTCAACAGAACCCTAGAGTGACTTTGCTACTCAAGGATGCTGAGGGAATAGCTGGTGCTCCCTAAAAAGATACAGGCTCTCTTTTAGTTATATCCTAGCATCTTCAGAGCAACTTGGTACAGCTTGCAGCCTAAACCAGTGCATACCCACAAGGAATAAACACAAAAAAAATACCTAAATAGAAATTTTAGCTTCTTTCATGCTATGACTCTTGGCTCAGTACAGCTCTTCTTATGAGGAGTATTTATCCTCGAATGAAATGATCTCTACTCAGCAGAACTGAATTTAAACCTTTAGTTACATAGCATCTTCCAGATGAAACTGTATTATTTAACCTCTTCAGTATCAAACTGCTTTTAATTTAGACAAAATATAGTGAAATAAAACATTTTACCTTCAAAATATTTCAATACTTTAAAATATTTACCAAATTTAAATCGACTAAAACTTGTTCTAACCGAGTAACAGACAAGGCAAAGCAAAATAGTTTCAAATTGGTATTTTTTTAAAGTAGTTATACAGGTCCTTACTAAGTCCTGCTTGAACAAGCTGGCAAATTCTGTCCAGATATCCAACTTGTGTTCTGCAGGACTGATGTCTTTAATGAAGGTTAATGTAAGAGTGAAGGATTTGTTAGCCCTTGGAGGGAGGGTCAGAGAAGGAAGGTGGCAGAGGTGACAGACTGAAATTTAGAATGCAGCTCAATGACTCCAGGCTCAGTTGTTTAATAGTTGACTGCAAGTAATTCACAGACTAGAGCAGAATTTGTACTGCCAACCTCACCAAAAGGGAACTCAAAAAGGGCAGGTAAATTGTGTTGAGCATTCATGTGGCAGCTCCTTTTATCATTTAAGACAAGACTCAGATCTGAAACACACACCAAGACAACTTTAGTATAAAGAAAGTAGATCAGCCTAAGTACATTTTTATTAACCAAGTATTACCTACCAATTCTCAACCAAACCTATCCTGCATACTTGAGTGTTTCAAGCACCTTCAACACCATTTCTTTGAAGACTATCAGATTACTTAATACTGCACCAAATTAAGCAACAGAAAATAAAAATCAAAACTGGAATCCAGGTGATGGAATTCAGCTAATTTATCTTAAAACCCCACTAGACACAAAGTATCAGAAACTTTTGTGACATGAAGTTCTTCATTAAGACAGCAAGAAAGTGTTGAAGTATCACCTCTAAGGAAAGCCTATCCCTACTGGATAACCAGCTCCTCCTTCTGGAGCACCCTGCTTTGCCCACATCAGCTGCCACTTTGATCAGACCCTGCTCAATCATGGAACAAACTGGAATTTGTCTGCAGCAGGCATTCCACCTTTAATTATTAAAAATGCACTTACATGAAATTATGCATGAAAAGTGTTAACGAGCCCAATTAGTATGTTCAGCAATTACTGTGACTGGCAAAGTTTCCAAATTTAACATCCTCTGTTTAAAACAAAATGTGATGCCGCTGTCAAGTCATTCCTGTTTGGCCCATTTGTTGTTAAATCTTTTGTAAAACACTTTTGAATGGTTACAGAGTGAAGGTTTAAGACCTTCAGGTGATCTTAAAGGGGACCATCAGGTTTGTCAAGGAAACAGTACTCTGCATCCTTTATGCATTCCAAAAAGAAAATACTTGATGTAAATCTAGCCGTTAAGAATCAAAAAGAAAAAAAAAGATGCTTTTTAATAAATAAAATCTGTGAAATAAGAGAAAAAAATCCCCCAAAATAAAAACCAAGTTTGGCTGGTTCAAAGAAAGACTCCTTGTTACTGAAAAGTGATGGAATTATTTTGTGACAGAGCTGAAGAACTTGAAGGACACCCTGCAAACTCTCGAACCAGCAACAATGTGGAAGAACAAAAATGAATAAAAAAATGCATAGAGCATCAGTACTGTTCCATCTGTTCTGTTAATATCTGAAAAAAAAGGTAAGCAGTTTCCAGTATAGTGGTGGTGTGATAAAACTACCTTTTTTTTTTACATTCTAACGGAAAACTAAGTTTAAATTACTGTTACTAAGTATAATCTTATTTAGAACTAGATGCAAGTTCAATATTTCCACTAAGCCCACAAAGTACTCACAGGCTACCCTCATGAATAATTTGGGTTTGTATTTAAATAATTTTTCAACAACCACATGGCTTAGAGATGAAAAAATGCGTTGAAATAAAATAAAAAAGGAGGATGTTTGCCTTCGGGAGTGTTCTGATATTGGAATTAGGAAAACTCCTACCTGCAAAGCTGCTGTGGATTCTTCACTGGGCAGGGAATCTATGAGAACATCGATATCCTTGGCAGTTCGAGCGATAAGAGCTGCGAACAGCTGGGCATACTCTGCACAAAACACAGCACAACTCAGGCAATCACAGGGAATTATTAGAAACAAGCACAACTCTGCTGCCACAATGTTATGGCAGAAAGTGCAACCGACACCCGTTCACGACTTAATCTCCATAAGTTCACGAGTTACAGGAGGAATTCTTTGCCGAGCCCGGATTTTGCATTCCCGAGCGCACTACGCTAGAGCACGTTCCCATTTAGGAGACGCAGGAAGCCGGACTCACCTTCCGTGGGGTTCACGGGCTGATCCTTGTTTATGGCCGTCTGGATGTTGCTGAAGGAGGCCGGGGGGCCGCACTGCTGCAGCACTCCGATGGCGTTACAGAACTGGTCCGCAAGCTGCCGGCACCAATTAACACCGCGTTAATCACCCTGCCCCACCGCTACAGCCACCCATGCCCGCCGTGCGGAGGGTACGCACCCCCCCACCCGCGGCCGTACCCCCCGGCTGGGGAGCTGCGGCGGGGGACCGCGTCCCCGCATCCCCGTCCAGGCGGCGCAGCCCGTGCCGTGCCCCGCGGCCCCGGGGGAGCGGAGGCATCGGCAGCCTCACCGAGTTGACGGCGTCCTGCAGCTGTGTGAGCCGGTCCGCCATGGCCGCACCGCCGCCGCCGCCGCCGCCGCCCCTGAGGCCCGGGCAGGCGGGGCGCGCGCGCCCCCTGCCGGCCGGGAGGAGCGGTTGGACGTCAGGGAGAATCGATTCACGGGAAGCGCGATCGGACATTGGAACGGGCTGGAGTCACCGGCCCGGCAGGGCTTTGAGGAAAGCCTAGACTTGGCACCCAGTGCCACGGTCTGGTTTAAACGGTGATGTTCAGTCATAGGTTGGACTTGATGATCTCAGAGGTCTTTTCCAATCTAAGTGAGCCTGTGGGCAGCTCTTGCTGTGCAGCAGTCGCTCTGATCCCAGCTAAAGGCAGGAGCAGTGCTCAGGTGCTCCACTCCAGCCCCGACCTGAGCAGGCATCACGTCTAGCATGGAAAAGCCAGAGTGTAGTGTCCCCAAGAAGCCAGATTAGAGCCAGCATCCGGCCTCCGTGCTCAGGGGTTAGAGAATAAATGCCATTCGTGTCAGTCAGTATGTGCTCGTCTTTCTCATCTCTGACAGCTGGGTACAATGCCAGCCTTCCCCCAGTTAGACACCATCTCTTTCCGACTCCCTGCCATGGGCAGGGACACCTTCCACTATCCCAGGTTGCTCCAAGCCCTGTCCAACCCTGCCTTAGACACTGCCAGGGATGGGGCGGCCACAGCTTCTCTGTGCCAGGGCCTTACCATCCTCACAGGGAAGAATTTGTTTCTAATATCCGATCTAACCCTAATCTCTGTCAGTCTGAAGCCATTTCTCTTTTCCTGTCACCACATCTCCTTGCATATAACCACTGTAGCCTTGTCACTGACGCTGTGGGTGCAGCAACGATACGAACTCATCCGCCCAAAGTGTTTTCCCGGATTTTGTTTGCCTGCGCCTGTAAGCTGGAGCGTGGGGCCTCTTCACACTCCTTAGTTAAAATCCCAAGTCCCAGATTACTGGTCCAAGCCCCACCGTGCACTTATTTTCGGGAGTTAGCAGCTGTTACCGCGGCCTAGCGCTCCCCTCGGCACCCCCCCGCCCTTGCCGCCGGGGCCCTCCCGCAGGTGCCTGAGGGGGCGGGAGCGACCCCTACCGGGCGGGCCCCGCCTGCGGCCCGCCCCCAGCGCCCGCCCCGCCCCGCCCCAGCTGCCCGTCCCTTCCCCAGCCTCAGCCCCCTTTCCCCGTTCCCTCCGCAGCGCCATGCGGGTCTGGCCTTGTCCTGCGCTGTTTCTGCTGCTCCTGGGGGTCCTGCGCCATGGCGGAGCCTCAGGTGAGGGCGGCGTGAGGCGGAGCGGGGGGGCGCGTGGGGCTGTGGCCGCCATTAAGCGGCCGGAGGAGCCCGGCTCGTACCGGGATCTGCGAGGCTGTGCCCGGGTTAATGTCCAGCGGCACGGGGACTGCAGAGCCCTTTGGGATGTCCCCGGTGCTGCCGCTGTCCGGAGGGATGGGCAGGAGTGCGGATCAAAGCTGCCTGCGGCGCTGCAGAAGCTCTGTGTGTATTCATGGTTATCTTAATCTTTCACGCGGACAAGGAGAACCACCCTCTTTTTTTCCCCCCTTTCCCTCCCCCTCCGCTTTTTTTTTTTTTTTAACACCTTAATTGCGATGAACGCCATAATTTTAACTCTTCCATGGATAATTCGGAATAATTTCAACGGCGCCGTTGCGGGGATGCGGCGCAGCTGATGCGGCTGCTGTATAGGGCTGTATTCGCTGTAGAGAGACAAGGTGGCATTGGCTACCTATGAACATGAGTTCACATGACAAAGGGAACTGGTTAAAAGTAGGTTTGTTCTTGTTTGGTGGGGTTTTTTCCCCCCAACCATGTACAGATGTTCATGGGTTCCCACCACCCCAAGTGGATGGTGGGTTGTAAACCACTGTCGTTATAAAACTAGGGAAAGGAGTAAAACCTACAATTTGCAGCTTGATTCCTAAAGTTACTTGTTTGTACTGATGTAATCTGACTTTATTTGGCATAGGCTTTTTTTGTAATTTCTCTCTGTTCCTGCATGTGACTAAATTAGGAGTACAGAGTTAAGTGTGCTATAATAAGTATACTTTGGGAAGATTTACAGTCACTTTTTTTTCTGGTTAAACTCTTATCTGTTCAAATAAAGGAAAAAATAAATAGTTTCCTCTCAGAGATAATTCAGAGATAAGCAAGCAGTCCTTCATATTAGGGCTGATATAAGCCTTTTCCTCTTAGTTTTGCTTTATTTTTAAACTTGCTTCTAATCATAGAATGGTTTGGGACCTCATCTTTTTTCAACGCCCCTGCCATGGGCAGACACCTTCCACTATCCCAGGTTGCTCAACGCCCCACCCAACCTGGCCTTGGATGAATGAAGCTTAATTGTCCTGAAAGAGACTCTTGGGATACTTTGCAGGGCTGCAGGACCAGAGCATTTGGAACCAGTTCCAGGTGTGGAAGGCTTCTCTCTGCCCAGCTCTCATGCCCAAGGGAGATAATGCCAAGTGTTCCCTATTTCTTGCAGTACCTAAAAGCTTTGGCTGGGCACCTGCTGGCAAGCAGGTGTGAGAATGAAGGCTCAGCGTTTTTAGACCTTAATGTTTATATTAAAGGATGCTAACAAGCAGTTTGTCTCCTGGACTTGATGAAAATGGGTCATGTGTTGAGTAATTTTTTTACAGTATGTAAAAAGGCAAAGCAGCTGTGAGACTAAGCAAACTGCTTTGCCTTGAAGGAACCTGTTGCTGTTTTTCCTTGCAGGATTGAGGGTGGAGGGGGAAAGTATTTCCCTGGTAAAAAGCTAATAAGCTGGGTAATTTGTGTACCAGAGTCTAGCTGATCATTAGGCCCTTTAAACAAGGCCACTTGCTTAATGGTTCACTGATTTGAAATTGTCTTGTGGTTATTCAGTTGTGGACACCCACTTTGCAGGGATGGGCTCTGCTAACTCCTGTCCTTGAAAAAAAAGCTATTGTGCTTCATTTAAAAAGTGCTGATTAGTAAAATCTTTGCATGATGGCCCTGTGTTACCTCTCTGGGCTTCTGATGGGCTGCAGCTCTTCAAACTTGGTTTTTGTGCAGAGGTGTTTTATACATTCCAGGGAAGTTCTGTCCTCCTGAGGAGTTCAACTGGCTGTGTTTGCTACATCCAAACTGGGATGTTTAGTGTTGGAAAAACTAAAGTGAATTTCTAATGTAATCAGGACTGAGCAGTGCTTTTTTTAAAGGGAGCTTCTCTGGGTGAAACTTGTATGTGCCAACTGCTTAGTCTATGCAGAGATGATATTTTATAATCAGAGGTTCACACAAAACTCTTCTCTCACTTTTCAGGCTGTAAGGACCTCTAGCCTGGTGAACAGAATAGTCCTCTGGGATGGAAATGGTGCAGATGCAACAAGCCATATGCTGTGGTGTCATCTGCTTTAAGCATCAAGCTGTTCTAAGCATGAGTCTCAGTACACACACAATCAAATTTCAGAAGCTTTCAGAAATGTTCCTGCTTCTTTAGGGAGTGGGGTGGGTGCTGCCTTTTTTGGGGGGTTCAGTAGTGTGGGAAGACAGAGATCTTGTAGCAGGGCTTTCCCATCATCTGTGTCTGCATGGCCTTTCAGGTCTGATAGGATATGGCTCCAGGCTTTATTCTGTTAAGTAACTGAATGCTAATATGTTTTCCTTTCTCAAACTGGTTGTCAGTCTGAGCTTGCACTTCATTAAATGTCTTCATGTGACTACTTGTTGTTGTACACCCTGCACCGGAAAGTTCTCCTTAGCTCCTGGAGCTTGCTTACGTCAGGTTGTTCTGCATATCCACTGCAAGGTGCTCAGCACCCTGTAGAAATGTGTTTTCTCTGACTGCACAGAACCTCTGTGAGAGAAGCATAATGTGTGAGCATGGCTCTGTAGGTGAAGGCTGTTCTGTATGGGCAGCAGTGGCATTTCTTACTGGAAATTGGACTGCTAGGTGTAACCAAGAACCCCGTGTGGTTAACTGCTCTGTGGTGCTGGGGAGTGACACTTGGTTGTTGGAGCTGGAAATGTGGTTTACTCAAAGCATCAGAGGAGAGCACTGAGAGAGCACAAGAGCTTGGCACTGAATCAGCACAATGAGAGCGGTTCAAGCTGGGTGTTGCCTGTTGGGGAAACTGTGTGTCACAGGGAAGGGATAACTAGTGCAGAGGCTCTGGGATTGATTGTCTTGTTGTTTTAGGAATAAGAACTTTTGATCTCAGAAGAGCTCCAGGAGGTTCTGTTTCTTTGCTGTCTTTACTGGTTTTGCCCTTCATGTGAGAGAAAAAATAGTGCGGGGTGTCAGAGTGGGCTGTTTGCCTCTGTTCATCAGTTCTGCATGCAGGACTATCTGCACTCCAGTTCTGGTGCTGGTACTGTGTATGCAGTAATACATGCTCAGTGCTCCATCTTTGCTCTGCTGCTGCTCGGTTTCAGCAATGCTGACTTCCTCTGAGCATCTGTTCAGTTGATAAGCACTGTAATAGTGGGGGTTCCTCTCGTGTACTTAACCCAAAATTACTCTGATGTGCAGTGACTGTTAACAGTTCTTCCAAGAGGGCAAGGAAGAGGGGTAGCCTCTTGGAGTGTTCCCTGACCTTCACTGTTGGAAGCAATAAAACAAGTCGGGATGCTTGGATTTTGCTCCTGTCTCTGTTGCTGACTTGCTGGATCAACTCTCTCGCTTGTGAGGTGGTGTTAACTATGCTGCTGGTCCTGCAGACCTGTCTAGTGGGCCACCTCCAGGCATATCAAGCTTGCCCAAAGGAGAATGTTGTATGCTGTGGCCAGCACTGTGTGGTCATGGAGGTCTGTGTGTCTGTCCTTCACAGGATGTTTGACAAGACTGAGCTCTCTGTGGCTCAGGGAGTCTAATACCTGTCTGGTATTAGAACCAGAGAAGTGGTGATAGCAATAGGCCTGGTGAATTGTGAGCTGGTTAATTAAATCAATTAGTCTTGCTCATCATCTTCCCTTTCTGTCTCAGTGCGCCAGGAGTGACTTGTTCAAATGACAGAGATGGAGAAAGCTGGAAGGGTGCTGTGGTCTGTGGCTATGGAGCTCCTCCAAAAACTTCTTAGAGGGTTCTGTTGCTCTGCAGTGCTCGTCATCTTTCAGGTCTGACTGGAAGTGTGGTTTGAGGAGCCTGTGAACAGCAAGCTGAACAATACTTGTGTGATGGGTGTAGATGTTCTTGTTCTTCACCCTGAGTCTCTGCTCTTGTGCCCAGACTTTGGGATAACGTGTGTCACATGCGCTGTTCTCGGAGCAGTTACGCAAACAGTAAAGCAATATAGAGCACCATACCTTAATTCACCACGCTAATTAAACTTGAGAGAGTCCCTCTGACATTTAGAGTCTCATGATCAAGCTGAAGTAATGGCTGTGTGTCTTGCTGACGAATCTGTCCTTATTTATGCAGAGGCCCCTGGGTATGGGTATGGAGTGGAGGTGAGAAACAAGGCAGAGCAATGCAGTTTTTTCCCCTTGATGTCGATCACAGAGAGAATGTGTATGGTTTCAGCTTTTTTCTTAAAAGAACATCTGAATGTGAATGTCTTGTGGTTCAGGAAGCTTTTTTGAAGGTTTTAAACATCAAAGAAAAATATTTTTCCTGCATTGTAAGCTTTCACTGCAAATTTGAGTGTATAGATGTATAGTCTGTGTCTTCTGAATGCTTTTCTTTAGCATTCATCCTGCTACTTGCATTTCTGGTTGAACTTGAGCTAATGAGGAAAGATCTGAGAATATCTGAATGATGCTCAAGGGACTCTGAAGAATCAGAAACTGAAGGACACACAAAGATTTTTTTTTTCAGCTTTAATTTTACATCAATTACTGTGTGAAAATTTGGTGTAGAAACTTCTACCTTAACACAAACTGCAGATGATGGAAGAGAAAAATGGAGAATCTTTCTATCCTCCCAAGTGGTTTATGATCCCCCATATTTTAGCTGAGGTTTTACTGGTGGTGCAATACTGGTATTAATTGAATTTTGGGAGTGAGCATGTAAGGGTTGAAGTTCCTTCCTTCACTGTGTAGTGGGTGAAGGAAGCATGAGGGTGGGAGCTCCCCTCTGTTTACATAGCAAGAGGCAAAGAAACTGGCCAGTGTTGGCAGTTCTTGGCAGGAGAGAGAGAAAAGTAACAGGAAAGCAGTGAGAGAGTACTGGCTGTAGTTTCAGATAAGAAAACTGTCCCTTCCCTGGTGAATGGGAGCCCCCCTGTGTCATCAGCAAGTGTTGGTGGGATGATGCTGCTGGTGACTCTGTGTTAGGGCACTTGGCAGTATCAACCTTTTCCACCAGAGGCAGCTTCATTGAGGAAGTGTTTGTGTGTGTTTAGGCTTGGTAAGTGTTAGGTCTGTTTGGGTACTGCAGAAGAAAGGCAGAGCAATTCAGGGAAAAACCTGAAAGGCATTGTGCAGTCTGCAACCACCACCCAAAGGGCACCTTGTGGCTTCTGTGTGGCTGCTTCACTTTCCTCCCTTGGCATCCCCTGTCCCTCCAGAACCTAGCACAGGGAGAAGCCAGGCTTGCTTGCAGGACTTGAATGACAAGCTGAAGCTGATTCTCAAAGATCTTGCATCCTAGGTCATGTGGTTCTCTTAAAATTAAAATGACAGTGGATCATGGGGTTATGTGCGTTGTAAGAAGAAATGGTCTAGGTTGTGTCTAGGAAAAATTAGTCAGACTTTTAGGTCTAGAAATGGGGATGCAGCAGTCCTAATGAGTAAAAACAGTTTGGCAGCAAAAAGCCATGTGAAATAGCTGAAGGTGGGTAAAAGTATGTATGTAAACTACAGATTTGACTCTTTTTTCTAGAAATTGACTCCAATTCCCATGGTCTGTAGGAATTCACCTGGAAAGTCTGATGGATATTGTGCAAATTGCTGGCTGATACAAACATACTGGCCTGTGTCTGCCACAGTTCTCAATATCTTACTGACTTTTTGGAGTGTAGCTGGCTGGCTGGTTGAGCTGGTGAGCCCAGCTGTATCAAATCCTGGCTCCTGACAGGAAGCCCTGTCCCTGTGCTCAGGTGAGTGCCAGGCTGCAGGGCAGGTGCTGTGGCTGTGCCTGTGTCTGCAGGTACAGCTCTGTGTGCAGCAGTCTCTGAAACCTTGATACAACTCACAGGATGAGAGCAGCACAAAGCACCATCCTGCTCTGCTCCCAGCTGACTAATACTGGGCTACTGGAAACTTCCAGGCCTCCCTGGTAATTGCTTCCCTCTGGACCAAAAAAACCCCTTGTATCTTCCTTTTTTTGTAATGCAGGTCTTCTTGAGCTCTCTTTGGGAAAATTCAGAAATGTGCTACTTAACCAGACCAATCCAGTGGAGGCTGTAATCAGGAACATCGCCAGCAATGTGACTGTGGTTATTTTTCAAGTGCATGCCCAGCAAAGTGATGTGGTGATATCCTTTGATAAGGTAAGAGTGTCACTTCTGTTAAGTGCTGCCTCTCTTTCAACAAAGCACTTGGCTCTGGTACCTGTAGGACTAATGAACTGAAGCTGTATAAATAATGAGTGTCTTTTACCTGCTTGGCTTTTAGACACTATTACTGTAGCTTCAGAAATCCTTTCTTGTACTTGTATGTCGTAGCTGCTATTTTGAAAGACTGAATGCTAAAGGAATTTCAGAGCTGGCTTGAAAATGTTTCAAGGCACTTTGTTTGGCGAAGTGGTGCTTTTGTCATGTGGCTGTACTGACTGCTGTCCATCAGCTTGTCTTATTAAAACCAGATCAGTTTGTTTGCCAGATGCCCTGTACACGATCACTTTGGGATATTTAGTTGTCTGCTGTTTCCATGGCTTGAATCCATCCACTGCAGATATGATGTGTTGTTATCCCAGCTCCTTGTACTGAATCTAATTCTCCTTTGGTAACACATGGAGAAATTTCTCCACAGTACTCCAGTCAAAGCTGCTGCTTCTAGACAGCAATAAAAGCATTCCTGCTGCTATACCCTGTGTCCCAGTAGTGATGGGACAAACTGAGGCTAATCTAAAGTACTGATTTTTGTTGTGGGGGTGCTGGAAGGCTCTCACTGGTATTTGAGCAGAACACTGACTAAGCTGAAGGTGGTAGATGGAGGTCTGACAGCTGCCATCCAGTTCCCCTCTCCACCAGCATCTTTGGAATCAGAGTATACTGAGTGCCAGGATGTATCCTGGGAAGCTTAGAAGATAAACGACCCGTAACACAAGTCAGTCACCCAGCTCAGCCATCCTTGTACTGGTGAAACAGCCAAGATTACAGGGCTGAGGCATTACTGTTATACCTGTTCCATCTTTGCTTACCATTGGTAGAATCTTCTGCTGCCACTTCAGATCCTCTTTGCATTCATAGGCCTTGGCAGGCCAAGGGCAGCGATGCATAAATGCAGCTGTAGTGCTTTTAGGGCTGGCCTGCCTCTAGAAGTCTGAAGTTGAGCCAGACCTTGAAGTCTGCCAGGTCCACTGCTTCCTTGCAGTGTTGCCTCAGATAACTGTGGATGCCATGGCCAAAGGCACTTTCCATGCGGAAAATGTGACTGCAGGTCAGCTGGTTGTTCCAGCTGTGAGACTGTGATACTGTCATTGCTGCCTGATCTTTCCTCAAGAGCCCTGGTTGTGGAAGGGATGGTGGTGCTGGGGATTGGGTCAGTAGCTGGCCTGGCCCCAAAAAGGTCTGGCATTGGTAGTGTTAAGGCAGCTGTCATAGAGTCATCTTTCTTCTGGTGGAGATAGGAAGGTGCTTCTGTACATTGGCTCCCAGAACACTTCTTGCTGCCATCTCTCAAAATTTTGTGAGGGTTTTTCCAGCCTTTTTACATTTTTACTAGTCAATCCATTGCCAGGTCTACTAGCTAGATTTCTCTGTAACTTGCTTGTGATTATCAGCTCTTTAGTAGTCCCACACTTGTCACTTGGGGTTTTGAGCCTGAGCTAGGCAGTGTGTGATGTCAGAGCTCCCTTTTTTTACTAGCTAGGGATGCCATCCAGAGGGACCTTGACAGGGATGAGAGGTGGGCCTATGCAGACCTCATATAGTTCAGCAAGGCCAAGTGCAAGGTCCTGCACATGGAGCTGGCCAATTCCAAACACAAATACATCTTGGGCAGAGCCTGATCTATTGTAACTGTCACTGATGTGTGTGCCTGGCAGGTTTGTGGCAGGAATGGGCTCCTGGGATATCATCAAAATATAGAAATAATATCAAAATATAATCGAAATCTTCTCAATAAGGACTGCTGTTTTCTGTAATTTGTTTCTGTGCAGACTCCATTGGCGAACAGCTCAGGAATTGGGGTAGACAAAGGGCTGGTGTCCATCCTTCGGCCTGAGCAGACTGTGTGTACGTGGTACCTGCGTGCCCGGGATGCTGCCCAGGTGCTCAGCACGGCCATCTCCATTCCCTACACAGAGAAAGGTACGTGCTCTGGGCATGCCAGCTCTGCTCAGTCAAATCATCTGGGGAATGAAGTGTTGACCTTTCAGTCTTACATGGTGGAAATCTGATGGAGATACCAGAAATTCTTTTGAAATGGGCTGAAAAGATTTAATTGTCACTGCTGAATTGTGGGTTGTGCATAGGATGCACTCTATGGTCTAGCCACGACTCAAGCCTTAGAACAGAAAACTGCTGTGCATGTGATCATGGAATCAGAAGTCTGTTTGGATTGGAAGGGGACCATAAAGATCATCCAGTTCCATCCCCCTGCCATGGGCAGGGACACCTTCCACTATCTCAGCTTGCTCCAAACCCCGTCCAGCCTGGCCTTGGACACTGCCAGGGATGGAGCAGCCACAGCTCCTCTGGGCAACCTGTGCCAGGGCCTCCCCACCCTCACAGGGAACAATTTCTTCCTGACATCCAATCTAAATCTATCCTCCTTCAGCTTAAAGCCATTCCCCCTTGTCCTGTCACCCTAGGCTCTTGTAAATATTCCCTCTCCAGCTTTCTTGTAGGCCCCCTGCAGGAATGGGGAGGCTGCTGGAAAGGTCTCCCCAAAGCCTTCTTCAGGCTGAACAGCTCCTACTCTGAGTCTTTGCTCATAGGAGAGGTGCTCCATCCCTCTGGTTGTCTCCATGGTCCTCCTTTTGACTCACTCCAGCAGGTCCACATCCTTCTTGTGTTGGGCTGGGGTCTTGCCAGAGCAGCTTAGAGGGGCAGAACCCCCTCCCTGGCCCTGCTGCCCACTCCTCTTTGCATGCAGGATGCTGGTGGCTGTGTGGGCTGTGAGCACACATTGCTGGGCCATGTCAAGCTTCTCGTTAGCCAGCCCCCCCAAGTGCTTCTCCTCAGGGCTGCTCTCAATCCATTCTTCACCCAGCTTGTGTTTGTGCTTGGAATTGCCCTGACGCATGTGCAGGACCTCCCACGAGCTTGTATCCTTCTGTTCCAACACTCCAGTTGCTGGAGTCACACACATGTGGGGACCTGTCACAGGCTGCAGTGAAACTCTTCTGCTGCCTGCAGGGCCAGAACCTGCTGATTTTCTGTGCTCAGCAAGCAGACAGTTCCTGCAAGTGCATAACGGCAGTTACCTTCTCTGTGTTCTAGATCCTATTCCTGGGGGCTGTAATCTAGAATTCGACTTGGAAGTGGATCCAAATCTTTACCTGGACTACACATTGGTTGATATACACATCAAGTTTGCCCCTGCAAACTTGGGATATACCAGGTGTGTGGAAAACTTCAGTGCACTAACACCTTTTATCCTGTGTTTGGCCAAAAGGCTAAAACAAAACCCTGCTGTAAGAGCTGAACCATTCAGCTGCAGCAAATGTAAATGGGGAGAAGGAGGAGGGGAAGAGGTACTGTGTGAGAGAGATAAAAGTTGAAAGTTACGTCTTGAGGGGGAGGTTATGCAATTCAGAAATGCAAGCAGTCAGCAAATACTGGATCTTTCCATTCCTTGTAACAACTTAATTTGTTTGAGGAGCAGTTGTGTGTTACAGCCAGTTTTATTTCTTTACTAGTACTGAAGCATGATAATAACCCAGAGTTTTGTTTGAGACTTCAAGTTGAAAGGCATTATTTCCTGAATGGTGCCTGGTGTCTCAAGTGATAGGCAATGGGGAAGACTGTTCAGAGCTGCATGGGAAAACAGTAATGTGGTGTTGGTTGCTGTGGCCTCTTGGAATTCTTGTGAGGGCAATTCATAGGCAGCCTCTGTAAGTGTGAAGGCACCACCTGTGCCAGGGTGGTTCTGTGTGATGCTGCTGTGCTCTATGCTCACACATACAGCCAGCTTTGAGTTAGCTGCTGCTGTGCACCTCTAAAGAGTAGAGGCAAATCCTGTGGACAGGTAACTGCTGAAAGCTATTGTTAAGGTCTGGGGGCTTGTGCTGGGCATGTGGCTGATGTGTTTGTCATTGCAGAGGAGCAACCCCCCCCTCCTGTGATTCGGGGACTGGTCAGAACTCGCGCTGGCGGCTGCGCTATGACGTGTACCAGTACTTCCTGCCGGAGAATGACCTGTCCGAGATGGGGCTCATGAGCCACATCCGGAAAATGTCTGGGGTGCAGAGTATCAAAGCCAATGGCATGAAGGTGAGCCTGATGCGCTAGGTAGCAGCCATGTGGCAGTGGTGTTCTCTTGTTTTCTCCCCCCCTTGTGCTTGTCTGCCTGGAGGGGAGATGTAAGCAGGCTCCCTGGCCCTGCTGGGGAGTGGAATGACAGCCTTACCTGTCTCAGAGGCCAGACCTGGGTCAGTGGGCTGATAGGGAACTTGAACTGTATCTAAAAATGGGGAGAAGCAAAGCACAGGAGGGGGAGAAGCTTCTCCCCTGTCAGAAAACACAGCAGTGCTGGAGGGGAGGCTTCCACCCTGTGAACCTTTAATGCAACACAGGTACTTACCTTTCCAGATGCTTACACTGACAGCTGATGACAAGACCAATGTCTACTTCTCCGCACTTCCTGGACAAGGTGTGATCTACAATGTCATAGTGTGGGATCCTCTTTGGAACAGTTCTGCTGCATACATACCTGTGCATACATATGCCTGCAGCTTTGCTGACCTGGTGGATAACTGCTCTTCCCTCAGTAAGTTGGGAATTGTATGTCCTTGCTAATTCCTCTGCAGCTTCTTGTGCTCTGGCATGCTGACTCTGCTTTAAGGTTGTTTTTCTAATGTGTGCAGGAGATCTTTGTTTTACACTGTGTGTATTTTGTTACTTTATGGTGAAGTCTGCTTCTTGATTGAGCAGAAAGTGTAGAATGATGAAGTAAGACTAAGTAAAATCATTGGTAATTAAAGGTTTAACTTAATGGAACTTAAACAGTTGCAACTGTAACTCTGAACTCTGTAGTGCCATTCCAGCTTTGTCCATTTCAACCGGATACATAATTTCAAATCATCTGTATGACTGCGCATGCTGAATGTGAAACTGAGCTAAATAATAATAAAACACAGAGTAGATTAGGCTTCAGCTGGATTTTTCTAACTGTGCTGGTGCTAACAGGAATCAGTAACCTGCAGGTGTTTTGAAAGGAGGTAGTCACCTAAAATAAGAGTGAAGATAATGTCAGCAGTGGTGGAGGGACTACCAAGTCATGCTGCTTTGTACAAAGCTATATAGTGATGGAATTTGAGCAGAAACGGAGCAAAGCTGCCACTCCCATTATAAATGCAGAAGGGACATGAGTAGTTGGTAGAATCTGGTTCATAAAGTAAGATTTGTTCTCATTATATTCTTATATACTGTAACACCGAGTGACTGTTGTCAAACTCGGTGTTGTCCTATGACGTGAGACAAATTACCTAGGCTAAACCTCTCTAATTCAGAGCACATGGAAAATGTGGTTTATGTCTGCAAATAGCTTAAATCTAGGTAAGAAATTTGCCTAGAAGACAGAGGTGAGCCATATGGGATGCTGATGATCATTTTTGTTGCATGGCAAATGTATGAGAGGGAGACAAATGGTGCAAGCTGCAGTGATTAAGGCTATAGTTGCTGCCTGGGTCACTAATCCCATAGCACTGGTTTTTATAGATGACTGGATGTCCCTTTTTTTAAAGCTGAGCAGAGAATTTTCAGGCAGAGTTGTATCTGTATTATGAACAAGTTACATCTACTTACAGGAACCTCTCTTGAATAAGGAGGAAGCTCTTGATTTCTTAATCAGTCTGGGACTATTTTAATATTCTGTTGAAGATCCTACCAGGACAACTGTTAGTTCAGGCATTGCAGATCTGATAGAGTGGCAGCTCTCAAGTTGTCAGTAAAATTTGTGACAGCAACCTGACCTTACCTTAATCTCCTTGTTGGGACTACTAGGTGGAATCCTCCACTAAACCTACCTTTCTTCTTGTAGGTAAACTCTCTACCAAAGTATTCTTCACTGCTTTTGCTGTCCTTGGTCTTTTCACCTGCTTTTTTGGACACAGATTCTGGAAAACAGGTACTGAATATTTCATCTCATCTCATAAGTCTCATTGGAACTTCATAAATGTTACTCTGTGTAACTTAGAATGGTGGTGTTACTACCAAGATTCCCTTGATAGTGATGCTGTGCCAGTTATCTCCACTGCTTTGCTTTTATAGGCTCTGAGCCTTTAAGCTCAGAGCAGGAAGTTTCTGGGATGCAAAGAATAGAAACCTAGAACTAGGGTGCATGCTGGGCAGTATAGCTATAAATTTGTAATTTTTGACTATCTGTGGTGCTTGAGGACACCCCTGTCCAGAGCAAAGTGTTGTGTGGCTCTCCTTTTGTGAGCTGCTATGTTCCTTCCCTGTTGTTATATGAAGATGTCTGAGGATCCACTGAAGTGGGCTGGATATGAAGCTTGCTAAATACTTTTTCCTTCTTTTCTAGGCTTGTTCTTCATGGGCTTCATTGTCACAGCATTTGTCTTCTTTGTAATCATTACAAGGATAACTGGCCTTAGTTATGATGGTGAGTAGATATCTCAAGATACCCTGTGCTCTTCCCAGACTCTTGTTATGAATCCCCCAGGTACAATCTCAGTTGTGCTGTTGGCCAGCCACAGGAAGGATAGCAGAATGATGCCTGGGTGCTTGAGCTCTCATTGCCATAGTAGCTGAATGGGCAACAGAGTAAGTGCTGCTTCCAGCATCACAGTGAGGCAGAATTAACAGCTGGGTTTAAATTCATATCTATCCAATGAAGATCGGAGGTGTTTGGAAACTCTGGGAATTTGCAACATACTTTCTTCCTACTTTGACAATGCATGGACCTGTGTTTCAGGTCAAATGCAGGTTTCATCTGTAAAATGGAAGTAGGTGGTCTGTATCCAGCTTGTTAGACTACATAGAATTTGTTCTTTCTGTCTGTCCCACCTCATAGAATTCCTTTTTTGATACATGTGCAGTAGCTGTAGCCACGTGAACTCCCTGGGCACTCAGGGTACATGGTACCAAGGCCTGTATTCCAGCTCCCCTGGCACTCTTTCAGCAGCGCATCCCCAGCTGTAGGCTTGCATCTCAGTGAAGTGCATGAAGCAAGTTCTAATACTTTTGTTTGTTACCTCATGCAAACTCACTGAAAAAACCCAAACAAGCATGTAACTAAAGCTGCTGAACATGTTACTGCAGGAACTGAAGCTTCCAGAATGCTGGAACTGTCTCTTCTCTCTTTCAGTGCGTCTTATTTTGACGGCAGTGGCTGGAATTATTGGAGGCCTGCTCTTGGTTGTGAGCTGGTGGAGATTTGGCTCTGTCCTGCTCTGCATGTTTGTTATTGGACTTGTGCTGGGATTTCTCTTCTCAGCAGTGCTCTTCTTTACTCCCATAGGTAAGCACCAGAATTCTCTGCTTGGTGAATGCTGTGTTCCTGCTGTGCTACAGGCACACTGCAAGGCTCCAGAGTGAAAGGCACTCTCTGGTTTATCTTAGTGGCATGTTTAACTTTCCCTTTCTGGTGCTGGGAGGAATAGAGATGTACCTGAAACCTTATTTCAGCTGTGCTGTTATTAAAACTACTTGGGGGAAAGGAAACTGATTATTTTGCAGAGAACTTGGTGACTCTTCCTATTTGAACTGTGTGCCATCTCTGTGACACCAGTTCTGCTCCAGGCATGCAGAACTCTCTTGTTCTCTATCCAGAGCAAATCCCAGTAGAAAATCTACAGTCTAATTTGAAGGCTTCAGGTGTAAAGGCCATAGACAAATTGCTTAAAAGCCAGTAAGCCTGCTGAGCTGGAGTCCCTCTGGAACATCAGAGCGTGAGCTGTCCTTTATTGTCATTTTCAATCTCAAAACTTATATTTTTAAGGTCCCTTGGTGGGACAGTTTTTCATTCATCTATGTTTGACTGAAGCCATGATTCTGTGATAATCCATGCAGTCCCTGGTTGCTCCTCCTTACAGTGGAACAGTGACTCAGCTGGAGGTCAACTTGTCTTCTCTGGTTAATTCAGTCCACAGGCCTTAGAAGACAGAGGGAGCAAAGAAGGCTTTGAGTGATTTAATTTTCCTAAAGCCAGAAGAATTTGTTGCCTGGTGTTGTAATGGCTACATTTGCACCATACTCGGGAGTCAGATGCAGATTTTTAGGTTAGAAACCTATATGGGCAACAAAACAGCTTCTTATTGGGCAGCAGTACTCTGGTACTTTTCATTCTTACCAGGTGAGGAATGTGAACATTGTCAGAAATCTCTGTTCCATGGACAAGATCTGCTGTTCCAGCACAGAGTACAGAACCTGTGCTCAACTGGGACAGTTTTTTGTTCTTGAGCAACTGTTCCAATACATCTTAAACAGTCAGGATTTGAGCTCAAAAGCTGGGCTTTTCAACAATGTACTCCAGGTATTTCTGAACATACAGAATTTTGAGCGGGGGGAAAACTTACTCCCAAACATTTGTAAAAAAAGGAAATGTTTCCCTCATTGATGAATGTGGTCTCTTGGCAGGAAACTACAGGGTCTTCCGTGACGATGTGGTGTTCTGGGTGACCTTTACTTGTGTAGCCTTGATGATTCCAGTGCTTTTTATTGGCTGCCCGAGAATTGTAAGTAACTGTGCTGTCACCTCAGAAAGGGGGAGGGAGAAAGGTGGGGGTCAGACTTCTTAATGCAAAACCATGGGATATGTACAGAAAAGAGCACAGCTTTGTGAAGCTCAGCACAGGACCAGTTGCAGGCAGTTCCTGTTCAGCCCTGCTTGTGCTAAATGGCCCATAAGCAAATTAATGACTTCTTGTAGTTTTGCACACAGCATCCACTAAAACCTGCATTTAGCTGAGCTCTGCTGTCTTATCAGCTTGGCTGGATAACAGGTGTGTGCAGCTGATTTATCACATAAGAACTGATAAAAATTACAAAATACTTGTCCAGAGCAGCTGTGGCTGCCCCATCCCAGGCAGTGTCCAAGGCCAGGCTGGATGGGGCTCTGAGCAGGCTGGGATAGTGGAAGGTGTCCCTACCCATGGCAGGGGGATGGAACTGGATGGGCTTTTAGGTCCATTTCAATCCAGGCCATTCCATGATTCCACTGTCTTAGGGAGGTGGGGAATAAAGAGCGTTCATCAGTCTCCTAAAGCTGTGTTTTTCTTCCTGTCTAGCTGAACATCCTGGCCTCTGGAATAGTGGGCTCTTACACGGTGGTCCTGGCCATTGCTTGTTACGTCTACACAAGCCTTGCTTACATCACCTTAGACCTGCTCAGAAGGGTCCTCAACAATTACTTCAGCAGAGCTTACACCAATGTGCCTTTTCAAAGGAATGGTGAGTCCTCCTGAGACTTTATCCTCTTTTTAAGGAGGAATCATTGCCTCTTTGGTTCTGTTGTAAACAGTGAGTGAGGGCAGGAAGGGGGTGGAAGAAGAACACAGTACAGTGTGATATTTAACATCCACATGAGAAATTCTAATACTTCAAAAGCAATTCTGAGTAAACTCAAAGGCAGGAACCTTCCTGCAGGTGTTGTGACAAAGGCCCTTGTGAAGGATGCTGCTCAGACTTGGGCTGGCAGATTGCTGAGGAATTTGCAGAGTGGGCAGCCAAAGGCCTGATACAGTGAGGAGACTCTTCCCAACTCCCTGTGTGTCCTGCCTCTGCATGGAGTCACTCTGGGCATGTGAGGATGTAGGGATGATACTTCATTCCTTTCTGTCACTAAAATGGTTCAGTGTTTGTCCTTGGGAAAGCAAGGAATGTTCTGCTTTGCTGCAAGAATCTGTTTCTCCTTTTCTAGACTTCATCATCCTGTCAGTGTGGGCAATGCTGGCCCTCAGCGGAGTCAGTGTGCAGCTCCGCCGGGAGAGGAGTGAGGTGCCCTTCCCACCACATCCCTATCTCACCTGGAAGAGGGAGAGGGAGCGTAGGAGCACCAATGTCTTAGACCCCAGCCATCATATCCCTCCCCTGAGAGAGAGGATCCACAACAAGCTGCTGCATATCAAAGTGTTCTTCCAGACAGACCAGCCAGCTGGGGAGAGAACTCCACTGCTTCTGTAACTTTCCAAATAACTGGTGGGAATGGAGAGGGAGGATCTGGGAATGGTGAGGTGATTATCAGCAACCAGCCAGTGGTGCAGGATTTACCACTGCTAATTTGTCCTGCTGAATAAGAGATTGCTGTTTGCCCAGCTTGGCAGAGCAGTTACCTGTCCAGTACACTACACGCTGTTTGTGACTCCTCTGAGGCACGCTCTGCCTGCTGCAACCTGCTTGTGTCCAGCTGCAGAATCCTGTACCCGTGGCCACGGACAGGCATTGATCCTGTGGGGTCTGCTTTGCTGTTTGGGTACGTGAAATATCGAACAGGCCTTGGAAAGCAACCTGCTGATTGTTCCCTTGCATGTGGAAACCTCTGCTGAGGCAGTGGCTGACTCGCTCCCAAAGGTGAGCAGCCTGTTCAGCTCTGAGGGCAGGGACAAGGACTGGACACACAAGGAGTTCTTACAGCAGGAAGTGAGCATCTCCTTCTAATACAGGTACAAAATGTGTGGCTGCAGACACACGGGTTTCCAAGAAGTGTTACTGAATGTTGCAAGCTGAACTAAGTGACTTGAACTGAAACTGCAATGAGTTAACTGTTGTACATGTGCACTGTGGGGCTCAGAAATGGGGATTGATCTGAGACAAGAAGACTTTTTTCCTCCTCACTTTTGGGTGGTTCTGTAGCAAGCTGGTCATCTGGTCTGTGCAGAGATGACTGCTAAGAGAACACAAGAGGTTTGTCTCTCTGTTTGCTTTCTGAACAGCCTGTGTCTTGTTTCTGCTCTGGTATAGTCTCTTTTTTGATGGTGCTGTCATAAAAGAAAAGAGTAAATAAGCTCTTTGTAGCCAGTGGCAATTTTTTCCCCTTGGAGTTGGCTGAAACACTAATTATTTATTTTTAATCATCTTTTAATTTTGCCTTTAAGGGGTCGAAACAGCATTCAGCTAGCAAGATACTGACCAGGAACCTTGCTAACTGAGTGTGGTCCTTACCTATTTGAATGACATCTGCCCAAAGCAAAATGTAGTAGAAAAACAGATGAGGAACCAATCTCGTGTGGTGGCTTTTTGTTCTTTCTTAAAAAAAACCCCAAGAGCCATTTTCCTTTAAAAAAACCCAAGATGCTAACTGGAGCAATGTGTTCTTGGCTCATCCCAAGCAGACCTGAGGCTTTTTTACCTGTGCTTGACCCTGTGCCCCGTCCTGGTCCCCAGTGGGGGTCTGTCACGCACTGAAGGATGGCTCAAGTCTTATATCCTGTACTTGGCACAGGTTAACTCTTGAAAATACCCCTCTTCTTCCTTTTCCCTGTGTCTGAACCTTCAGTGAGGGCAGCTAAGTGCACAGTCCTGCCTGTGTGAGGTGAGTGGCTGCTCAGGTGCCTGCATGGAGCCCCCATGAGGGAATTCCCCAGGGGTGGAAGCTTAAGCTCTCAGCCACCACTTTAAATTCTTGATAGGAAATATGTAAGAAACAGCTCTTTCTGAGGAAACTGGCAAAAGAGCTTTTTCTGGGAACTTAGTTGGAAGTTAAAACAACCTGGCATAGACAGGAATGAATGACTTTTAAATGGCTTTTCTTTAAGGAGTGAGAGCTCTAAGATGGTGTCCGAGGTGACTGAACCTTTCTGATGTTTAGAGAGACAAATCCCATTGTTTCTTGGAGCTGGACCATCTGCCTCAAACAGCAAAGCAAGGCTGAAATCCTGCAGTTTGGGTCTTGTTTCCCTGTGCTGTTGTGTGGCATGTGGTGTAAATAAGGAGCTCTTCCCTGGGTCTCTGCCCGTCCTCCCCACACTGATCCTGAGCATGTCTCTGCCATGTGTAATGGAAAGCAGCAAATACTTCTGTGGTATAGAAATGCTCTTAAAACGTGTTTACCTTGGTGGGTTTTTATAACTGCTGCAATTAACATTGTGCAAGAAACAAGTTTAACTCTAATTTTCTATCTTTTATAATAAAGATGTCTTTTCAAAGAATATTGGAACTAAAGGGGGTCTCTTTGAATTCGATGGTGCTTTTACAGTTTAGCCTCTGCCTTTGATCTTGTAGGGGAGAGTTTGCTTTGAAAAATTTCTTCTTGCCGAGGGCTGATGTGGGGAAGCTTGGCCAGCGTTGCAGTGACACCCAGAGGCTGGGACATGAGGCATGTGCTCTGTGCAGCCACGGAGGGAGGCGCGTGGTCCAGAGAGGCTTCTTTTTGAGAGCTTTGTCAGATGAGGCTCTAGAGAACAAAGCCATGGTTGTCATCCCCTTCTTGCCTGAAAACTGGTCTGCAAGATCACATAGGAATTCTATAGCAGAAGTGGGCTTTGAACTCCTTTTCTGAGATCCTGACTTTTCTTTCTATAGTTCTGCCAACAGATGGTTCAGGAGCTGTCTTCCATAGTTCCATAAGCCACAGTGAGTGTAACAGTGCTGATGATCAGAATACGTGAACTGTTCCAGTGCAGTGCTGAAGGGGTATTTTCAAGGCTTTTTTTGTGTACCTCTTGAGGTCCAGGGTGAGATCTATTTAAGGTCTCTTTAAGGTCCCTTCCAGTACAATCCCTTCTGTGATTCCCTTCTGTCCTTGTCTAGAGCTGTCCTTGATCTGGAAAGGCTTCCAAAAAAGAGGGAGCCCCTCCAGAGAAATCAGTAGACTCCATCTCAAAATGTTCATTTTTCACTGAGCTTTTGATCTGTCTGCCTTCTGACTCATCTGCAGCTGTAGGTCTGCAGTGAGTTTGGCAATGTTCTTTGGGGTGAGCTTTAGTGAAACTTGGGTTCCTGGCTGGTTTATCCAGTGAAGAGTCAGCATAAGAAACACTGAGCCTTTGGGTATGCAAAGTGAGTATTGTGTTAAGTTACCTGTCCCGACTCAGGGGCTGGAATGCATTGATACATTGATATATCCGGATTTATTTGAAATTTGCCAATGTCCATCTGGTTATGTTGTCCCCTCCCACATCCTGGATTAGAAGGCTCTGGTGTCTGAGTTTTCTCTGGAAACAACAGCTCCCATAACACTTCTGTGTGTTCAACAGATGCTTTTTGTTTGATATTTGCTTTATTACTCGCAGGCCCTGTCTGCTCTAGCCCCCAGCTCCAGGCAGCCAGCTGACTCCTGCTGAGCATGAAGGGCTTTGAGCTTCCTTGCACACTGAGAGAAGTCAACTTCAAACCAGAGCAATAAACAAGCTCATTTTGGGGGTGAGAGGGAGTGGCAGGAGAAAAGGGTTGTGTAAAACTTCCCTGCCTGCTTCAGAACCAGGTCTTCACGAAGCTGCCTTGTCAGAAGAACAACAGTTCCAACTTTTCCATCTTATCTGGTATAACAACAGATTATCTAATATGCTCAAAATGAGCTGGATTCGTTTTTTTTTTTTATCCTGAATGCTGAAGATGAGGGGGAAGGCCATATGCAGGAAGCAAAGCAGCACAGATAGACAGCAGTAGGAGGGAACTGCTGATTGCTTAGCCAGGACTGTAATGAGTTGCAGATGATGAGTCATTTAATAATTTGTTTATGATGTTCCTGAACGTAGTACTGGAAAAGGAAAGGTGCTGATCACCCTGCATCCATTGGTGTGCTGTGTTGTTTGAGCTTCCAAGAACTGACTTCTCAAAAACAGGTCTACTGCTGCTCACTGCTGGAAGAGCCAGCCTCAGGTGTATGGATTAGGGGATTTCTGATGCTGAGAACACTGCAGGGGAATCATTGTCTGCCAGTCTATGAAAAAGTAAACCTTCACCTTGGGAAATGGAAAGAGGCTGCAGCTGGAGTTGGTGGGTTTCCCCTGTGCCTGTTCATCGCTGGTGCCTGAAGAGCTGCCAGCATGTGCTTCTTCCAGGACTGTAACGATGAAGTGTTTTCCTCCTTGCTGGGCGCTTGGTTAAGGCAGGTGTCAGGTGAGGTTTTTTCTGACCGTGGGAAATAAGGATATTCTCTGATACAAGGGCCACACTGGCTCCCCGTGTGTGGGAAAAGGAAGGTAGTTGCAGGCAGCAGGAACTCAGCTCCTCCTCACATACAGTTCCTGTTCAGCCCTGCTTGTGCTAAATGGCCCATAAGCAAATTAATGACTTCTTGTAGTTTTGCACACAGCATCCACTAAAACCTGCATTTAGCTGAGCTCTGCTGTCTTATCAGCTTGGCTGGATAACAGGTGTGTGCAGCTGATTTATTGCATAAGAACTGATAAAAATTACAAAATACTTGCCCAGAGCAGCTGTGGCTGCCCCATCCCAGGCAGTGTCCAAGGCCAGGCTGGATGGAGCTCTGAGCAAGCTGGGACAGTGGAAGGTGTCCCTCCCTGCCCATGACAGGGATTGGAACTAGATGGGCTTTAAGGTCCCACGTTCCCTCTGCCTTCATGCTGTGAGCAGCACCACAGTGCTCTCCTGGCCAAAGTGACCACCAGTTATGCCCCAGACACTCAGACTCTAGGCTCTCCAAAAAGAACAAGTGCAAGTTTTAGATTCAAATGGCAGACCTGGAAATTCCTCTTTTAACCAGAAGAAGTACTTAAGAAAACTCCCTAAGCCAATGTAAATTTCGTTTGGGTATTTACATGGGGATCCCACTACATGTATCTCTGCATGAAAACAGTGCCATTAGTTCTGTATTTTAACAATCTTCTAATCCCATGTGCTTGTTAAAAAGTCAAGGCTGTTTAAAGCTTTTAGTTGTACAAACCAGCCCAATTCTATTTCAGTCTGCCGTCAGCTGAACAGCTTCCACACAGAACAGTTTTGGTTACCTTTCTTATTACCTTGTGTTGCCAACAAGGCTCATCTCAGTATCTTGCTTTAATCATGGAGACATCCATGTTTTCAGTCAACTTTATTGACAAAATAACTTTACTGTACAGTACACAATTCCAGCCATAAATCCTTTTCAAGCCATCTGCATTACAAAAATAACAGGTATGCAATGAAAAATAGTCACTCCACACACTGTGAAGGCTCTTTAAAATCCTAAAGTGATCAGGGCAGGGGAATGAAAGGGGAGACGTATCAAATGTGAAGACTAGGAGTAGATAAATTAAGTCACATTTTTTTTTTAATTTACAAAAATAAACACTAATCAAGCATCATTTCATAATAGAGCAACCTTGAATACTGCCACAGACCAACAACCCTCTTCTGTATTCAGAAGCCAAACCATAAGTCAGCCATGGAGCTGAATTCAGCATCAAATGGATAGAAATGCCTCTTGACACCAGTGCATGGCTGAAAAGATGCTTCTAGAAACAAGAATTTCAACAACTGAACCCAAAATTCCTCATTGAGTTTGCAACAACAGCACACTCAACTGAAAAAAGATGTTGCTTCTGGTAAGTCAGCAGCTTGCAAGCCATGGCAGAAATGCAAAATCTAAATTAGAGAAGTGCTGGAGAGGCTTTACAGATAATATAAAAGCAGACAAGAATATTTTGTGCTTGAGCTAAAATGTTTGCCCAGAATTTCCCCTCAGCTGTTTCCCAAGTCTGGATATGGCCATAATTTTTTTCCATGCGTGTGAATGTCCTCAGTGTGTTCTTAAGCCCAACAAGAAGCCTAGCAGCAGCTTCTCCATTTCTAAAGCAGGCTGTGAGAATGTGGAGACCTGATTTACCTGTCCTTTCAGCACCTGTATTAGTTCACTGAAAACAAGCATTTACTGCCTGCTAAAGTTTCTTTCTCACTTTTTTCCTCTTAGAAGCACCACAGGAAGGAGCAGCAACAGAGAGAACAGAACCAAGGTACTGAGCTGCTCTTAGTCAGCTCAGTGACACTGAAAGCTCCCCCTTAGGCCTGTGGAACATTTACCTTGAGCTCAGGGAAGCTGTGCTGGGGTGCATAAAGCTGCATTGAAGCTGGCATGCTTGGAAGTGATGGATGCTTAGTTCCTTCTGTGTTGTCACTGAAAATCAAACTTCACTAAGCAATGGTTGACTTCAGGATAGCTCAGCTCATGTTGCTTGGTGGGTTATTGAACAGCCAGAATCTTTCACTCTGCTTAACTCACTTTAAAACCTTCTTGATGACTAGTTAGTACTGGAGAAAGGAAATTTAAGAGTATTAATTGCAGGCTGCCAACTCTGCCATTAAGCTGCTTCCTCATTCCTCCAATCCCCCTTTCTGCTGTCACTACTTGGTGCTTTCCAGTTGCCATTCCTCACTTAGGAAGTTTGGGCAGGCAACTGGAGAACAGGGACTCTTGTGGCTTCTTACTGATGGAGAACTGAGCTGGATTTCCTCTCCTGAAGGTAAAAGCTGAGGCAGAATTGTATTGCTACCTGTGTTCTGAGAACAACAAAGTGGAAACAGCTCTTTCCATGTTCTCACAATACAATTCATTGCACATATTTTAAAGAACCATGTTGCATTTAAAAACTCCAAACTATTGATTGACAGCATTCCTTATGTTTAAAAATTGGCCTTATATTTGAAAGGGATACCCCAAGGCTAAATGATAGAAATCCATATGCGTGCCCCTCCCATCAAAGAGGTTTGTTGTGAAATGAGAATTTATTAAAACCAAAACAAAGGAAAAAATGCTATGTGGATCATGCACAAAGCATATTCATAAGTTACTACTTTCTAAGGCAGAGATCAGACTTGAAATCTTACCTTTATTATCTAAGAGTTGCAGTGAACTTTGCATGAACAATAATTTATATAAATTACTTGAAATCTCACCTTTTATCTGTAAAACGAGTTCATATAAAATAATTCGCAATTCAGCAAGTGCATTAATCCATTTCCTACTGAGGTTAGATCTATGGCAATCAATCTGTCACTGAGGGTATTGCAGAATACCAGCTGAATTTATGTTACACAGTATAAAAGCCACTGAGCTGGAGTTGGATGCATTCTCTTGCTGGTGCCCTATTCAGTAACAAGTGCTTGACCAGTGCCCCCTGATGCTCCATTGGTTTAAGTGTGCAACTGAAGCTTGTTGATTCCCAGAGTCCTTAGCTTTTCCTCAGGCTCAGATCACTGCTTGTCACTAATCCTGACAGGGATGTGCTCTCTGATGCATCCTCTTTCTTCAGGTTCAGAAATGATTCTCTAGTGATTTGAAGAATTTCTCTCAAGCCTTTGTTTTCTTGCTAAAACCAGAGAGAGAAAAATGCATTAATAGGACTCCAGAAAGAAATCAGGGTAAGTGTTAAACCTCCACTCTATTCCAAACTAATGCATAAGGAGTGAAACACTGATTTGAAATAAGTGCTGTGTCATCTTCTCCAAGGGAGCATGTGAGGTTTGTGCTTGTGTGTTTGACGCTCCTGCTTCTCTTGGATGGGCTTTAAGCATCCCATCCCTGGGATTAAGCTGTAGTGATGCTTCCCCCTGCTCCAGCAAGGCAATGGTAACCCAACAGCAGTGAGTGACTGTTGCAGTCGCTCAGACTGCCTGCAGCGTGGGGGGTTCAGAATGGGTGGATTACCCCGCGCTGGAACCAGCCTCTGAGGATAGCGTGGTTTGAAATTTCCTTCAGCTATTTTGCTATTAGCTAGTTTAGGTCTCATCCCTGCCCCAGGAATACCTTATTGGCCCCTTGCCATGCATGGCCAGGGCTTATTGGATATCTTTGATTTACCTCTTTTTATAACTTTCAAGTTTGCGCACGGGGGAACAAAGGGGTCTTCTGCCCAGCTCCCTTCAGGACTCTCTGCCCCCCAGGGGCAGAGAGAATAAGCCTGGAATAAAGCTGCAAAAATTCCACTCTCTCATCTCTTTGTCTTCGCTTAATTGCTTGTTAGCCCTGCCTGGTCATACGATTCCTCAAGTCCCAGCTCTGGTGCTGTCTGTGTCGTTGGGGGGTGCGGGAACGCATCCCTCCATGCACGCTCCGAGCCCGAGAGAAACCACCAAGGGGACTGGATCAGAACCAAGCTGAGCTAGCCAACAAGTGACTGGGACAGTAACTCCATGAAACACCTGGGAGGATCTTTACTCCCTTTAATATCTGCGCCCCTGCAGCTTTCTGCTCACCTCAAGCTGGATGATGCGCTCCTGCTCTTTGCAGCCATGCCTTTCATCCACCTCAATGGCTTTTCTCATCACTGCTGCCATCTCTGTAACTTGGTCCACGTGCACTTGCAGCTCCTGAGATACAATATTTAGTAATATCTTAGAAATATATCTTCTGCATTATTAAGAAAAGCAAAGCATTAAACGTGATTTAACTGCTGTGACTTTTTTTAATGCAGACCTCAATCTGGAAAACAAATTCTCTCTAACTTTACTGTGTGGGCAGTCACAGTGGTCCTGGTTATTTAAATAAACCTGGTTTGCCCCACTGTGATCCCTCTCATTGGGATTTGATATAAGCTTAACTGTGATACTCAACCTCCAAATGGCTACAAGATGGTGCCGTGCTTGCCTTGACCAGGTCCTCCTGTGCAGCAGGAACGGATGCTTGTTATTTTGGAGATGCAAAACCATTCCACTCCTCTGAGAACAGCAGGGAAAGCCACATTCTTTCCAGTAGTTTGAAACCTGATCTCCAGTACTAGCCCACGGATAGGCATTTATTGCTAAGAGTAGGTGCAGAAGTCATCCCTACTATGTTGTATGTTACAAAACTCAAACCTGTTCTCCACCTTCTGGTTTACATTCTTTTTCTTGGATCCACCTCCAACTCCAGCTTACCTGGGCTCTGGACTTCAGAGGTTCGGGAAGAAGGGTCACTGCTGCCTTTCCCTGCAATGCAACGTGAGGAGCCTGTGCCACTCTGGTATTCACTGCTGCTCAGTTAAGACAGACAGTTTAATGGTATTTCCAGCAGCTTTTATTTTTCAACCTTTTATTCCAACCCTGCTGTGATGCCAGTCTAATTGTCCCTGACCTGGCCTTTGGACAAAATCCAAAATATTTATTGGCTAATATCAGGAAAAGCAGGACAGGAGGGCTGAAATGAGAGACTACAGCTAAATCCCACCTTTAAATGATGAATTTGATGGGAGGTCCATACAGCTGGCAGATGATCAGCTTGCTTTTAAACTAGCACAAAGAACTGCCTCACTTGGCATCATAAACTTACCTGACCAAAACAAATACCCTTTACTGAAATGAACATCAGCCCTTTCCTCTCTGCCAACTGCCCAAGCTGTAATTTAACAGTTGTTAAATGCCTACTCTCAATATGAGGGGGCGGAGAAGAACTTGCTGTAAATTTTTATTTTCTTCTGAGTTTCCAGAGCAGGTGATGACATGAAACTTTTTTTTTTTTAAGAACTCACAAATTTAGCTTGACAGGAAGCTGTGGTCAGGCAAGGATGTACCCTTGAGAAGGACTGGGTAGGAGCTGTGGGTTTCAGATATACTGCAGTCCTCCCTGCTTCCTGCTTTCCCAGCTCATGTGGGCTCTGGATCAATACAACTTTGGGCCTGTTCCAAGGTCACTGATGTTAGGTCAGATCCGAACACAAAACTGGAAGGCTCTGCTCTGGAAGGCACATGTGGAAAACTTAGACGGGGGTAAAACCAATGCGTGCAATGAAATTGAAAAGCCTCTGTGTCTCTCTCCCCTTTCTTTTGTACATACTGTTTTTTTCCCTCCAAAGAGATAAAAACCAAAAAGCGGCCACACCCATTTTAGGGCCTTGTTTCAGCTGAGCAAATTCAAACAGCATGCTTAGATCAGAGTCACTACTACCAACACACCCTTTTCTCTTGCAGATAACGCTATCAAAACAAATTGTTGTTCTGTTTCAAGGAGGTGCTTCTTGATGTGCAGCAATCAATTATCTTGTATTTATCTGTAAACAGGCACTAAAATAACAGCTGGCACTTGGGAAAACAGCATTACTGGGAGCAGGGAGAGAGAAGTATTAAGAAGTGCTTCAAGATTGTTCAATCTTCCTGAATATGAAGCCTGAGCTAGAGAATAAATAATGAAATTCCAGAAATCCTAAGTGTCATAGTAAGGGTGATATATCTTTTTCACCAGGCATTCATGTAGGAGGAGGTTTAACGAAAATGCTGAAGCCTAAATCTCCTGTTCCAAATATACTGCAGATGTTATTTTTTCTTTTTTGTTTCTTTTTCTTGTTTTTCATTTGAAGTGCTCCTAAATGAACTATCACAGTCCATTTCAGGATGGATTTAATTTTACCCTCTTGTGTTGGTTCTCCTGAAGCTGAAGCAGATGCTATACCATATTCTGAGGTAACTTCTGTTGAAAATGATCTATACCTGTCATTTTTCAAGATTTTATGTTAAGGATACAGTTCTAATCCAATAACTTTTTCATACCAATGGCACTAATCGCACACTTAGCACATTGTAAGCAAGCAAGAAATAATCAAATTCTTAAATTTTGTTGTCCCAGTAAACAGACCCTAACTTTGCTTTGCAAACTTAAGTTAGCTGAGGTCAAAGATGACTAAACACTTAGAACTTGTCAGTCTACACAGCTGTATTGCTCTAATGATTATGTTGCATTTTCAATGAAATGTAATACTTGGCTAAAAAGCTCCTGTTTAAATCTGTTAGTGACCCAGAATAATGAATTCCCCCAAAATTTAAAAATCTTTTTGACCACTGAATAACTGAACATATAGTTTTGTTTTCTACTTCATCCAGTTATTCAATGGTCAAAAGGACTTTTAGTTTTCTTAATTCATTTACAGTATTTAGTGGAAAAATATTTGAATATTGAATTTAAAAAGCTTGTTCCTCCTACTCTCTGTAAGCACAGGTTTACTAATTATTTGCTGGTGTCACAAGCATAAGTTAAAGCCAGTCTAAAACTCTGAATATTAGTAACCTCTGGCACTGTAACAGGGCAGTTGCCTTAAAGATGGAAATGAAACAAAAGTAAATTAAGCAAATAGAGTAATGAAATGCTACCTGATCAAAGTTTCAATAAATGAGAAGCTGGTAAGGTTGGATGATTAAAGTGATAGTTTCCTGTTTGTGTTGCATGGAGTGGATTACAGAAATTAGGACTTGTACAATGACACAAAAATTGACACAAAGTGAGTTTTGAATTGATCCACTACAAACTAAGGTGTTAACGAAAAAACAAAGCAAAAAACCTCAATGAAGTTATTACCTTGGAATGTTGCTCTTTTAACTTCATTATTATACTTGGATCATCCTTTTTGCTCGCCATAAGCAACCTAAACATCTGTTCTCTGTACTTGCTCATGATGAGTTCCAGAGCAGACTGGTGCTCTTCGAGAGATGTGCGCAGTTCTGCCAACAGAATTGAAAATGCATTTAAGACTTTAATACAGAGAAGCAAATCAAAATGCACAAGTATGTCAGCCTGAGAAAACTGAAACAAGCCTGTAACTGAGTGTCCCCTCTCCCTGTACCATAAAATCTACAGAGGCTCTGCAAATGGTTTTGATGGTGACTTGTTACTGACAATTCCGGGTCAGTAACAAGTAGTCTTTTGTTAGTGGGACTTCGTGTTCAGTCCCTCTGGCTGACAAAAGCCATCTGCAGTGTGGCTGAGTAGCTTTACCCCAGCCACTACAAGCCACATTGTACAAAAGGCAGGAAGGAATTCACAGATCTGTTTTAATCTGCAGCTCAGTAAAACCAGAGTTGAAAAATGCTTCTGTTCAAAATATACTGAGTGAAAGGATGAATAACCTCCAAGATAAGGCAAGACTCATCTCAATCAAGATCACTCAATCTTTTGCTGAATTGAACTGTTAGAATACCTAAGGCTTTCCAGAAGGAACAGTGCACAGAATTCCTCGTGTACAGAATTCCAGAAGGAATTAATACTTCTGTACTTATACCATAACTTGTCCTGACTGCTCCTATTATTTTCAGCAGTGGTTAAACAATTCTTCAAACAGATCCTTATATTGCAGAATTAAGTTCTATTTATCTCACTTGTGCTGGACAGTAGGTAAGGACCAAAAAAAGTAATTTTTCCCAAGTCTCTCTTTTTGTTTATCAGTTCCATAGGGTGGACTTTAGGACTCTTGAATTGTATTATGATCAGTTAAACTGACAAATTGAAATTAGAAGAAAAAATTTCTTCTACAGCTGTGTTTTGAAAAAAGACCAGTGGTAAAAATCTATCTCCAGTGGTACAAGCTAAGCTTGAAAATGACAGAATATTCATGTTTTACCTTTGTTTTCCTGTTGCAATTCTCTAATCTGTCTGTTTTCCTGCTGGATACCCATCACTAGAGTAGACCGAGGGCGATGTCTTGCTACTTCATTGAGCTCTTGGATTTCTTCCTGGTACTGGTTATTACAAAAACAAACCAACAAGGCACAGCATATTTGATTAACCAAAGGCAGACATTACTCAGCAGGTCACTAAGCACCCGTTCTACTGTCACTCAGTGTCTGTAACCAGGAAGACAATGCCTTCTTTTAAATAACAATATCAAACACACACACCAGAGGGTATTGCACACATCCTGTTCTTTAGAGACACAAAAACATCACATTTGTTTTTAAACAAGTTTCATACCTTAGATGTGTATAGTGGATGCTATTTAACATTCAGTTAATGCAGGCCAAGTTCACCATCAGGTAATTTAAAACTCATAGAGATGCGGTAAAGACAAAACACGAGGTATTAACCTCTTGACATTTACTGTGGCTTCCCAAAACCTTAAACCACAAGGCTGTGTGGGTACAAGTCACTCACGCTCAAGCCAATAGATCCTGACTCCCAACAGATGGGGAAATATAATACTCTTGATCTGAAGCCATGATGCCTCTGCTTGACTAGTTTTACAGGGCTGAATTTCATGCAGGGTTTTATTATTTTATAGGCCCATTAACATATCTTGGGTTCATTGAAGTGACAGAATGAACTCCCATATGGAAAATAAGAAGACATCTTCACATTTTCCCAGGAGTTCTCTTGTGAAAGTCACACTCAATCTAACAACATGCCTCGAGCAGCTTAACATCAGAGTAGAAATGGGCACAGAAAAGCCCAAGAGGCTATTTGGAAACAAAAGGAGACACTGCAAAGACAAAGTATTCTGTACAGAAGAAAACATAACAGAGCCTCTGTATGATTAAATGGGTATGTTGAAATTAATGGAAATGTGTACTATTGCACTGGAGAGCAAACCAAGAGACACCACAGTGTGCTTTGTAAGATACCAAGCCCATTTCTACCAGTCTTCTTCAAATAAATGCCTGTTTTCAATATTTAAGCTGAAGCAATGGTGAAAACTTTTTCACAGGCTCCAACTACATAAACCAAGCTATTTTGAGATGAGAGCCACACCTCTAAGGAAAGCACCAAGTGTGCAGTACAGGATGAACCCAACAGCATGCTCATTCTGTGCTGCACTGAAGCACCCAGAGGCTGTAAATGCTGTTATTCCCATAAGCAAGCAGGGCTGAAGAGCAGACCTGTTTCATGGCTTCCACCCGCTTGTTGAGCGCCGTGGTCTGTTCGATGAGCGCCTCGGCCGCGCTGTCGTGCTCCCTCAGCCGCTCCACCAGCGCCTTCGCGTCCGCCAGCGCCTTCTCGATGGTGCAGCTCATTTCTGAACACGACAAAGGCAGCATTGGCACCACAGCACCTCTGCCCCACAGCACAGCTATCTGCGGGACAGATCAGCTGCCAGAGGCAGGGTACCGAACACAGCAAAGCTGCGCAGTGCACGTGTTCTGGCAGAGTCATATAGAAAGTAAAAGAATATTACACTAACTCAGTCATTTTTAATGCTACTTTTTTTAAAATGTGCTCTGCTAACAGACATACTTCAGGATAACTGAGTTATAAATCTAGCACAAAAGAGAATGCTGAAGGATTACAGTGGCCTGGAAGATTCTGGTGACTTAAATCAGCAGAGAAGGAGCAGCTCAAACTGACAGAGTAGAGAAAATTACTCAGGGAAAGTCCAGAAGACGAAAGGCTTGTGTTTTGTTCATGTCTATAAATGAACATGAACATCACTGCGTGGAATGGAATTGTGACATTTTCAACAGCATGGAGAAAGACAGCAGCTCAGCCAAGGGAAAGAACCAACTGCATCCTTTAAACACCAGCCTTCTAACTGCAGTACTTGTTTACAGGAATTATGGATTGCCAAAACTGCCAACTTGCATAATACTTGTGCCCACTGCCAACAATACTGGCCTTTACATTATATTTTTTCATATTCATGCTTGATGGATCAAGTTTCAAGACCAAGATTTTCAGCCTAAGTTTTTATTTTCTTTTAAGAAACCTTGGACTTGTTCTACTGAAAAGGAAATCTATTTAAGATCCTTGAACAGACTTCAGCAATCAAACAGCAGGGATAGAGGCTTATGAGATTTATGGGCCTTGTTGATATCAGGCTTACTATTTGGTTTAGGAAATGTTCTGAGGGACAGAAAGAATCAACTATATCAATTTCTTAGCTAGGCCATTTGTGAAAGTAAAGATTTTTGTAAGCATTAAAGATTATTGAGTCTTTCCTCAGCTATGTGAAAAAAAATTCAAGTTGATTTTCTAACTTTCTCAGGCACCTTTACGAATCATAGCCCAGGACGTTTAAGCCAAGCTTAAAAAACTCCTCAAGTTTACCTCAACTGACTTTTTGCCCCTGTCCCAGGTAAGCAGTAGAAGGAACACTATGCATTTAACCTGTGTTTTCTGGGATTCATGTGCTATCAAAAGCATTACCATTTTGGCATGTGCAGGTTTCCCATTTATGAGGCAGAATTTTCATTTAACTTTCCACATGATGTATTTGCTGTATCAAGGTCTTCAGCAGACTGCTGTGCTATCACAGGTAGTTAATTTATTCAGCCTGACTTAGCAGTTTGAGGTCTTTCAAATATGACATGGAAAAGAATCAGACTGCGTTGTTTTTAGGGATCTGCTTTCCTTACTCCTCCCTCCAGTCAGATTTCTTACAGAAATATCCCAGACAAAAGATGACCTACTACACTAACTGGCTGAACTACTGCAGAAATTGATTTAGTGACATCCATGGAGCTGCTGAAGAGCAGCCTTTAACTCAGCTCACAGTCCAGGAATTCTCCAGCCAGTATAAACAAAGCCTCTGAGGCCTCTCCATGACCTGAGAATACTTTTGGCATTCAGACTACAATGCACTTACACCTCTGACAATTTGTCTGCATCCATATAAATTTTTAAACAGTGTATGTTTAATATAAGTGGATTCCATTTTTTCCCAGCCCAACCACACCAGAGAAAAGGAAGCTTATTTGTGGCAAAGTCACTGATGTCCCTTTTTGCAGGGAATGTGCTGGGTAAGACATGTGGAATGCAGCCTCACAAATTTTGCAGTCATTGTCCCCTGTCAGGCCAGGGCCCAGCTCCAGTTTTCAGGCAGCATTTGTACCTCAAAAAGCAGAATCATTGTTTGTATCATGGTAATTCACATTGGTCCTAAATCCTGGCTATGATACCTTTTGGGCAAGACAGTGTTCCTGATCCTTGAAACTTAAAGTGCTCTCTGTCTGCCTGTAAAAAATAAAACCTTTGCCTGATCCTGGAACTGAGCTAAACCTGTGAGTTAACCTGGGCATTTAGTGTTTGGGAAAAACCCCAGTTAATCAAATATAACTGATTTAAGCAAATTCTTATCAAGTATTATTCTTTATGAGCATGACTATGAGAACTGAAGTTAATGATTCCTGAGCCCTGCCCTACCAGAGATACCCAGCTGCACAGATGCTCCTTACTGCGACCTTGTCAACAGGTAGCAGAGCAACAACTCACCCCAGCAACACTCCTACTACATACTCACCGCCTGTCACTTCCTGCTATTTACTAATGGCTTTCATTACCAAATCAAAACCAAAAAACAACAACAACGAATAAAGATCGCTGTGCGACCACCGCCTTCGTCTAATTTTCTGCCTCTTTCTTTTTTTTTTTATCCTCACTGGAAGGCACCGTTTCCCACGGCTTGTGGGTTTTGTTACCACAGTCACCAGTTCGGCAGCGCTGAGCCAGAATGCAATTTCCAAGGAATTCCAAGGAATTTAGGCTAGTGCAAAGGTCCCGGCGTGACAGGAGCATCCCGGGGACGCCACCACCGCGCTCCCGGTGTGACAGGGGAGTCTCGGGGGTGTCACCGCGGGGAGGGTCGCCTCCTCCCCACAAAACGCGGTGGCATCGCGACGCTGAGGCGCGATACCGGCGCCTGTCGTGACACCGGTGCGAGCCGAGACACGTGAGGGGTCCCTGCCCCGCTCCGGCCCGCGGGTCTGAGGCGGGGGCAAGGGGTGTCCACCTCCTTCACGCCCCTCAGGGCGCCCTACGGCGTCCCAACTCGAGTCCGGCCGAGCTCCCGATCGCCCAGCGGCGGCCACAGCGGCGCCCCCCCGCCGAGTCCCCGATTCCCTCCCGGAACTCACTCATGCCCCGGGCTCCGGCCGCGCCGGGGGTCAGCCCGGACCGGCCCCGACCGATGTCAAATGGCGGCGTGAGGGGCGGGCGGTGCGTCCCGTACCCGCCAGGGGGCGCCGTGGGGCGGGGGCGGTACCGACCGCGCACTGCTCTCGCGAGAGGACGCCCCTCCGCGGCCACCGGCTCCAGATCTCGCGAGAGGACGCTCCGCCCCTGTACAGGTCCCGAGGCCTGGAGGTGTGAGCTGGGCTTTGAGCCAGACCTCGGGGTTTGAGTTAAATTGTACATCAGCAGCTCTAGCGGGACACTTAGGACTAAGCAGTTGCATTGTGAGTAGGTTTAGATTGGATATGAGGGAGAAATTGTTCCCTGTGAGGGTGCTGAGGCCCTGGCACAGGTTGCCCAGAGCAGCTGTGGCTGCCCCATCCCTGGCAGTGTCCAAGGCCAGGCTGGATGGGGCTCTGAGCACCCTGGGACAGTGGAAGGTGTCCCTGCCCATGGCACAGGTTACGAACTAGATGGGCTTTAGGGTCCCTCCCAAGCTAGAGCATTGTGTGATTCTGTGATTGTGTGCTTGTCTCATCCTTTAAGAAAAAAAGGGAGACAATCCAAAAATGAACGGGCTGTGTGGCTGAGAGCCAGCAGGAGGGAAGGCCGCAGGATTGAGCAGTAACTGCGGGAAGGTTAATGCCGGCGATCGCAACCACACACCCCCTACCATAAACAGACCCCAGACTCAAATGGTGGGAGAGGAGAACTCCGGCTGCTCACCAATGTGCGTGGGAAGCCAGAGTTACACCCAGCAAATGGTGCTGAGTACTAATTAACAGACAAATTACATAACTTGCAGCCCGTGAACGCTGATGCTTCTGTTTCTTACAATGTATAAATAGCGTGACGTTTCGCTGATGGAGGAGCCTTTTGCGGGATCGCTCCAGCTCCTGCTCTGCTCATATTTGAACAGATAATTCCCACGCACGCTGGAACAGCACACGGAGCTCCCGCCCCGCGGCGCCCGCAGCTCTCGCGATAGCACGGCGGCCTCGGCGGGACCCTCCCACAGCGCGTCCGTGTGCTCTCGCGAGATCTCGGGCTCCTCCCCCGAGCCGTGTGGGGAGCGCAGCGACGGGCGGGGCCTCCACGCCCAGGCGGGATCGGGAACAGGAGCGAGAACGCGAGCGGGGCCGGCGCCGGCCTCGGCATGTCGGGCGAGTGATCCCGGCCGGGCGCTGTGGCCCGGGGAGGTGCGGACAGGGGCCGGGCGNCCCCGCGCTCCCCGCCGAGCCGCCCGAGGAGGGGGAGCAGAGCGCTGCAGGGACATGGAGGGCGCCCGGCCGGAGGCGCCCGCGCCTGGCCCCGTCTAGGGCGCCCCGCGGGCCTCGTCCCTCCTCCTCCTCGGAGCGGGGCCGCGGCCGCGCCCGGCCGCGGCGAGGAGCGGGACCGGGGCTGCTGCACCACAGGAGGAGCCGGCCCAGGTGAGAAACACTTGTCTGTCCCCTTAGCGCTTTCCAGCGGCGCTGCCCCGGCCCCTCGGGCTCCCCGCCACGCCGAAGACGGGCTGTGAGTGCTCGGGCCGGGCAGGCAGAGGCCGTGGCTCACGCCGAAGGGGCCGCGGTGAGCCCCGGCAGCTGCTGCTGAGCGCGGGGCCCGAGCCCGCCCTTCTCCCTCCTTCCGAGGAAGCCGCCGTTTGACTTCCGTGATCCTCGTTGCTTTAATATTTTAGGTTTTTTAATGAGCTCGTATGTTTTTTTTGGTTTTGTGCATTCTGTAATTCTGCAGAAGTACACGGAAAACAAATTCTTACGCTAGAAATTGCCGTTTTTGGTGGACAGCGACAGGACGAGGAACAGTGGCCATAAACTAAAACACAAGAAGTTCCACCTCAGCATTGAGGAAGAACTTCTGTATATTGAGGGTGGCAGAGCCCTGGAGCAGCTGCCCGGGGAGGGAGTGGTCTCCCTCTGGAGACATTCCAAACCCACGTAAAGGCATTACCCGCTCTAGGTCACCGTGCCTTGGCAGGAGATTGGACCGGCTCATCTCCGGAGGTTCCTTCCAGGCCTAACTGTTCTGTGATTCTTACAATTTCACACTTGTTGTATTTGTCAGTGAGATTTTGAAGTACAGCTGCAATTACTCGTTTAAAAATAGAGATGTATTTAGCAAAGATAAGGCTGAAAATCGACTTAAAATTCCGATTATGCAACTTGAAGGTCTTTAAAGCTTCATAATAAATTTTTTTCCATGTTACTCATTTTAGGAAACAAGCTTTAAATAGGAAGCAGTTTGTGTACTTCTTCTTTAAAGTTGGTTTTAAATACAGAAGTGGGGAGAGTAATACTGTGCATTTTTGTTGCCCTTTCAGCAATATAATTCCACTTTTCTCTGTATTTCTTCTCCTGAGAAAAAACAGTTTCTTCTGATAAAAAATGTAGTCTACTAAAAATGGACTCTAAAACTTGCCTATTTCTAGGATGTTATGTGTAGATTGTGCAGTCATCTTATAGTGTGTTTTGTTTGGTTTTTTTTCACAGTGTGCAATTTCTTTCTTCTTTCAATGTCTGTTTCTTTCAGGAAGAAAATGAAAATATTTTCTGAGTCTCACAAAACTGTTTTCGTTGTGGATCACTGCCCCTACATGGCAGAATCATGCAGGCAGCACGTGGAATTCGATATGTTAGTGAAGAACCGCACCCAGGGGATTATTCCTCTGGCACCCATCTCCAAGTCCCTGTGGACCTGCTCAGTGGAGTCATCCATGGAGTACTGTAGGATAATGTATGATATTTTCCCTTTCAAGAAGCTGGTAAGTCCTGCCACCCACGCTGCATATCGTGCTTGATGCATTAAGGGATGTTTTTGTGTTTTAAGTCTTTTAATATTTGTGTTGTTTAGTGTAAAATAGCAAATACAGTTTATCACTTAAAAATTTATTTATGCTGTTTATATACTTTATAGTCCTTTAATTGGTTTTAGTAGTATGTGAATCTCATTAAATGTTTAGTTTTGGAACCTTTCATTATCTTAATGTCACTTTACGAGTGGGTGCAAAACATGGAGAGGTGTTTTAGGGAGACTTAGAGATTTATTGTTGTGCTCTCCTGAGCTATGACTGTACAAAGGCTTGAGTGAAATACTGTCTCGAGTTGAATTTTGTTGCTAAACACACATGGTAACTCTTAGAGTTTTGGTATCAACTTTGAAGGAATTCTGGGCTTTAGGAAGCGGTAGGATCACTGTGAAGCTACCAGTTTGGAGAAGTGGGAGAGCTTCCTGGTACACACAGCTCCTTGTTTGGAAGATGTATTTTCTCAGTGATGTTTTTATTAAATCTTGGTAGATATATACCCCATGATGTACTGTGACAGACTTTGGAGAGTGATGTGCAGTTTACAGTATTAGAATTTGCTTTATTTCATAGCTATTCTACTGGAAATATTATGTAATTCTTAAAGGGAGTGGTCTCCCAAAATCTAATTTGGTGTAGAGAATGATTTTGTGGTGTAAAAATATAAGTAGAAGTTGTTCATTGTATTCCTAAGGGGAAAACTGAAAATAGCAGGAGTGTGTGTTTTTTGTGGGTTTGTTACTTTGACTTTGGCTTGTCATTGCACATTATCTCCTGACTATCAGAAATAAGAAGTGCAATTCATGTTTGTTCGGGTTTAGCGAAGTAGCAATAATAAGGCTGTTACCTTAATGTGCCTTTTTGATCCTTGTAGGTGAATTTCATTGTGAGTGATTCTGGGGCTCATGTGTTGAATTCTTGGACTCAAGAAGATCAGAACTTGCAGGAGGTACGATTTCTAAACGTTCTTTTGTTTTGTAAGTCTGACTTCATTGTGAAATAAACTTTGTGTTCAGTGTGAAATAACTCTGGTTAATTACAATGTTGGTGGATCTAGTCAGAAATTGTTTTACAACAGAATTTCAAGTAGCTGCTTGTGAGCCTGGATTATTCTACAGACAAAACTTGCAAAGAATCAAATTTCTTTAAGTATAGACTTTAAAATAGATGTTATGAAGAAACTAGTGACATTTTTCTTCTGTAATTTGGAGCTGCTTCTTGAACTTGAATTCTTTTTTAAAACACTTCCATGAGAGGCAACTAACCTGTGTTAAATACGTTAATTGTAAATATCTTTGTGGTCCTATTGTTTCATACTGAAAGGACTCATTCTCTGAAAAATTTACTCTGTGGAGGAAATGCATTTCCAGATTCTCAGTAAATAAAAGCAGAAGACAACTAACAATGTTAGAATGTCCTTCCGATATTTGACATAAGTTGTTATTATATTTTTCTGTAATAAATAAGAATATTTAGTCACAACGAATAAATTGAATTGCAAAGGATAATTTAGGCCAAATGTTTCCCAGAAAGCTGCAAACATAGTAACGCTCGTTAACCGTTCCGTTTGCTCTTCTCCCAGCAATGTTAATTTGCATGTCAAATGCTGCTGCTGATTTAAATCTGTGGGAGGTGCCTTTGGGTAACAGTTGTTTGTTGTGCCCAGCTGATGGCAGCGCTGGCGGCCGTGGGGCCGCCCAACCCGCGGGCGGACCCCGAGTGCTGCAGCATCCTGCACGGGCTGGTGGCGGCCGTCGAGGCGCTCTGCAAGATCACCGAGTACCAGCACGAGGCGCGCACCACGCTCCTGGAGAACGCCGAGCGAGTGGGCAACAGGGGCAGGATCATCTGCATCACCAACGCCAAGAGGTGCGGCAGATGGGTGGCTGCGGGGTGTGCTGGGGTCCTGCCCCCTACACACTGCCATTGCAGACATTCCCACAAGGGCTGCAGGCAGCTTCTTTGCACAGGGCTTTGTTAGAGCACTTCTCACCTTAGCAAAGGGGTTTTTATGGGGGTCTTAACAGTAAAAAGGCAAAAATTTCAAAGATTCCCCGCTTGAAATAGGAGAATGTTCAGTGGCTTTGGAAAGGAGGATTGATGATGATGCAGCCTTAAAAGAAATCCACCATTTCTTTGTAGTGACAGCCATGTTCGGATGCTGGAGGATTGTGTTCAGGAGACCATTCATGAGCACAACAAGCTTGCAGCTAACTCTGACCAGTGAGTATGCTTTTTTACACAGTTTCTTGTATCCTGTATGAAATATGGATGTATTTTTGTCACAAAACTCACTCTGATGAGCTATTTGAATGAATGTCTGTGTAAAGGAGAAGGTGGTGAATTATAATATTGTTAGCTGAGAGCTGTTGTGTGATCATTGTCTTTCCATTATCATCCTTCATCCTCATAGGACAGGATTTCTTTAGCTTGTTACCCTCTACATCTGCTCTGGGCCTTGTTATACACTCTGCTTTTAATCACTAATTCATCTAAAGCAGTTTTTCTTGATAATACTGTATTACTTTTATGTTCATTTACCTTTGACTAAAACAGCTAACTTCTTTGAAACTACTTTTATTAAGTTTCTAAATGACTGTTGCCTGGCACTTCCCTTGAGATAAAGAATCTTGAAATACAGAGTGCATGCATCTCTTCTCAGAAGTCTTTCTCCAACATGTTTTGTTTAATTAAACTCTGAAGTGTTTGGCCACTGGGCTATGTTGCCTTGTAAAGTTGTAGTAGGTTGAGATCCTATTCCTGGTTGCTCCTTGGGCACTTTAATAACAGAAGCAGCAGTCAACTATTTTTTCCTGCTACAGTTGTAGTTTGATGGATGTATAAAAGGTCCTGCCTGGGGAATTAGGTGTTAAATCTATTGTAAAGGTAGCAAAGTCTCATTCCCTGTAGGTAGAGTTATGGTACAATGTCTGTATCACTCCCAAATTCCACATCAGTGTATCAGCACATAAACTGTTATATGTCCCATCTTTCTGTGCTGTTATGGTAGTTGTTTTCGTGTTCCCTGGAATCCCCTCATTCACACCTACACTTGGAAACACAAATCCTCTGTAGTGTCAATATTCAGCTGAATAAAGCTGAACAGATTGCACCAGTTAAGGCCTTACTCTGTTGATGTGTCCAAAAAGAAGCATGGTGCTATAGCATCTGAAGAGCAAGAAATGTTAGGCTTTTATTTTTATTCTGGTAAGAACTTATTTTGAAGTCTGTGCCTTTGAAAATCCTATCTCTAACCTAGTTTCTGCAGCGTGCTTTAGAAGCAACATGTTGGTAACATATGTTACAATTCTGTGCTCTAGATACCAGAATTAATTAATTGTAGGAGATAGTCTGCCACACTGTAGGCTAAGCAAAATGTTTTTATTTTTAAGTCTAATGCAGATTCAGAAATGTGAATTGGTGTTAATCCACACGTACCCAGTTGGTGAAGACAGCCTTGTTTCAGATCGTCCTAAAAAAGAGGTGAGAAGCTTAAAATGAGAAAATTTATCCCAGGATTAGGAACCATGTCAGACTGAAAATAGTGCAAATTATTCTCAGTTGTTCAGTAGCAGAAGCACATGTGGTGGCTGTTTGAAACCAAGTACATACAAAATATTTGTAATATATTCTGCTATTCAACAGTCTGCACTGCATTTTAATGTGCTGTCTGTAAGAAAAGACACCAGAAAATGTCTCACCATGAAAGGCATGTAGTCCTGCATATTATTTTATACAGAAAAAGGACTATAAAGGGCTACTTCCCGTGATTCATTTCTACAGAACTCTGCTGCAGCTGTGCTAAAAAATTGTCAGTGGAAGATAACAAATTGGCTATTTTTCTCTATAAGGCAGTCACTGGATTTGGGTCTTTGGTCTTTTGTTGGTTTTTTTTGGTTGCTTGGGGTTCTTGTTTTAGGGCTTTTGGGGATTTTTGTTGTAATTTTTCTTGTGTTAGTTTATTTTTTCTCTTTTTTTTTAAATTTTGTTTTGTTTGATTTTGAGCCCCTCCAATGTTCTCGTTGGCTAGGGAGCAATCACATGCATCTTCTAGCTTATGTTTATTTGCCTTGTGTATGTATGATGCACTTACAGGTAGACATCTAAAAATTACTTTACTATTACTCAGCAGGTAAAAGAATGAAAAGGTATACCCAGAGCTGCTGTTAAGATTTATTCCCCATGTTGTGGTACTAATTTTTTTTCTTAACAATTAGTGACTCAAATTTTGTAGCACACTTTTTTTTTTTTTTGGTAGGAACTGCATCTATAGCACCTGGCATAAGCTCAAAATTCAGAATGAAAATAGTTTTTGCTTCTTCCTTGGTAGTTTTCCCTGGTGTGGGTTTTTGAGTGGTAGTTTTAGGAGTATAAATGCTTATTTGAGAGTTCCACAAACTGTAGTGTTGAATGATACCACAGCCTAATATATCAATTTATTTCAGCTCTCCCCTGTTCTAACCAGTGAGGTGCACAGTGTTCGTGCAGGGAGGCACCTGGCTACAAAACTGAATCTTTTGGTACAGCAACACTTTGATCTGGCTTCAACCACAATAACTAACATCCCTATGAAGGTAATATTGTGTCTACAGCTCTGTGTTAACCAGCTGCATCATTTCTAAATATGTTTGAAAACTTTTGATGTTTATTTTAATTGAATTTTTACATTGCTTTTCTCTCCATATCATATTTTCTGTTTTGTTTTTTTTTTCTTTTATTAGCCCACATTCAATGTCTGTGACCAGGTTAGTAAAAAAAAAGAAGGAAAAAACCATAAAGAAGGATCACAGAACAAAATGCTGTATTGCTGAATCTCAATTTTTGATGTAGCAATACAAGTGTTATTTCAGTTCTGTTTGTATTACTTTATATAAATACAATCTCATTTACTTCAGATCAATTTGTCTGTGATTCTTTTGTCTTTTTCTAGTTGTGTTTAGATATTCTTGACCCTTGTGCATTATAGTGGCATAGTGAGTCTCTTTTTCCTCTGTTTCATTATCATGCCCACCCAACATAAAGGTGTTTGTAACTAAGAGCTGCTTTTTGACCAAGGGTTTTCCAGTGGGTTTTCTACTCTGAAGATCCATAAACTTGAAATGGGGACAGGATATAGTTAAGAAAGATACTTGATTAAGCATCTTGTGGTAGAAGTTAAGTCCATATTTTTAATTTTTTTTTTTTTTTTTTTTTGTTACTTGGAGGGAAATTAGTGCAGTTGAGAATGCCAAGTATTAAGTTGACAGTAATTTTCTGATCAGGCAGCAGGAGACACTTGAGACAGAAGTGTCAGTATTCAAACAAAAAGAGCCAGGGGCAGGTAACTTTCATGATACAAACAGTTCATTAAGTTGTAACTCAGTCAATCATTAATTGCATCTTTGAAAACTACAATATTGTATGAATTTTATAAGTGAAAACATGATCTCAAAATAATTTTCACGGCTTTTATGAGAGTTTGACATGGGTCATGGCATAAACGTGACTTCAGTTTGCAAATACCTTGTCTGTAACGTTCTGACCTGTGTGCTGCTGATGTGCCTCTCCCTTCTGCCTTTGTCCATAGAGTAATAGATTATGTTGGGTTCTCTGTGGTTTTTTCTTTGTTTTTAATTGTTTTTCTTTTTAAACTTAGACTAAATTATCAGAGTTACTGTTCTGTTTTTGCTAATTCTCTGCAGCTGTTTAAAGATGCAGTGTCCTCTTTACAAAAATCCATTTTTTTTTAGTTAAAAACTTGCAAGTGCACTTCTTATCTTAAACTTAAGAAATGATTAGTTCAGAGTGTGGATTTTGGTTTGGATTCTTGATTCTTGGTTATGTATAGTAATTGTCACTCCACCCTGCAGTGACCCTTTGCTGCTGCTCAGTAAATTGTAACTGCTGGTGTTAATTTAACATTTTGAAGGCTTCCTTAACTTCACGAATTTTACCAAAGTAGTTAAGCCTAGTTTTTACCTGTATTTGATACATCACACTGTGATGACACTTGCATAAACACAAATAGAGTTAAAAAAAAAAAAGAGAATAAGAGGAAAAGCAGTTGGCTGCATCTTTAACCTGCTCAGAGAGCAAACAGTTTCCTCAACATTGCAATCCCGTTGTTGCGTGAGGCACTTGGAGACTTCTTGGTTTTTTTTCTGAGCTGAAAGGCAAATGTAGAGTCACTCATTTAGGAAAATGGTGACCTCTAGCTAAAATAATTCTGTTTCTGTCTACCTTTCTCTTTTGAAGGAAGAACAACATGCTAACACATCAGCCAACTATGATGTGGAGCTGCTTCATCACAAAGAGGCCCACGTGGATTTTTTAAAGAGTGGTGAGTAGAAATGGTGCTCTGAAGGTGGCTTTTGATCAGCCTCTTTGGGAATGTTTACAAAGAAAGATTGTGAGCTTCAAATCCATGCAAATTTCAAGCTCAAGTAGCAAATATTTCAATTATTCCTTGCTACCCAAAAGACTTCATTTGTAATGTTGACATTAGAGTTTCACTCATTGGCATATTTTAGTACAGCAATAGTAATATAGCAATGAGAAAACAGGTCAAATTCAACATACATTCAGGATATTCTGTGAAATTTGAAGGGCATGTCAACTTCTTACTGAGATAGAAAAAGTAGGTAAAAGACCGGATGTGCAGAGAGATTTTACAAAATGAAGTCCCTCTTGTGGGTATTTGTGCAAAATTATGCCTTGCACAATTGAATTTTGTTTAGTAATAATAGTTAGCATCACATCCCACAGGCCTGTTTATGACAATAATTGCTTTGGAATAAACAAGACTTGTTTGGCTGTTGAGCTTTTTTGTTGTATTTGAAATACCTGCTATCTTTTGTTTTGTAAATTTGGAATTACTACCTAGTATTCCTCTGAGGTGAATTTTTAATAGCTCAACCAAAGTTAAAAAAGCACAACACTAAGCCTTATGCAGAACTGTTTTGTTAAGGAAACTACCTGATGTAAAACTTGGTTAAAAATCAGCTTATAACTTGTGTATTAGTAGAATTAAATGTCATATGATCCATAAGTAACCATTTTGGGGAGTTGGTGCTTTTTTTCCATTACTTAGAGGAAGAGGAGGTAACTCCTTTGTCATCTCCAAGTGCTGTGCTCCAAATTTTAGGGGAGTGGGTGACTAAAGATTGATGAAAAGCATTAGGTATCACAGTAATGACCTTGGCCTCACCTGAACTGATTTTATGATGTTGAAATCTTAAAGCTTTATTGCCAGGGCTAGAAGCAGTTTTGTAAAAGCTGTTGGCTCAAGGAATTAGGTCTGCTAGAAAAACCCAGAAGCAAACTCTGACTGCATTTCCTCTTCACATTTTCCCCATCAGAATTTTGAGAGGAAAAAGTCTCTACTTAGATGTTGTAAATTTTGAGTTCTTTCATTTGTTTCTGAATACATATTTCAGCTGTAATAGCTCTGGTGCTAGGAGAGCAGGAATTCAGTTACATTGGTCCCACTTCTCTGAAATGTTGCCAGGGAATTTACAGATTAAATAAATTTGGCCTTTAGATATTCTGAGAGAGATTTTCTAAAATTGTTGCAGTTAATTTAATGGAAAAATTGTTTTGGAAAAAAACAAGACTTGTTTGGCTGTTGAGCTTTTTTGTTGTATTTGAAATACCTGCTATCTTTTGTTTTGTAAATTTGGAATTACTACCTAGTATTCCTCTGAGGTGAATTTTTAATAGCTCAACCAAAATTAGAAAAGCACAACACTAATCCTTATTACAACTATTACAAGTTACCTGCGTGGCTGATAAGCACATGAAATGAATCCTTCATCAGTAAATGTCTTTGATATGAAATAAAACTTGTTGTAAGATTAGACTCAACCCTACCATATTACACTGTTGTATGTTGATGTACCTGTGTCATTCCTCCCAAATACTGTGCTGCTGTAAATCTGAAACTTCCTGCAGAGCTCAGTTAAACCTTTCGTGAGACAGTGAGAGTCAAAGATCGTAAAGATTCCCAAAACTCAATTGAAGAAATATAGTTTAATGTAAAGGACTATTGATAATATTTGGTTTAAGGCATTTAGGTGGCTTTTGCAAGACCAGTGAGACCTTGAATGAAAGTATTTTAATAATAAAGCATCCATGGCCAGTAGAACACACTGAGAGAATTGAGGCTGAATCTGACATGGCAAAGAGACCAGATGATAAGGCCAAATACTTTTTCCCCAAAAAACTAAAGTTGTCAGATGTGCCTTTAGATCAGTTTAACTGACTTTGGGAATATAATATGTACGAGAAACAATCAGCTCTGGTGTTTGAGAGTTCTGATTTCTGGGTGCAAAATTTAAAAAAAGATACTGCCTTCAAAGTCCTGAGCATTTTAGCAGGAAAAAAATGCCTGCTATTGATAGAACTAAACATTTGTGGAACTTTGTAGTTGTCAGATCAAAATTTAGGTAGCTAAGTTTTAAATTGAGGATACATTGTGTATATGTTTATGTTACACACATTTTGTACCTTTAATGTTTAAGAGTTTTTTTTGCTGCAATAAAGAAAGTGGTTGCTCACCCCCTTTTTCTCTGCAGGTGATAATCACATGGGTGGAAATAGCAGAGAAGGCACATTTAAGGAAACTGTGACACTGAAATGGTGCACTCCTCGAACCAACAGTGTGGGTAGGTGACACAGAATCTTCCAGAACTGGGTAGTAACTTGTACAAATCTGAGTACAGGAGAGCCAGGGAAGATTTGAGGCTAACATAGGAATTGTGTGGCCATTCAGCTCATGCACCCTCTTAACTATTAGCAACTGATGTTGACTTTTTGAGCCAGCAGGCCAAAAATACAGATAAGAGAAAAAAGAGCAGACTGCCTGTTCTTTATCTCCTGAATTACTTCACTGAACAGGCAGTCTGCTCTTTTTTCTCTTATAAGAAAAGTAATAAGTATAAGTAAGTGAAAAGTAAGTAAAAGTACATTTTACTTATAAGTAAAAGTAAGTGAAGTAATTCAGGAGATAAAGAATTTGGGTTCCTGCTGGAAATAGGGCTTGGGAATGTGTGAGCTTCTCAGAGCTGTGGGTGCTTGGGAATCTTCCCAGTGAGTAGATGGTGAAAGGAGCAGACTTTCAGATTGAGAGGCATCTAGACTTTTTAGTTCTGCTCATTGTGGACTAGCTTCCTCCTCATCCTTTCTTTCATTTTGTGGATTGTTTTTTTGTCTCTGGAATTAAACTCAACTTTCTACTCCTTTATTTTTCAGAACTGCACTATTGCACTGGCGCATACAGAATTTCACCAGTAGATGTAAATAGCAGACCTTCTTCATGCCTTACAAACTTTCTCCTTAATGGTAAATTTGTGTCCTTGGCTAATTATTCAATGTTTTGATTTTTAATTCTGTAAATAGAGCACTTAGCACATTTTGGTTTGCATAGCAGTGATGTCTATAGACTGTAAAAATGCTGAGTTTATTTTAACACATCCTATAAATAAGAGAAGAAAGTTGTGAAATGTCCTTACAGGCAAATGTGTTTTGGAGCTTAAAGATGGGAGGAAAGTTGTAAAGAAGGAACAAGTATTGAAATGGAGGTGTGTATGTTTGCAAGCAAAATGGCATTACAAGCATCCTTTTAATGGAATGTTTTCTTCAGTCAGGTCATTTGATTGTCTAAATGTGCAGTGGTTTTCTTAAACACTGTATCTTAGTGTATTTTTCCCTAGGGATTGGGTAGTAAAAATATCCTCTGATTGATAAAAATGGTTAGAACCAAAATTAATGGCATATTTCAGATAAGCACACTCTTCTGATTTTTGTTATTTTTGCTTCCTGATAAAAAGAAACTTACATGGAGAATGCACCCATTTCTGCTTGGTGTATTTTACTGAAAATAAGACAAAGGCAGGTTTTTTTCTCTTTCTGAAGACCACTGTCCATTTTAAACATTAGCAAGGGGTATCAACTGATACCTTAACACTCGAGAGGTTATTTTATTACTTTTTGAAAGTTGCTTTTAATGAGAGTGTTCTTGCAGCAGGGCCATTGGAATGCTTTATGAATATTTATTTTTTCCTAAGAATAATATCCTATAGAAAAAACGTTTGGTTGGTCTAGGAGAGGCTTTTTGGTGTTGCTTTGTAAAATTTTAAGGCTGCTCTGTGTCAAGACAATGAGGAGATGGCAGTTTTTGTGAAAACACCACCTTGGTGGGTTCAGATTCTTCTTGGCTGAGCACCAACCTGTATTTATGCAGCTCTGAATTAAAAATTGCAGCACACAGTAACGAATGGAACCGATGTCCTCTCCACCAGGTCGCTCGGTGTTATTGGAACAGCCCCGCAAGTCTGGCTCCAAAGTCATCAGCCACATGCTGAGCAGCCACGGGGGAGAGATTTTCTTGCATGTGTTGAGCAGCTCCCGCTCGATCCTGGAAGATCCGCCCTCGATTAGCGAGGGGTGCGGCGGGAGGGTCACTGACTACAGGATCACAGTAAGGGTCTTCCTGTCTTACCCTGCTGCTTCTCTCACCTCTCACACGACAACAGATGCAGGGCAGGAAATGTGGGAAGGAACTTTTGGAGCGGGCTGCATGGTCCAACTTGCTGCGTAATGAATACCTTGATAGATGTTTAGTACAAAATACTACCTTTGTTAATTGTTAGGCGTGCTTCATAATGTACTTCGTGTGTCAAGGAATGCCTCCTTAATGCACTATGAGTGTTTAAAGTTTGTTTTGGTACTAGAAAAACAGTTTTCTTGGCAATTTTCTTCTGTGGCTTGGATACACATAGGACCGTATCGTGCTTATAGTCAAAGGATAGATTGGACATGAGTGGTTTGCACAATAAATGGAGAAGAAAAGATAAAGTCAGCTTTGAACCCTGATGTCAAACGATCAGCTGACATGCATTTTGTTTATCCTGTATTTTTTTCAACACATCCTTGATATCTCTTGTAAACAAGCCAAAGTTCCTTCTGGAAAACTGTAACTCTTCCCATACATGAAATAGGTTGCTGATCTGGAAGTCCTCCTCATCAAAACCCATACATTGATTTTCACCCCATATTTCTGTGCCCCTGTTTTTGTGTTCCCCCTGGTCAATGCATGTCCATCAGAGCTAGAGACAGGGCTGTGCTTGGTAGGGTCAGATGTGGCAGTGGGATGGCACAAAGTTAGTGATAAGCAAGGCTAAGCTGTTTAGCCCGTTCACTGAAAGCTTCTTTGTTAGAGAAATGCCTAATTGTATCTTGTTTGGTTACCATTAGGATTTTGGTGAATTTATGAGGGAAAACCGATTAACTCCTTTTCTAGAGCCCAGATATAAGATCGATGGAAGTCTTGAAATTCCATTGGAACGTGCAAAAGATCAGTTAGAGAAACATACTCGTTACTGGCCTATGATTATTTCTCAGACCACCATCTTCAACATGCAAGCTGTAAGTAACCTGGGCTGTGTAAATTATTGTTCTGTTCCTAGATTGTGTCCCCTTGTCATTTGATGAAATACCAACTCTACTGGATGATAAATCCCTTGCTGCAAAATCAGTTTGTTTTCAGCTTTGTTTCTGCTGAAGTGACTGTATTTAATGCAGTACATTTAAATAAAGTGGAATATTTGAACGTGACAGCTTCAGTGCTGCTGGGTAAAGAAAGCATCTGCTTATACTTGGAGTTAGTACTAAACTGAGGGTAAGAGGGTGGGGGTTTGTTGTGTGTTGTTCCATTGCCTTTGGTTTTAGTCGTCTTGTTGTTCTCGTGTTACATACACGCCTTTTCTTGTTCATTTCTGTTTTGTGTTGCAGGTAGTGCCATTAGCCAGTGTGATTGTAAAGGAAGCAATGACTGATGAGGATGTGCTGAATTGTCAAAAAACAATATACAATTTGGTGGACATGGAGAGGAAGAACGATCCCCTGCCAATTTCAACAGTTGGTACCAGAGGAAAGGGGCCAAAAAGGTTACATGCATATCTCTTTTTGTTGATGCTGGACTGTTTTCAGAAATACTCTGTTGACAATGTTTTCATTCCAGATTTTTGAAATATAGCTAAAAAAATACATAGTAAACTAAATGCTGTATGTGCACCACTCAAATGCTGTGAATACTTCACCTGTATAATTAAGGGGCTATAATAGTACTGATACTGCTGTATGTTAGGGAAAAAAACCTCTTAATTTTATTGCCTAAGAATTTAAATATGTTAAAAAATATGAAATCAAAGATAGTCATCAGGAAAGGTAAAAGACTGATACAAATTGGACAATGTGGAATAATTTCAAATTAATGAAAAGGAAAACTTTTATTTCATATTATACATGAAAAGTGCATTTAAATTGGAGTATATTAGAATAGTCAAATAATTTTGAAAAAGTTATTTAAAATATGGGGTGCTTCTTTAAATTAAGCATAGAATATCCTCATCCCTCAGTCATTGGGTTGTGTTCCTTGTATTGTCAAGAACTGGCTGAAAAGAAATCCAGTTTCTGATTTGCCTACATGACAAGGAGTTATGGAAAGTAATGTGGTGTAATTCTTTCTTATTTTTTTAACCCAAATAATGTAATAATTCATTTGCTTGTCAGTACATGAGTGGCCCTCTGACATTGCATTGTTAGCAAGTACCTGAGAGATTTCACAAGTCCCTTTTGGCAGTGAGGTCTTGTGGAACAATATGATTCCAGTGGACATAATCCATTTCAGTTTAAACTTCACTCTGGGTGTTAACTGGGAAACGTTCACGGGCTTTCAAGGATGGAATAATCCTGGGTGGAGAGTACAGGAGGACAGATAATCTCTTGGAGTTCTTTTGGTTTGGGGGTTCTTTTTTGGTTGGTTAAGCTGTGCATTCATTCAGCAGTTGAGTGACTCGGGCAGTGCTGCTCATGGTGTGTTGCTGCTGGCCTTTCAGAGACGAGCAGTACCGCATTATGTGGAACGAGCTGGAGACCCTCGTGCGAGCTCACATCAGCAACTCTGACAAACACCAGCGAGTCCTCGAGTGCCTCATGGCGTGCAGGAGCAAACCCCCCGAGGAGGAGGAGCGCAAGAAACGAGGCAGAAAGAGAGAAGACAAAGAGGACAAGTCAGAGAAGTTGGGCAAAGACTATGAATCTGATAAGCCATGGCAGGAATCAGAGAGGTACGTTTTCTAAAGGGAAATCAAACTGCAGCATAACTTTTGTTCTTAGTGGCTGATCACTTAGCCAGGTGTTTCAGCTTGAGGAGTTCCTGCTGTTGGATTCTATCCTAACCACACCACCTATTTAGATATTAAACTCCTGCTTCATGGGAATCTAAAGCATGGCTGAAAATGTGGGACAAGCAGTTGTTTTCTTTTGAGCTGTAGGTAGTTTAGAGTTCAGGTTGATTAAACAACCCAGCTTGATTTGGCTTTTCTCTTCACCTGAACATCAGGATTAATGTCCATTTCCCTCCTGTCTATAATTCATGTTGTTACTGTAGTTTGTCTAAGTGGTAAGCACCTGTCAGTCTGTTCTGTTTTCCTTCTTTCAAACTACTTTCTAAAGAGATCCCAAAAGCTCATGGTAATAAGCTTAATTTGCATGTATTGTGCATGCTGGGATCAGGTAGGATAGGAGGGCCTTTTCATCTACACTGCTGTCACCATGCTGATGACCTTCCATGCTTTCCTGTGTGTGATCATTGCTACGACTTTGCTTTCACACATGGAACAGAAATGGGGACTGAGATAAAAGGGATTTGGTGTAGAATAGGTCTGAATTCACCTAGGAAACATAATAGGAAATTGTGTGGTATTTGTATATGTATTTATTTTTATTTAGTCCTTCCTTCAAAATTCAGATGCCAATTGTCTCAGCACCTGAAGTGAAGCTATGTATTAAGAACCTTCCCTTTATGTAAGGCTTTATCCAGAGGAATATTTGGCTAGAATTGCCTACTGTTTGTCACCCATTTCAAGGGGTCAGAAGACATTTTCTTATGGTATGGGTCCTGTATAATTTTGAGGAGTACAGAATGGTATCAAGAATTATGTCCTGCTCAAGCATATTTTTTCTTCCCTCTCAAAAAGGTTAAAAGGTCTTTTGGATCGGGAGAAAGAAGAACTGGCAGAAGCTGAAGTTATCAAAGACTCCCCTGATTCTCCTGAGCCCCCCAACAAAAAGCCTCTCATTACAATGGATGAAATGCCCACAGTTGAAAAGGCAAAAGGTAAACCAGAACAATTGCAGCAGATTATTTCTTTTAAAGGTAGATGATGTTGCATCAGTCTGTGTTTTCTAAAACAATGAGGTGAATCATTTTGGAATTAAAGCTTAAGTCAGTGAAGATCATGTTTAATTAAATGCTAAATGTTGAGAAATTCTTGAAAAACATGTTAACCTCACCAGGTCTGTGAAAAAAGAAGATGCCAAGACACTGTGTGGCTCTTCTGATAGACTCTTGGGTTGACAGGGAGTTGACCAAGTTCCTGCTGGTGCTGTTTGAGCTACTGTATGTGAGAAATGCTGTTTGAGGGCAGGTATCAGAAATCACTGTCTCCTGCTGATGAATATCAACTTGCCTAAGCAGTGCAGTTGTCAGAATGGGCAGTTCTCACTGACTTCTCTTCCTTGGTGTGAATTATTTTCTATCACAGTGGCTGAGCTGATGCTGAGATTCTGCATTTAAAGCAGAGTCCATCTCACGTGCAGCAACTCCTCAGCCATTATCACTTTACATATTTTGTATTTATTTAGCCCCTATTGTAAGGTTGTTTGATATAAGGGATTTTAATATGTTGTATTACCATCATCTGTAATTCCTTGAAGATGTTATAATGATGTAATGTTAATTCAAAAATTGCATCACTTAGACTCTTTTTACTTAAAATTTTAGGGCCAATGTCCTTGCTGTCTTTGTGGAGCAACAGAATTAATACTGCCAACTCTAGGAAACACCAGGAGTTTATTGGCCGGCTGAACTCTGTCAACAACAAAGCTGAGCTGTATCAACATCTGAAAGAAGAAAATGGGTTTGTATCAGGAAATGCATCACTACCCATATCTTGGCAGTAGTCAGTGTGGAGTTTGCAGCATTAGATACTACTCTTTTGGTGATTAAAGTATCTAAATACCTTCCTTTGCTTCTCAGCATTGATGGAGAACCACAGCAGTGTTTGCTTCTCTTTGCCCCTGTGCTGAGCGAGGCTGACTGCTGGGAGCTGGGCTTCCCGGTGCCTCAGGGACTGCCCTTGCAGCAAAAACTTTATTAAAACTTCAGAGCCTTAAATAGTAGCTGAAGTGTTTTGCTTGCTTTAGCTTCCAGAGGAATGGCTGATACAGAAATACTGTTGATAATAAAGGGGTTGAATATTAGGCTGTGCTGTAATGAAGTTGACAGTAGTCCATGTTCTACAATCAATAGTGGAAAACCAAACCAGCCTCCTCTGAAGGAAATCAGATGAGAGTAGACAGTGCTCAGTGTGAGAGGGGTGAAAAGGAAATCCTTGAAACAAATTGCCAAAGCTCATATTTTCAAAATGGATTCTCTGGTTACATGAATATTCTCCAGTCACATGATTGTTTTGTCTTTTGGTGAGGTTGATAATGGATGGGTTTTCACAGCTGAAATGTATCTCTGCAGAAACCTTTGCTTTATGTACTGATTGCTGCTTAAAGAAGTATTGAGAGGAGATAAGACTGCATATGTTGGAGTAGGGAGAGATAGGACAGTAAGTGAAGTAAAAAATCTTTATGAAAGCATTTAAATGTGATTCTTTTAAACTCTTTATCATTCTTCCAGTAACAAGCCTTACCAGTTGTTGTCTTGCATTTCAGAATGGAAACGACAGAAAATGGAAAAGCAGGCCGGCAGTGAGGATTAATTCTGCTTCTCGGGACAAAACCTGGCCAAATTGCAAAAATATTTAATGCTGGAATTGCTCTTGGTACTGTTTCAATACAATTGTATAGCTCTGGTTTGATTGGTTTTTACATTTTCTAGTCCTATTTTTGCTATGAAGTTTGAAATCTGCATATCACGTTAAATGAGCTGTGTGCAAATAGAAGCTGTCTTGAAGTGTTTTCCAGGTGAGCTTTAGGATGAAGAAAACCTCTGCTGCCATGGTGTAAATCAAGTAATCAAAAATGTTAGTCAGCTTAAAGTCCTTCCCTAGAAGTATTGGATACTACTTCAAAATCAGTGATGACTGTCTAAAAAGAAAAAAAAATTCAGGTAATTTATAATAAGCGGATAACATTGTTAATTTTGGTTCATGAATACTTTTTATTTATATGAGGATTCCTCAGGTGTTCAGAATTATGGAAAAGACCTCACACTGAGTACCCAGACACTGAGCTGAGAGAGTGCCAGTCTTGGTTTTCATCTGAGGGGTGGGAGGGTGAAAGGTTTTACAGGTAAGAATTGTTGGTTTAAGGACTTTTTAAAAATGGAAATGGTCTTTAGAAAGCAAAGCCTTTCAGGTTGTTGTGTTGGAGTTAAGGCTTTGTAAGCAAAAGTACAATAAAATTTTTTGCTAATAATTATTTTTTTGATGAAGTGTGTTCTGTGAGATACTCGTGGTTAGATGTCTGAAAGACTTGAGTATGAATTGCTGGGAAATGAAAAAGTAGGAAATCTGAAAAAAGTAGGAAAGTTTCTTTGAGTAGAGCTTCTTCTAGTGGGGAGTAGAATTCTCTGGGAATTCTATTTCAGCTGGGAAAACTCAGCCCATGTCTGTGATCTGATCCCTTGTAAGGTTCTGGGTTGTCTTCCACATGGGCTAAGGAAAGATGAATTGCTGAGCTCTCCAGGTGGGTCTGCCTTCCTCGGATGTGCATGTGGCTTCTGTAAGCAACTGAAGGGCTCATAGACTGGCTGTCTTGCAGCTGATTTGAGATACAGCTTGGAGATGTTCTGAAAGTAAATCAATATATTCATATTCACCTGCAACTTTAAATACCACAGTTCCTGATGTATAGATCTGAACACAAATAATCTTCACTTAATATTTGTGACTAAATCCTTTTTTCAGCTGTGCTAAACTACCATGAATCATTTCAAGGTGATCATTCAGCCACTCTGATGCAGGAGTGTTTTCTGTTAAATGAATTTAGATCTGTTTTTACAGAGTGATTAAATAGTACTTGCTCAGTAATGTTTTCTATCATATTGTGAAATATTTGTAGCTTTTACAGAAGCAATTTGTAACTCTTGGAGATCCTAGTGTGAAGACTTTTATTGCTTTTATTTTTATTATTTCATTGAAAACAGAATGTCTTGCATCACCACCTCTCTTGATATCCTATCTGAAATGTTCTTATGGAGAAAACTGCCACAAAATTATTGCTTCTCGTAACTTTCTGGGTTGTTTTAATGAGATTTTACTGTACATCACTCTGGATGTTTCTCTTGTTTACTGGAGGAGTTTTTAAGGCTGGGAGCTGGGGAGCATGTAAATGTCAGCTGTGCAGTTTGCTAGGCTGGAAAGTTAGAGCTGAAAAAGCTCATGCTGTGCCTTGGGAATTGTGTGTTACATCTCCTCAGGTGCCATTAATATTCAGCTGCACTCCTTGAAAATATGCACAGGCATTAGCAGAAGAGCAATTTAATAGCACCTGCTATTAAAGTATGTATTTGTGTAGCTTGGTTACTAACTCTGTTCTCCATGTTTGGAGCATCTGCCAGATCAGACTGCTTGGGGATGAAATGAGCAGGGCTTGGTGACTGTGGGTGTGTGTTTGAGGTACCTGGAGAGTCTTCCAGGGACACAAGAGACTGCAAGGGCTGATCTTTTCAGTTCTGGAAAGGGCTTCTTAGATTCCTGCCCTGCACAGTGGCACTGGTGTTGCTTGGCTCCTATTTTACACTGTGCTTGCAGGTTTAGGGAAGGTTCTGTCAGCTCTAAGAAGAGTTTACAGATTAAAATTGGAAGTTATGGATTAAGTAGTTTAATCCATAATTATGTAACTGCAAAATGCAGTTCATGATGAAGTTACAAATTGCATTTTGTATTTGATAATCTGGTAAGCTGGAAGGATTTCAAAATGTTTGGAAAGTCCTTAGAAATTCTTTTGCAGAATTTTAGGAATTTTCTGTGGTCCTTGAGCTGTCCCAGGTGGAAGCAGACAAGAGACAGTTTTACTGCAAAGAAGACAAGCCTGGAACTTTAAAATGTATCTTTAAAGGTACATTGCACCAAATTGCCTCACGGGAAGGGTTCAGTAACTACCACTGCCATTAGAAATGCTACACATGATGTATTTATAGAAACACTAAAAAATGTTCTGAAAGATTGAAAGGACAGACACAGTGTCAGGCATTTTTTTGAAAACTCTAAAATTCCAAGATGGCCTAGAGACTCTGTGGTTATAGCACCTCTGAATTTCAATGGAAACATGTTTTTTGGTGGCCCTTCTGTGACAGTTCTGCCTCTTCTATGTAAAATCTGTATTTATGAATAAGGGAGTGAGATTTGCTCAGCATTGACTGTGACCCCTCATTCCCACCAGCATCAGCTTGATGTGTACTTTCTTGTTCTGACTTCTACAGGGTTGCAATTCTACCCCTTCATCAGGAGATCCCTTTGCCTGCTTCACCTGGATTCTGCTTTTGCCTTGTGCCTCTTTGTCAGGTGTAGGCCAAATAATATTCTATTCTAAATTGAAACATGGTAAAAATCACTAACTGCCTATTTATGTTTTTTCTGAGTATTAAGGATAGCACCTTATGATGCAATTTGTCTTTTTGTGGTTTTGATATTAATACTAGTGGATTTGATCTTAATACCATTTAAAAGTTTTTAAATCTGAAGCCTCCAGCTGTTGCCCTGGTCATGGTGGGTGGTCAGAGCTTCTGGATAGTGGGGTGGGAGTTGGTATCTTGGTGGCTGGAAAGGTGATGTGATGTGAGGGATCAGCCTGGGACACTGCTCATGGGAGGGAAGTGGTCCTGAAGGTGGGATCCATAACGGAGGTGGAACTGAAGCCCTGCACTCATGTACAGCGGCTTTGCGAGGTCTCAGGGCATCCAGCTCCACATCAGCACAGCTGAGCTGGGAGTTAGTCTGAAATGTTGCAGGCTGTGGCCCAGGAATCCTCCTGGAACACCTGCAAAGCCAGCAGACCACTGCTGCCAGCACCATGCCAGCAGTGGCACAAACACTGCTCAGTAAGGCACGTGGGCTCCTCCTCCTCGTGGAGTCGTTCTTGGCTTGGGGTGTCAGCCCAGTGCTGCTGCAAGGCCCGGGGGGCGGCTCTGTGCTGGCAGGGCAGTCCTCAGTGTAGGAAATGCTGGAAGCCACATCGATTCTGTACTCTGGCAGCATGGCCTGCACGAAGCCTGGGCTCACAGACCCCGCTGGCACTCCCAGCTTCTCCAGTGCCTGCTGGATTTCATCTCTGCCACACCAGCTGGAAGATGTGTTGGCATTTGCACACAGCGAGCTGTTGTACCAGGAGATGACGGTGGAGCCGGGCTGGAGGGCTCTCAGTGCCATGTCTTGGGGGCTGCTGGAGTTGAGGAAGAGGGAGAGCTTCTCCAGGAACAAAGCCACCCTTGTCCTCTTCCTCAGGAAAGAGGAGTAGCTGTTCTTGGTCCGCACGGTGAAAAGGTGGCAAGGCACCTTGGGGGGCTTCAGGAGCTCAATGGTGAAGGATTCCCAGGCTGTCAGACCACCAGAATCCGTGGCAGACAGCACAAATTCCTGAGGGGAATACTGCAGGTCGATCTCCAGGGGGTAGCCGTGCATGGCCTGCTGGGAGGTGTCAAACTGCAGCCAGCTCTCGGGTCCCCATGGAGAGCCATCAGCTGGGAGGATTTGTAGGGATAACTGAGTGGAGTTGCCATCTTCCTCATCATAAAATGTGTTGGCAGGTATAGGGAAAAAGAACAGGCATCCGATGGTTGCTGTGAGGAATTTAATGGAATGAACAAGCTTTGGGGAAGTGTTTGCTTGCCCTTTAGAGAGGAGGAAGAAAAGGGAGGGAAAGAATTAGGAGGAAAAAATTGCTATCTCTTTGCTGGATGATGGCAAAGAAAACTTGTCAGCCTCAGGATTGTGGGGTGTGCTGAAAGTGAAACTTGTAACAGTAAAGTCTTGTCCTTGATCACGTCTTAACCTCATTTGTTAAGCATATTTAGGTATCTGTTTATTTAAAGAGCTGTAAATATCCTCAACAATGTTTTGTCTAGTCCAAAATATTAGTCAGGTCTAATATAGCCCCTTCCCAAACAATAACATCTCATTCTAGTAACTTACACAGAAATACCATAACATGGTATTATTTCATCTTCTCTTTCCAGCATTAATCATGAATTTTTTTGTTTGGGGATTTTATGAAAGTATGGGTGCCTGGGATCAGGTTGCTGTGAGTGTTGCACATCTGCCTGGTTTGAACAGTTCTTGAGAATTTGGGAGTGGACACCAGGTAAGTTGGAGGATGATAAAGTGTGGGGAAAAATCTGAAAGGAAATCTCTCTGTGACTGTCAGGTGAAGTTTGCTGCCAGGCTCAAGGAATGAAGGATCACAACAAGGAGTTCCTGCAGCTTGTGACAAAAATGGTCCTTTTTCCTTGCCATTTCTGGATCTTGTGTATTTGTACTTTCTACACTTTATGGTAAGGACTAGTAAATTCATGCCATATTATCCTCTCCTTATATGTTACCTAATGTAAATATTAGAGAGGGATTCATTCAGGACACAAATACTTAGGGCATGATAGTCTGAGGACTGCATGGATTCTAATACAGGAAACCAGAGACACCTTTCAGGGTGGGTGAAAATGTTGATGGCAGCTGTGTTCAGAAGCAGGAACAGAAAAGTAAACTTGTTTTTACCTTGGGTTAGAGTCTGCATCTCTTGTGAAGCAGACCACAGAGGAAGAATCCATGCACTTTCCACAAACTCTAGTGTTTCAGATGGTGGAAACAGCCAGGTGCTTGGATCCAGGTGTGATGGCAGCAGTGTCTCACCCACCTCTGTGAAAGTGAGATCATTACAGTTCAAGGTGAAAGATCATTTAGATCTATGTAAAAGGAATCTTATGTCAGTAATGTGTCACAGGCTTGGCTTGGCTTTTATGCCAGTTTCTTCCAGCACAGGAAGGACTATGGGAAGCAGGCTGGAGTTCAACCTCCCCTTTCAAAAATGAGGGAATGCAAGTGGCTTCTATCTGGGGAAAGAGATTTTTTTAACTATTTCTACATGCTTGTAAGAGTGCATATAACAGTATTTTGTTAGGGCTGTATTGTCCATCTGTGGGCTTTGACAGATTATAGAATCAAAGAGTGGCCTGGGTTGGAAGAGTCCTTGAAGTTCATCCAGTCCCAACCCCCTGCCATGGGCAGGGACATCTTCCACTATCCTGGGGTGCTCAGAGCCCCATCCAGCCTGGCCTTAGATACTGCCAGGGATGGGGCAGCCACAGCTTCTCTGGGCAACCTGTGCCAGGGCCTCCCCACCCTCACAGGGAACAATTCCTTCCTCATATCCAATCTAAACCTCCCCTCTGTCAGTGTGAAGAAGAAGTGTGTGTTCCCCTTTTTCTGTCACACCCCACGTGCTCTTGTAAAATAGTCTCTCTCCAAATGGTGCTTGCTGGGACACCTGATTGCAAAGCTAAAGTCTTGGGCTTTGGGTACAGACTTAATGTAGGTCTAATAAAGCTTTACAAGTAAGATGGCTCTGAGGGGCGTTAACAAGGCTTGGAATTCTGCACTTTGTAACTGTTTAAAATCTCCCACATGTACATTTTTACAGATCTAATGCAAGGTGATTCAGGCATAATGCCACAAATTTACCCAACTGGCACTACAAACCAACCATCTCTCATGTCTAGTATACATTGAAGCCTGAGATACAGATTCATGCAGTTGAAGGAGAAGTGTGCCTGGCCTAATTCTTTACTCCACAAGGTACTCAACTACTTCTGTGTCATTTTTGATAAATATTCATTGTTCAGTTCTTAAAATCCCTCCACCGTGTTCCCCAAGCATCTTTTCTAATGTTTTATCATCCTCACTGTGAGAAAGTTTATCTAATGTCTAACTTAAATCATCTTAACTGCATTTGATGGTCATTAGTGCTGTGTTAGTTCCAAGGGGATTCTGAGAATGCTTCTTCCATCTTTTATGCAAAATATTATATAAACCCATGTATTTTCTCAGTCTTCTAGACTAATTATTTCAGTTTTACAGACCTAGACCTCTGGCCATCCTTGTGTTCCTTTGGAGCTTTTTAAAGGGTCCACATCTTTCCTTAGATAGGATGGCCAAGTCTGGGCCTGATCATTCAGCTGAGCTGTTATCTGCTCCCAGCTGAACCAAAAAATTTCATTTCCATATTGGGAAGACTGCTGTGGCACCTCCCTAGTGCAGGGAAGTTGTGCTTATGAACAAGAAACTGTACTGAACTATTCTGGCAGGACTCAGGGCAGGAAAGAGGACAAAAGGAAAGTCAAATCTTAAACATACCTGGTATGCTGCTGGGCAGGTGAGAAGTGGCATTAAATAAAGTCACCAAAGGTGCTTCTACAGCATCTGGCTTGATGCCTGAGATGTTGTGTGCCTCCAAGGTAGGCTCGGTGACATTTGGCAAAATCCCAGCTGTTCCCAGATCTTTGTCTGAAAGCAATTCCTTTGTGCCACTGGATAAAATCCTTGTGGGTTGTGGCTCTGTTCTGAGCATGCTGCTGCTGTGAGGAGGGAAGGTATTTGTTGGTCTGGATAACCTGGACACATGAAAGGCAGAAAAGTCTGGCACAGCAAGAACTGGAGCAGTGTCAGGGTGGGCCAGAGTGATCAGACTTGGTTCATGAGGTGCTTCAGCTTTAGCAGGGACGGTGCTGGTTAATGTGTGAGGAAAGCTGGCTGAGGCTTCAGGACTGAAATTCAGTTTGGAATAGAGGGTCTGTGCTTCTCTCTGGGCTACAGAAGAAGCTGTGCTTTTCCCTCCAGCAAATGAAAAGCCACTCGGCTGTGGGATAGTCATAGAAGGTTTAGATTGAAGTTCACAGCCATTAGTGGAGACTTGGTTCACACTGCTTCTTGCTGTGACAGCTGGGAATGTGTGATCGATGGGAGATGTGAAGCCAGACAAAGTTGTTGCCCTTACTGAAGCTTTCTGGAATAGTGAAGGCTGTGCTTCTGGAGAGAGGGATGCACCAGAAAGCTTTTCAAGTTCTGGAAAGTGGCTTTTTGCCTCATTGATGTAATCTGGCACTTCTAATACTGACATTGCTCCTGGCAGAAATGGGTGTGATTCTGTCTTGGGAGAAAAAGCCGCTGCTGAGCTGTGAGGCCATTCCTGAAGAGTGTTTCTAACCCATGGCTTGGAAAGTTGCTCTGTGCCTGAAGTGATGTCCTGTAGGAGATGGTAGGTGGATACCTCTGATTTGCTGGAAAGGAAATCTGAGTCTGTCTCAGGCATGTGAGGCTCTGACTGCTCTGATGATAGCAAGGATGTACCAGAAGCTCCAGCAGGCAGCACTTCCAGTTCAGAGAAGAGAAGCCACGTTTCAGTCCTCAGTGAAGGTGAAATATCTGGGCAATGAGAGTCTGCAAACATAATGGAGACTGAGGGGTAAGTTGGCATGTCCTGTGCTGAGTCCATTTCTAAGGTGACCAAGCTTTCTTGACTTGCAAGGTGGATATTATTCTGCATCTTGTAACTTGCCGTGGTTATACTTCCTGCACAGAAAGTTGATAAGCTCTGAGTAGGTGACAGCGCAAGTGGTGTGAGTAACTGGCTTGGCACAGTAAAGAACAAGGGCCTGGAAGCCTCTCCTGGTCTCTGGGTAATTCTAGTTGGTTTTAATGCAGGTGTTGGTGTAATCATTAATCGCCTGCGGTGTAGTTTTGGAGGCTTTCCTTCACAATCCCCTCTCCTGAGTATTCTCCAGCCTGCAATTTCATACCCCAGCAGCTGTGAGAGGTGATGCGAGTTCACGTTGTGCCGCAGGACTTGGATGAACTCATGGAGCAGGGCAAAGCCTCCGCACGAGACGGGCCAGGAGAGCCCCACGTAGCGGCTGGCACTGAGGTCCCTGTGCCCGGTGTCCTGAGCCAGGACGTGGGAGCCCCTTGCTGCTGGGGCTGTGAGCTGCAGCAGGGTCAGCAGGGAGCTGTCCAGGCGCAGGTACTCGGCCATCCTGCACACCACGGACAGGCGCTCCTGCGCGGCCAGAGCTTCTGCTGCAGCAGAGAGAATGATTTCAGCAGAAGTGATGGCAGCTTCCTTCCCACACCTGACAGTGAAAGCACAGAAATAGAGTGGGTAAGAATAATTCTTTTTAACCCCCACCCTGTTTTTGGGAAGATCCCTGTTTGAATTTAGTCATTGTTCAAAATTTTGCCTCTTAATCCAAAACTTCATTCTCCTTGAATATATGAATGTTCCCCATTCCACTAACTTCCCTGATCACTAAGCTTGTTCCCACTGCTTGTGCAGAACACAGCAGCATGGTCTGAATTTCCCAAACATTGTCCTTATTAGGGAAGTAATTCCCTTCAGAGATAGTCTCTTAGACATCAAATGTAGGTACTTACTCTATGAAAGTACCATCCGTGGTAACAAACTGTCTTGTGGAGGCACTGTGGAGCCTCGCTCTCCCTGCTCCCCGAAGAGTTAGGAACTGCAGCAGGGAGGCTGGATGCCACCTGTACAACAGAGAACCAGTGTCCCTGTGTTGCTGGGCTTGCAGTCTCCATGCCCATGTTTGCTGTTGCTGTGGAACAGCAAAGCCTCTGGCTTTTATATTCAACTCATGCTTGTTCAATATTTTGTGGGGCTTTGTTTTGGTTTTGGTTCCCTGATGTCACATTTCCACAGCGGGAAAAACCCACCCTGTGTCAATTAGGGAGCACCCATCACTTTTTTTTTTTTAAACCATTTTTCCCTCTCCTCACTGATTAGAGCAGAAGCCATGGAGGCCAGCAGTACTCACTGGTAGCTGTTTGGCAGGTGGTTCAAATTCTGCATTTCCAAGGATAAACTGCTGTCCTGCACGTGGATGGTGAAGTTTCCAGCAGCTCTCAGTGTTTCCTGGGCAGGCCCTCCTGCAGGGGCAACAATGTTGAGCAGATACACTCCTCCCTCCCCTGCCATCGGTAGCCCTTGCAATGTGTTTGTTTCGGGGTTGAATTCCAACCATTTTGGCAACTCTGCACCGCTGGCTAAAGTGACCTGCTCCGTAAGAGGATGGCAGAGAAACAGAATTAGTGATGGGAAATGGTTTTACTACTCCAGTTTTACCTACTGTAAGCTCTAGCTGGACAAAAGTTCAGAAACAACCACAACTAATCCATTTGGCAATCTTAGAAACCACAGTTTTTCATGTAGTGCTTGTATTGGGTGTTTTTTAGCATAGTGGCAACACTTACTGTCCATTTCCAAGACCCTGCATTCTTTAGGCTGCAGGTAGACAAAACACGGGTATGTAGGTTGTTTATTTGCTCAGTAGGGAAGTGCTGCACTGGCAGTGAATGCTGGTGAGATTTTTGCCATCAGTTCTATGTGTTCCTAATACATCTGAGGCACTTTCTAGAAGGAGATTGTTATTGAGCTCATTTTAAACATAAAGTGAATGTCTTGGCTGCAGGATTGCACTAGGAAATGTATTGAATAGCATTACCTTGTACTGGGTTACCGTTCCCTGAAAGGCAAATGCTGGCACTGGAAAATAGAATATTTTTCCCATGAGGACAGTTGCATCTGGGATTACTCCTTGCAGGCTCTTTGTTTCTTCCCATCTGTTGTTCAGTCCCCTGGCAACCTCAGCAGGGGAGCTCACACAGACAGGCAGCAGCGCAAAGAGAAGAGGGAGCAGGGGTGAGACTCTCAGCCCTGGGAGCACAGGGGACCCCGAGGCAGGAGAGCTGTGCTGGGTGTGCCCTGGGTCCCTGCAGGCATCATCCATCCTCATCCAGTGCCGCTGGCAGCCAGCTGCTGCTACTGGAGCTGTAGGGAAAAGGGAAAACCCAAACCCATGGGCGCGTGCTCCTCAGATCAGCCAGCCCCATCTCCCAGGAAGCACTGCCAAATGTCTGAGGCTCTCACTGCGTTGGTTACAGCTCTGCTGGTCTCTCTGGGCCACAGTGGCATTTGGGGAGGGCTCTGGGATTTAAGAAGCCTTGGTACTCACCATTGTTGCTCTGCTCAGCCAAAGGATTTCCACGGGGAAACAACTCATAGCACAAAGCTGGTTCATGGTGCTTTTGAACACAGTTGCCTTCAGTCTTGCTGTTGCTCCCATCTCTGTTTCTGTTGTGATAAAAGCTCACTCAGAGGTGAAATGCTACACTGGGGCCTCCAGCATATGGCTCAGGGCAGAGCCAGGTGAACAGCGCAGTAATCTGACCCGCCAGGACTTTATGGTGTAGTGGGAGCAAAGGGAAAGGTGAGTGTGGCAGATGGCACTGATCACAGGGACAAAGGCAGGCTGAGGCTCACCATCCTTTGCTCTGTAGCATCAAGGGCTGGAATTCCATTTGCTACATTTGATGCTGCTTCTACAGGAGAGCAGAAGAGAGCAGCAATAAGGGCTCTCATAAACCTGTGAGTGGCTTCCAGCTTTACAGGAGCAGTGCATACAACATGCTTGGCCCATCCTGCTTAGGACAGCTTTGTTTAAAAGCATGCAAGAAGGAAATAACATTTACCAGCCCAAATGATACAACTGAGAAAGCATGGATGATGGAGCCAGATGAGGGCAGGGAGTGCTCCTTTCTTGGTGCAGCTCTGACAGCAGGATGGCTTAAAAACCACCATCTGCTTTGCTTTGGCCCTACAAACCAAGTGGCCAGTTATTAAGGAATCAGGTGTTGCTCTGCTGGCTTTTAACAAGTGTTTTCTTCCTTCTGTTTGTGGATGTGTTTGCAGTAGTTGCCAAGCTTTCTGTTGTGCTCCATTGCACAGATCCCTTCCATTTTAGCCACAAGCAGAGTGTGCTTTAGGTAGAGCAAGAAGCAGTAATGCAAATCTTACATAAAGACAAAAATTGTGTGATATCTACCAGAAGACAATGATTTGCTGGAGCCTGCAGTTTGTTCCTATACTCTGGGAAAAATAGAAACCCACTTACCCTACTGACAGGTGTGCAGTGTTTGATGTGTTGCCTGCTTTTGGCCAGAGATGAACATTTAACCAAGCAAAGTCTGTTTCCCTTGCAACCATGACTGGCTCTGAATATATCAAAAGTTTGTGTTTCTTTGATTATGCTCAGCTGTGCTGAGAAACAAGTTGCTACATTCACCTCTCCATTTCTCACTGTCAGCGTCTCCTGTGTTCCTTTCTCCTGCAATCCCTGAAAACAGTGACAGCTCATTCATCCCTTCTGAAAAGAGGGAATAGGTGGTGGGGCAGAAGTTCAAATTGGAGATGACTTTTATTTAGGGAATATCATTCTTGTGCAAGGGAATGGGTGCTTGACAGCTGACTAATCCCTCCTAATGAATTTGCCTCCTGAGAGCTGAGTAAATATTGCCATGTAACCATGCATGAATCATCAGCGTGCTCTGAAATGATGGGAATACTCTGAGATCCCTTGTTGCTGTGAGCTCACAGGAGTCCAAACCACCCCTGCAAGGGCAACATCTGCCCAGTGCAGGGATCCAAAGCCTATGGACACACCTGTGCTTCAGGTGGGGGGATGCCAGGAAGTGTTGCACCTATTTGGGTCCTGTCCCTCCTTAGCAGCATTTTGTCCCCCTGGCTTTGACAGCAGCTGACATTGTGTATTTACTCTGTAGTGTCAGGTGAGGCAGAATATTTTCACACTGCTTGCTGTCATAATGTTCTGGGTATAAACTCACTGAAACCTCACATGAATGTACGAGAGCTTAAAATAATTAGGTTTTTTAAATTTCTCTGGAGCCTCCCTGTAATCCTCGCTGCTGTATAATTACTGAACTCATAATGAATTGCTCTTGCTAAATTGCAACAGAGGCATGTGGCAGTCTGTTGGGTGAATGCCTTTTGATAAAAACAAAAATGAGAGAGTGGGAGAGAGACTTCATACAAGAGCACATAGCAACAGGACCAGGGGCAATGGCTTCAAGTGAGAGGGTGGGTTCAGATTGGATATGAGGTAGAAATTGTTCCCTGTGAGGGTGGGGAGGCCCTGGCTCAGGTTGCCCAGAGAAGCTGTGGCTGCCCCATCCCTGGCAGTGTCCAAGTCTGGATCCAGTGTGCAAGTCTGCATCCATCCAGGCTGGATGGGGCTCTGAGCAAGCTGGGACAGTGGAAGGTGTCCCTGCCCATGGCAGGGGGTGGCACTGGATGAACTTCAAGGTCCCTTCCAATCCAGGCCATTTTATGATTCTCTGAAACTCTCAAACGTCACTCTCGGTCTAAATGCAGGGAAACTTGGGAACAAATGTAGCTAATCCAGAAACAAGGACTACTGGCTTGAGGTATTTACTTCCCACACAGAACCGAGAAATATCAAAGGTTTTATGGTATAACTTCATTCTGATGTATTTCATGACCAGAGTGCAGAGATAAAGGTGGGCAACTGTAATCCAAAGCTCACCTGAATCAAACAGCATCTTTTTGGGGCACCTGTAAGTACTTGAAAAGACCAAAATAACTTATTTATTTTGCTCCACTTCTACCTTTAGACACTTTTTCCTACAAGGGTGTGCTACATTTATACAAATGCGATTCTGACATGGAGAAAAACACACCCCTTAATCCTTATCTGAAACACCAAAGGACACAACTGAAAGATACACTATCTTCTGTTTTCTTTTTGGGTGGTCTCGTAAAATGGAAATTGTAACTGTCTGGTTTCCCTGTGCTGCCCCAGCCTAAGGCACTCTCTTGTCACTCCTTCTTAGAGGAAATGGGGAACCAATGTCTAATACTTCCAAGTCCATGTTTAACAAGCCTGCATGGCAGGGTTTAGGGTCTCCTGCAACATCCCAAATAGCCCAGAATGGTTCAGCTTCACAGCCTAGACCACAAAGCTAATGTTTTTTTGATGAGGTGGTTTTTTTTTTTGTATCTATTAAATCCTCAGCACCTGGAATCAAAGAATTGCTTGGCAATTTTAACTTCCTTTCAAGTCTCTTTGATATTCCAGCCCCCTTCTCTGCTGGAAAGGAAACCTAGATCTTTTCCCAGTAGCCCCAGAAAACTCAGCAAGCAGAAGGTGACTTCAGAACAGCATTTCGGTGGTCTGATTCATTATTTTTGCAATGTCTGGAGCTGGCAGTGCTGGCAGCCCTGGCATCCATGCATTGGGATCTTGCCAGGCAGTTTCAGAGTGGTTTGTGTGGACATAACATAAAGTCTGGTAGCAGCACATTTTCTGCTGAATTGTCCAGTATGAGTTTCCCACCTTTAACTTCCATTAAGTCCCAGGAAAAGCCTCCTGTGTTGGAGTTGCCTAGAAACCCATGGAGATATGCCTGCAAATCAGCTGTTGGTGCTTTGAGTCTCATGCAAAATGTGGGGGATGTTTTTGCTTGGACTGTTGTGATGAACACGTTGCCTGTTTCTGGAAGGCAGAATCCTGGAAACTGGGTGTTGGGAAAGGCAGAAATGAATATGGTGGAAGAAAGGAGCCTGGATGTTACAAGCTGTGTGTCACAACCATGTCACTCCTGTGTTACCAAAATGCGAATTAATTAGAAAGTCAAGGTTTTGGTATCTGGGATAAGCATCAGGAAAAGGGTTGAGTTTCTTTCCAGGACTTTTCTTCAAAATAAGGATGCACCCCCTTCCCACCCCCAGTTTTATTAATTTTAATCATGCTGGTGTTTTATCTTTAAGTGGCTGCCTCAGGTTTTATTTCTTTTTCTCTTACTTTAAAACAAATGGGAGAAAGAGTGGAAAGGACAAAGGAACAACATCTGAGGGAAAGCTGCTTCTTAAACTTTGTCTTTACTTGCTTCTACTTCTCATTCTGCTTAGCACTGGGAAAGTATTTTCGCTTCCCACCCCACTTCCCTCCCAATCCCTTATGTTTCCTCTGAGAAACTGTCTACGTGGGAAAGTTTAAACATGAAAGTCAAGGGATGATTTCATACCAAGGTTAAATTTTAACTACCCATGTGAACACTGTTGTTTTGCTACCAGCATTTTTTCCCCCAAATTATGGTTTTCTTTTCCTCTCTAAAGCTCAGTTTATGACACTGCAAACTGATTAAACTGAGCTGGAAAAGGTTGTGCTAAAAGGACTCAGGCACTTACAGAGTTACAGCTACATATCTAGCAGATAAAGCTTTCCTGCTCAGACAAGCCCTCTCTATTTCATCTTAGCTGTTGGTTGGGTTTTTTCCTAGGGAGAGATAAAAAGTGGGAAGAAAGAATTTACTTCAGTGATTTCACTTTCTAAAGCACCATCTTTTTGTGTTCCATTTCAGCTCTTTTGAAAATGAGGAAAACGGGTCACATTCAAAATGTTTGGGTTTTTTTTTTTTTTAATGAAGGTTCATCTTTTCATAAACTTTGAAGTAATAGTAAATTTGGGCCTTTTCAAAGTTATTAGTTATTTAATAATTCCTTTAAGGGAAAGATCACTAGGTTGGGCTGAATAAAGCTGCTCTCTTGTAGGAAGGTTTTGTTTGTGACATTGTGCTCTGTGGGAAGGGAGACAGGAGAAGGTGCTAGAGCTGCTCATAAAGCAGGACTTTTGTCTTTACACCTGTTAAATTCATTGGGAGACCTGCAAACCTCTAAAATCTCATTAAAACTGCATCTCTCCAGCTGTTAATACCAACATGGGCTGTCACTTCAAAAGGGATTTTAGAAATCCTGTCAGCTGATACCACTCTGAGCAGTCCGGCATGGCAAAAGGAGCTATTGGCTGAAGTCTTCCACAAAAGTCTTCGTTGTTGTTTTGATTTTTTTTTTCCTTCTGCCCTTTTTCTGGTCAAATGGAGGAGTGTGAGCAGAGCTGAGGTTTGCACAAACTTCAGGGCAGGATGGAGGCTGGTGTGCCAAGTTCCAGCCTCGTGTGATTTTTCAGAAGGGGGTGGGATAGGCACCAAGCAGGGAGCCCAAGGTGTATGAGGGCCAGACTGACAGGACCTTATCTGTGGTGCCTGCTGCTGCTCCCGGGCCCAGCCTTTGCATTCAGCCAGCGTTGCTGCCTTCCCACAGCAGGCTCTCAAACCAGTAAGAACCCTAAAATGGTCTGTGTTTCACTCAGTGGGCCCAGTTTCACCTCGCTCTCAGCTGATGGGACAGTTTGAGACAGAGCTGCCTTCCCCTGGCACCAGCCCCAAATTTGGCTCACAGCTCTCTGTTGAACCCAGTGCTGTCCCTCTGCTGACACAGATGCTGCTGCTATTTTCTCTGTCTCTGCATGAGATGGTTTCTGTCTTCTCTGCTGGAGAGAAGGAAGAAAAAAAAAAAATCACATTTCCAGGTGATTAGCTGTGGGTCTTCTCATAAGGAGAGTGAACTCAGTCGTGCCTGGAAGTGATGGGGAAGCTGCAGAGGAGATGGCAGCGCTGCCCAGCGGGTGAGAGGCTGTCTGGGTGCGGGCTGTGCAGGGCACCTCCTTCCCCCTTAGGCACTCCCAGAGGTGCTGAAAATGGAGCAATTGGGCTGCTCTCCCTCCTTCACCTCTGCTTGGTTTGTAAAGCCATGCCTAAAGCTCTCTCCAAAAAGCACACAACAGCTGAGCCCCCGTGCCTTTCTGCGTGGCAGAAGCTGTTGACTGATGGGGGAAAGGAAGGAAATTTACAGCCAGAACGCTCTCATCAATTTCTCCTCCCAGATGTTTTTCTTTCGGTGTTTGTTTTACTTTGGCAATTGACTAAACAAATTGCTGTTGGAGTGGTGCAGCTGATGGAGTCTGGTTTCCTTCAGGTTTTTCTGCAGTTCTCTTTCTTCTGACTTAACGATCTCAGCTTCATCCTCTGCCATATTTTCCACGGGGAAGGGCAGCCAGGAGCTGAGCAGGGCTGCTTTTGGTTTTTCCCTCCCCCAGTGGGGACACGGTTTTGGATTTCTGTCCTTTAGCCAGCCTCTAATTCTCAAAAAAATCTTGAAAATATAATTTTCAAGGCATCCATAAGATCCATCCCCCCCCCTCCCCAATTCTCTAAACTGGCTAATAACAGGATCGGGCATTTCTGGCTGAGGAGAGGACTGGGTTCTTGGAGGGGACAGGCTGCAATTGCACAAGCTTTGTTTCCTCACGGCGCCGAGGTGCAAGTCAGCCCCTGGAAGCCTGTTTTGTAAAAAGGTCACTTGTTTTCTGCATCCCTTGGAGCTGTCTGGGCGAGAGCTGCTCCTGCTATTGCTAAAAGCACTTGAGCAGAATAAAAATCCTCAGCAAAGCACTTGAGGCTGGGCTGCCTCAATTGCAAAGGAGCAACAAAAATAGGGGAAGAAAGCATGGCATCGCTTAAAAATAAAGGAGTTTCCATGATAGTTACAGTAAAAGCAGTGTTTATGTTCACTCTTGACAATGTTTACAGCTTCCTTTCGAATGGGTTGCCCAGAGTTATGGGTGGGATTCAGTTTCTGTCTCTATTTTTTTTTTTTTTCAGTTTATGCCAATTGTCCTTTTGTAGGTGAAATTAAGTGTTGATCAGGAAAGCACAGCTCAGGGAAAGTGTTGTCCCATGTGTGCAAGCAATGACTGAGGCCTCTGCAGAGAGGCAGCTGTGACTCTGCATTCATGTCTTCCAGGAATTATATGACTTATCAGTGATGAAGCCAGATCTTTGATAGGGGATTGAAAGTAATCCCTAAATATTTAATATGTGAGAATTAAAGACAACCAATTTGTCAGATTTTAGAGTGGGTTGAGGCTTGCTCCAAGGCCCTGGTAAGTATGTGCATGACTCATGTTGAGGTGCTCAAGGGTTGTTATGGAGGCTTATCAGTATAACAGGGAAAAAAAAAAAGAGGGGTGGAAAGGCAGCTCTGGAGGTTTTGAGTGAGTTTCACAGAGGGAAAGTGAGGGAGCTATAAATTGTGTTGAACTTGGGGCATGGAGAAAGCCAAACCAATTTAGTTTGTATGGATGCCACGTGCTGGAATGAAATTATGCATGAAATATTGCAAATAACCTTGAGCTGAGCTTCATAGCTGCTCTTCTAAAAGACAGCAGAGGTTTTTGTGGGTCTGTGTTTTCACAGCCAGGTCTCAACAGCATGTTTAGGTGCTGTATTAAGGCATTTCATAAACTAGTTAAGTTTTTAGGAAAAGCTCAAGCTCTTTCCTTGCAGTCCTTCAGAGCCTCTGGAAACTAAATTATCTATTTAAAGTCCTAGCTCTGGATCTAGAAGCCTTACTTCAGGCACTTACTTCTGGAAATATTAGTCTGGCTATTTGCTTTTTATTTTTTCTTTTTTCAGGCTGTTGTGCCTGGACACTTTTATTTGCATACATGAAGTTTGTTCTTGCAACAACAGCCCCTGCTCTGAAAGTTGCCGGGGTAACAGCTTTGTCTGTTGTTTCCATCTGAAAGCAGAGTGAGAGCGGCACCTCGACCTCCCAGCTGGGGGCTGCACCGGGAGCCAGCAGAGCTGGGTTCCATCCTGCCCTGGCTGCTGCCATCTGCCTTGGCCCGAGGTGCCCTTGGCAGGAACCAGCAAAGCGCTTCTGTGGTTTCATTTATTTATTTATTTATTTATTTATTGATGCACTATTGGTTTGTTTGTTTGTGTGCCTGTTGTTGGGCAGCCACGCGGCCCCTGCCTAGCAACCTCTGGCATCCACAACATTCACTTCAAGGACTCTTCCCACATCCAAGGGCTTTCCTCACACCTCGCTGTCCACCCCTGACCCCCATCCCCCTTGCCCACATCCCAGAGGGACTCCAGGCCTCCCTGCTTCCCCCAAATTCCTCTGTAGCTCCTGCCATTTGCCTCTTGGTGTCTCCATTTCCCTTCTGACCCCAGGTTTGCCCTGTTGGCTTCAGGACTGGTTGTCATTGTGGCTTTACCTCTGTGGATCTGTAATTGCCACCAGCCCGTTGGGCAAATGTTAACTTTCTTCAGGACCAGCTGCTTGGAGAAAGGAACTTCACGATGGCTCTTCTGAAACTCACAGATGTTTTCTTTATTTATTTTGTTTCTACCTACTTTCCTATTTCTCGAATATGCCTGGACATGTTGAAACAGTGATGATCAGCTTGCATTAAATAAATTAACTTAATACTGCTTGACATCATTATCTTTAGCTCATCCACTGAAAGCACCTAAAGAGAAGGGTTGGTCTTAGTTTTGCTAGGATTTGCATTTTTTGTTGGTTTGTTTTTTGGGGTTTTGATTGTTTGTTTTTAGAGGGTTTTTTTTTTTTGGTGGTTGATTGTTTGTTTGTTGTTTTTGAACGGAGAAATGTTTTAAGCTCACTCTGCAGACCAGTGGCAGAGCAGGACTGTAGGCAAGTGGGCAGGTTTCCCTGAGCTCTGTCTGATCCCAATCCTCGATGGATCAGCCTCTTTCACTGCTCTGGCTTTGGGTCTGAGAGAAGATGGGGCTGTTCAGCCTGGAGAAGAGAAGGTTGTGTGGAGACCTCACAGCACCTTCCAGTATCTGAAGGGGCCCACAGGGAAGGTGGAGAGGGACTCTACATCAGGAGCTGGAATAACAGGACAGGGAGTAATGGGTACAAATGGAAAAAGGGGGAATTTGGGCCAGATGTATGGAAGAAATGGTTCCCTGTGAGGGTGCTGAGGCCCTGGCACAGGTTGCCCAGAGAAGCTGTGGCTGCCCCATCCCTGGCAGTGTCCAAAGCCAGTCTGGATGGGGCTCTGAGCAAGCTGGGATAGTGGAAGGTGTCCCTGCCCTTGGCAGGGGGGGGCCTGGAACAAGATGATTTTTAAAGTCCCTTCCAAGCAAGGCCATTTTTTGCTTCTAAGCTGAGTTTGTGGGACCAGGCTGCTGAAAAAAGCCATTTATCTCCCAGCTCCGTGCCTGTGTGTCTGCCAAGTGATAATTGGGGGGAAGAGAAGCCCAGCCCTCACGATGCCCATTTGGTCTGTGACTGACAGATTTATGACAGGCTGCAGCTTCCTCCGTTTGTGCAGCGGTGAGCGGCTGGGCCGGGCACTGTGTGCCGGCCTTCCCAACAGAGAGCGCTTCCAGCTGGATCCGGGGCACAGGAAATGATCCAGCGAAAGCCTTTCTCTGACAATTAACAGAATTCCTGCTGATAACTTTTTTTTATTGTCCTCTCCCTCAGAACGTTTTTACAGCAAGCCCTAAGTGGCTGCGGAGAGGCACTGGAGGTGGGTGGTTACAAATATTTGATGAGTGTATCATGAACCAGCTTTATTTCTGTTGAAAGTATGATTATTTTTTTAATCTACACCTCCTTAGTATTTTACTCGATGACAAGAGAAACATAAAAATTTATTTTTCTTCCAGGATGGTCAAATCCTAAAACCCAGCCCAGTCTGGCCTCAAGCAAGGGAGAGTTATTGTAAACTGTTCATTTTGGCAGGAACAGCAAGGGGCTCGAGTCCTGGGGTCACCAAGGTGGTGTCATCTTGGGAGAACATGCTTAACCCTCCCCCCCCCAATTTCTGTAATGCATTCCTGTGTGAGGCATCTCTCTTGGAAAGAGGGGAAAATAAATATTTATTAGGGGTTGCATGGAATTACCTGTGTCAAAGTAAGGAGTTGGTGTTGGGTGTGCTCCCTTAGAAAGCTTTTAAGAGTTGCCTTAGATGCAATGCTGGAAACCAAATACCTTTCTAAGACCCCTCTGGTCTTCAGATCTGAGGGTTTGTTTTTCATCATGGGTGAAAAAACAGAACCTGAAATCCTTGGTACTGGTTCTTCTTTTAGAAAAGAAGGAGGAAAACAATTATTTTTGAAGAGTTGATACACATGGGGATTAACCAGCTCTGTTTTCAGTAGAGAAATTACAGCTCAGGAAATTAAATTTAAAGTGAGATGGATATTTGTCCTTGGGAATTTGACACCTGTAAGCAAAAAAGCCTTTGTTTTGAGAGCTTAAGGTGCTGCTGTAGGCTTTGTGTTGGATTTATGCTTGAACTTATTTTATGCTTTATGATTTATGCTCTTATTGCACTGGAGTCTCCAAACTGGGGTTTAGTGGAGAAGGGCAAAAGAGAGTGAAGCTGGTGTTGTAAGAGGGGCCAGGCTTTTCTGCTGGCTTGTTCATGCTGTCAGGAGCTCTTGCAATGAAGTGCCATGTGGGGAAATGGCCTTTCCTTGCCTGAACAGTGAACAGAGAACAGGCAAACTGCTTTTATCTGCTGTGGGGCTGGTTTGAATACTGACAGCTCGGACCTTTTGATCTGCCACAGCCTGGCTGCTGGCTTTGCCTGCGCAGGAGCAAGCCCAGAAGCAGAAAGTGGAGAAGGAAAACTGCAGTGGTCACAGAGGATGGAAAACAGGCAAGTGATGAGAGCATGGAAAATACAGTAAGAAAGTGTAGGAAACATGGACAGAGTCTGGAAGAGTCAAACATTGCAGTGGTACAGGAGAGGCCATGTCCTCATCTGTACTTCTGTGACTTCTATCCAGAGACAGCTTGGGCTTCAGCTAGAAAAGGGTTTTCTTTGTAAGTATACAGAGATTCCAGTAATACTGGGGAGCAAAACACCTTGTAGCAGTAAGCTGGATTTTGAGCTTCAGAAATCCTCTTCTATGAATTTCCTTTGTGCTTTTACAGAAGTTCCTGTGGCTCCCCTTTCCTTCCCCCACCTGTGTACAGGCAAGTGGAGAAGGGCTGGAGTCTTGCCCAAACTCTGGCGTGTGGTTGGCTGCATTTTTGGTTTTGAGTGAAAGAGTCTGTGTAAATCTATCTGTGTCTCCTTGATATGCATTAGTGTAGGCCCCACAACAGGCAGGGTGAGCACAGCAGCTCTGCCTCACCAGCACTCAACAGGCATGTGAAAAATCCAGAGGAAATTCTCACCTTGAGTCCAGGCACAGTAGAAATCGTTCCCTGTGAGGGTGGGGAGGCCCTGGCACAGGCTGCCCAGAGCAGCTGTGGCTGCCCCATCCCTGGCAGTGCCCAAGGCCAGGCTGGATGGGGCTCTGAGCAAGCTGGGATAGTGGAAGGTGTCCCTGTCCATGGCAGGGGGGCTGGAACTGGATGAGCTTTAAGATCCTTTCCAACCTAAATTATTCTTTGACTGTATGTAAATCCTAAATACTTCCACTAAACCCTACTGCTACTGGGCAGGTACTGGGGACTGTAAATCTGTGCTACCCCAAAACCAGGAGCTCTGTGACCCGTGGGCATAACTGGAGGTAGAGCATATCTGCAAAGGACTGTGCAGCAAGGCTGATCCAGGCACTGCTCACAGGACAAAACGATGCTGAAAATGGTGTGTCAGCTCACAGCTCCGAAGAGAACCTGCTAGTGGGTGAGGGAAGGGCCTCTCCTGACTCAAGTCAGAAACCCTAATTCCCTCAATCCCCCATTTGCAGCACTGTCTTTCAAGAGCTGTGCTTGTTCAGGGGCTGCTCTGTGATGGGATAACCACACCGTTTTTCATTCCATCACCCCCATTTTAAAGGAGGCTGACAATATCTTGTCCTCACTCTTGGCTTGGTGGAAGAAGGAAGCTGAAAGAAGGAGGTGATCTGACAAAGCCAACAGCTGCTTGAAGTGCTCCAGGCCTGTCTATGCACATCCTTGCTCCCAAATTCCTAGGGTTTCCAGAGCAGCTAGCCAGAATGCTGAAAAAGCTTTCTCTTTAATCTCTTGATCTCCGCTGTGTGTTTTTGCCAGTGCAGGTAAAGCAGAGGTGTGCGCTCCGTGTACCGGTGTCTCCAGCAGGGTAAACAGGAGAGTCTCGCTAATTACTGAGAACCATCTCAGTGAAACATCTTGTCTCCACAGCTGGTTCCTGGGACACAGGAGCAGGCAGGGCAGGCACACTTGACCTGCCAGGTATCACCTATGTCTCTCTCTACTCGAACACCAAGAAATGAGATTCATTCATTCTTTGCTCTGGCTAAATTCCAGTTCAAGCGTGAAGAGAGGCTTTGTCTGGCAGGTTTGCTGGGAGTGGTGGTGGGGATTGCTGTGCTTTCAGAGATCCATTTGGTACACACATCCTAAATTCCTGAGGTGGTTCTCCCCAGGCTGCAGCTTTGCTTCAGGAGCTGGCAGGCCATAGCCCTTGGCATCACTTCAGTTCTCACTCGTGGTGTTACAGAAAATGACGAGATGCTCCAGTGTTTGCTCAGGTCCAGCCCTTGGAACAGGACACCACCTTTAAGAAGCCCCAGAGAAGGCTCTATTATTTTATTTTCTCAGTTTTAATTTTAACCAAAGAGACAACCCAGCTGAAAGCCAAGAGTATGACATGATCTTGTGGAGAGTGGAATTTGGCATGCAGGTTACAAGCTAGTCTGAATGCCACTGTGTGAAAGTGGTCAACAATACTGCAGAGCCTGACTGCTTCCTCCCAGGCTTCAGCTGGGACCGAGGACAAATCCTAAGGAGAATTCTGTCCATTAGTAGCAACAAGACTCTCCCTCCATGTATGTATATATCTATATATATGTATATGATGTGTGTGTGTTTTAATTCAGTTGGCTTTTCCTTAGGTAAGCTGATGGTGGTGGTGATCTTTGCTTTGCAAGCTGCATGCCAAACTTGTTGTAGCTTGCCTTATAAACTTATACTTTCTAAACAAGTTAAATGTAATTAAGACCAGAATGATTAAAACCAGCTAAAATTTAGCCATTTTCTTCAGTAGTGACAGGAATGCAAGAATGGGGACTCCTGGTGATTCACCTGGCTCAGAATCCTCTCCCCCAGCAGTGGCCACGGATGGGTGCCTGAGGAGAGACAAGAACCAGGTATGTGTGCAGTGACAATTCCTGCAGCCAATTCAGGGAATCCATGAGCTGGATAAGGTGTCTCTGATCTCCCCATGATGTTCTATAAGCTTCCCTGGGGGAAGCAGCCATGTGGATGTGCTGCCTGTCATGCCTTTGGTTTGTTCTCTGGTTCTTCTCTGAGTGGTTCCACTCTGATCCTCTGAGTTGCATTATCAGAGAGGTACAATCATCAGTCCCTGGAGACCATCCACATGCCAGTCCTGGTGTGGCAGACTGTGTGAGAATGTTTGTGCACTTAATGTTGTGGGTTTTATTGTTGTGGGTGGGGGGCGGGAGGGGATTGTTTGTTTGCTTGTTTTGCTTTTTAATGGAAGCTGGTTTTATCATGAGCTCTGGGCCAACTTTAGGTTTATGTGGTGGAACAGAGCCTCTGTCTGGTTTACTTCTAATTTTCCTTCTGACAGGGGAGAAGTGCTAAGTTTAACACTAAGTGTTAAGTGCCCTTACCAACCCCTGCACCACTTTGCTGCTGAGCACTGGGACTATGCTGTTAGGGAGTCTGGAAAGGACATTCCCCCTCTTCCAAGGGTTTAGCTGGCTGCAGCCCAGGAGACCTCCCTGGAAGGAGTGATTTGAGGAAAGGCTGGAAGAAACCTCATCTCTCTCATCCCCCCAGGACAACCATGATTTGGAGGGGGTTCCTGTTTCTAGACACCTTAGCCAGTGTAATTTTGGGCTGGTCAGAGACAGCAGTTTATGAGAGCTGGGAAGGAGGAGGGAGCTTCATTTTTAGGCAGTCCTTGGATCTGTTTTGCAAGAGGTTTCCTATCTGTGTGTGTAGGACTATCATTTGTTAAGCAGGTAGCAGATAAATGTAATTGAGCATGAGGAGTGCAATTATTTGGACCTTGTCTAGGAATATTCTCCATCTGGGAGTTCAAGATTTTCTCTCCCTCTTCTGCCATGCTTGAGGCCAGGTTGTTTTGGATGGATGAGGCAGCAAATTTGAGGCAGAGTCTGGAAGCTGACTCCTCAAATAAAGTGCTCAAGGTGTTTGGTGCAGCAGGGGAGACTTAATTACCACAGAGCTTATTTACCATCTTAACTTGTCACATCTTAGAGGATGTGCAGCTGTTTGAAACAAGCGTTTTTGAACCACCATCAATAAAAGCTGCAAAATAAGTGCCACAAGCCAAATTATTTTCCACTCCAAGTCATATTTGCTTCCTTTTTTTCCTGTCTCTAATCCAAGCCATGACTAGTAATGCTTCCCTCTCCCAAGTAGCTGTCACACAAGTGTAATGTTTAAGCTTGTTGCAGAGCAGTCACAGCTTGCCTGTCCTGCCTGCCATCATCTTCCTGCAGGTTTGGAGCTGTTGTCTTACCCCCAGTGCTCCTGGGAGGAAGCACAGAAGCCGGGGGGTCCTTTGGGGATGTGGAATTTTCATGGATCTGCAGGTCCAGAAGCCAAGGCCCTGTGCTGTGGAGCTGGTGGGCTGGGATGGAACAGTGGGTGCCAGGAGTGTAATTGTCTGCTTGTGGGTTTGCTGCATCTCACTGGGAAGGTGAAGCAATGAGGACTTGTGGGACATCACTCTGGTTCTGCCCTTGGTTTCATGCACACAGATTTGGGAGGGAAAAGAAAAAAAAACAAAACCCTCCACAAAACACTTTCATATCAGTAAACACAAAATATTGTGCAAAAGGGTAAAGTTAAATTTACTCCTGTTTTGGAGACTTGGGGGACCTTCAGGCATCACCCCTCCCTTGGGAGGATTTTGTGTGATACTAAAAAATAAATTAGGAACCTCATGTTGGGGCAATTACTATCCCCGTGTTTGGGGAATTTTAGTTCAAGCCCTTCACAATGGTGTTACAATGCATAATTATATGACTTGAGGTGCTGTTAGATAGATGCAAATCTTCTGGGTATGCTATCTCTCCATTTAATCAGTTATTTGTTTGCCATTTGGGTACGGAAAGTACTTTGTTTAAAAATGAGCTGAATACACTTCCAGTAACAGCATCAGTGGGAAATAATGAAAAGTAGCTGATTTACTACTAGTAGAGTGTCCAAGAGCTCCCTGGTGTATCTCATTTACTCTGAGATTTAGGCAATACACAGTCAGCTAATTCCACACACAAACAAGCTATACATGGCTCCTTGTGTTCTCTGTTTATGCCCATTTATCTTCAACTTAGTTAGAAACCCATAAGCTGCCTCCTTTATTTCCCTTTCATTTGAATCCTACTTTTCATTTTTTGTGGATATCTCTTTGCTGTTAACATTGTTGTGTGGTACACTGGTACTTGTCTGGAAATGGGTGTAAGAATTTCACGGCAAGTTCATGGATTTTGTTCAGGGAACACAAATCATCCTTGTTGCAAGAGTGAACTGATGTGTGGTGATGTGGAGCTCATCAGCAGTTGGGGCTGTGTGTGCACACATGTGGGAGTCTGGGCTAAGAGCAGTGGGCACCACATCCAGGTGAGAAACTTGAACAAATTGAAAATGGTGAATGTTTTTCTGCATTTCAGGGACTGAACAATATGTGCACTGATTTTTCCTTATTCTGCCACACTCCTCACCTCAGGTCACATGTAAAGGTGAAATTGCTGCAAGATGTGCACCATGCTGAGGTCCTGATGGCTGGCAAGGGCTCTGAGGTAGAAGAATAAATATTCACTGTGAAGAATAAATGCCAATTATTAGTTTGGCATCTGAAGGAAAGCAACAAGCCTCCTTTCTCTGCACAGTAATGTGTGATTTCCTTTTAGAGGGAGATGAGGGATAGGCAGCTGCTAATGTGCAGACAACACTGCCCTTCCCCAAAGTCCTGCACCTTCCACACAAAGGAGATCACTCTCTGCCATGGGTGTGACAGCCTTTCAGCCTTGCAATATAAACCCTCTCAACTTGAAGCATCAGTAAAGGAATCATGCCTCTATGCTAGCTGTGAAAACAGAAATGAAAACTTGTGACACAAAATAAACCACAGCAGTCCCTCCTGGGATGCTGCATCATGCACAGAACTTGCTGGAGTAATATTCCCCATGGAGGAATATCCTTTGCCTGGCCTGTCATAGCCTGCTCCCTCTGGGCTCTCTGCCTCCGATCCTGGGGAGTTTCTGAGCAGTTGTTTTGATGAACAGATACTGCAGCTGGATGGGGAGGATCTGTGGTAAGAACTCTGTTAATTCGAATTTGTAGAGGACTACACCAGTCAGTCAAGCCCTCATCCTCTTTTTCTACAGGATGGGTTTAAAACAAGCATCCTCTCCATGCCCTGTTGCATCCCTGGGATTTAAAGCATGAGATCCAGCGGATTTCCTACTGCCAGGATTTCCTGGTGGTTTGAGCACTAACTGGAGCTTGGAGACACCACCACCGTGCCTTTCGATTCATCATGTAAGTCTCTTCCCAAAAACATCTGAGATTCAGAGAGAAGCCTCTCAGATTTTTCAAAGGCAGATAGGCATTTTTAAGAGCCAGTGTCTCACTGACCTGTGCAAGTGCTTCGGCTGGGTCACAAAACAAATAAATCTTCCTACAATGCCCGCTTCTCAGCGGCGTAATCCATAAATATCTTCCCAGATCTCTCAGTTCTTCCATTCCTCACCTGTGCTGTACCCTACTCAGGTAATTAATACTTTGCTTTCTCACATGGGGGTTGTCAGGATATGTTCATTAATGCAGTTTTATTAATTACATATGGTGGTAATGGGGGATAAACCAGTTTTACAGATGGGATTGCCGACAGGAAACTTTTATCTCTCAAAACACTCTGAAAGATTCTTGCTGCTGGGGAAGGGCTGCTTTCCTCCACAGCTCCCCAAACCCCCTGTGCTCGCTGTTGATAGCTCATGTGCATGATCCAGGAGCTGGAAAGGAGGAATGAAGACACCAGGAAGCAGCAGCAGCCAGACATGACCTGTCCCTACCAGGGAAGGATGGAGGGACCTCGTGGCTGTTGCAGAGACTGACAGCAGAAGGTACAGGGGTGATGGGGAGGATTAAATGAGAGCTTGGCAGCACACTCTGGGAGCAGGAGTGGGCTCATCCTAGCATGGGAATGCTGCAGGAACGGCAGCTTGCTGGTGCTTTTCACTGCAGCAGAAATGGCACTGAGGACCAACCACATCATCTGCCCTGTTCCGTGTCCTGGGGAGGGGTTCACCAGTGAAGCATTTGCTTGTTCCTCTTTTGCTCTCTCAGACAGATGCCAGGGAGGCAGATCAGGGGATTTCTAGAGCCTCTGGTTACCATGGGAAGTATGTTTTTCTCCTAGATGTCAGATAACAAATTGTACCGTGAAGGGAAAATGGATAGAGATCAGCATTTAAGATCCTTTCCAACCTAAATTATTCTTTGACTGTATGTAAATCCTAAATACTTCCACTAGACCCCATCCAGTCTGCCCTGATGCGATCCAGTCCTTTATCTTGTGAGCCTGTTCTTGGTGCTTGCAGCTGTTGAACAATGAGCGTGCACCAGGCAGGACGTCTCCTGTTGGTGTTTTTATGTCCCTGCCACTGAAGAGGTGGCAGTTCCCAGCCTGGTTGGGAAACAGAGGTGCTGATTGTGCTGATGTCAGAGGACAGGCTTCACTCTTGTGCTTCCCATCTGTTTTCAAGCAGCAATTTGATATCTCTGCAGATCACCGAGGAGATAACATCAAGTGTAGTGCTAAATGTATCCATGTGCATTTTAAATGTTGGGGTTTATTAGCCATCTTCAGCAGTTTCTTTGCCTGTGACATGGTAACAACATGCATTTCTGTGCTTTTGAAGCAAAATCCAGTTTCGCTGGTAAAATAATTCATCTGCTGCTAACTTTTCCTTTCTTGGGTTGACAAAAGGGAAATGGTGGGTAATGGTTCTGCATTTTTAATCACACTCGTTAGTGGTTGCCTATAGATTGGTTAAAATCCAATTTCCTAAACACATTCATATTTTTAAATTCCACTGCTGCAGAGATGCAAAACATCTTGCAAGAGCTACTGAAAAACAGGAGGTTATTTCACTGATTTAGGTTTTGTACAGCACTGAAACAGGGATTTACTTCATTAAGCATCCACATCATGGATCTATTTAAATCTTAGGATGCCGGAGGATATGAAATTGCATGTCTCAGCTTTCCAGGATTCAGCTGTTCTGCTAACTTTTGTGGTGGCTGAGGAAGACACCCAAATGAGGAACATATTTTAAAACTACCCACAAAATAAACCCAAACAAAAACCTCCCAGTTCTCAGGGACAAGGCACGAGCACAATGCAGAGCTTTTTTCCAACTCACGACTTACATCTTTCATACAATGTTAAATATTGGTAGGGGACACAGGCAAATGCACAAAGCATTCCTAAATGAAAAAGCAAATCAGATATTTCCATGTGATTAGTATGCAGGCTTTTTTTTTCCCTAAGTTCCAGGTGAATTGAGCAGTTCAGCGTTCAACTGAACTTTTAGATAAGATTTTTGTTTTAACCCACTGACTGGTGGAGACTCTAGTCTGGGGAATCCAATTGTGCTGTACTGTTTGATGCCCATAATTCTATATTAATTTATAAAAAATCCCCACCAAAATTGGTTCTCCTTTCTTATTCTTACTCAAGCTCTTGTTTCCTGGCCACAGCTGAGCTGAGATAACAGAAATCCTTTGAAACATCTCCCATATAGGGCACTTCCTTCATCTGAACATTAAATCAGCTTGAAACAATGGTAGTGTGAACCTCAACTCTTGGTCCATATTTGCCCTCAGAGACATTTTCTGCCTACTTGGAATCACAGCCCAGTCATTTGGTTGCATTAATTAAATAATCCCATGGTGTCCTGGAAAGTGATCTGCATTTGGGAGAGGTAAAAGTAGGAAAGACCTTGGAAAGGGCCAACCTGGATGCTCCAGCACTGCTCAGCAGTGAGGCCATGGGGTGCTGAGATTGTCAAAGAGGATTTCTTGGGCTTCCCCATCCAAAAAATCTCTAGGCACAGTGACCAACAGAATTCCTGATCTCTAATTTTCCCTTCCAAACACATGTCTGAGAAACATCAGTATTTGGGGTGAGGGAGAGGAATGATGTCTTTAAATGGGCTTTAATGACCCCAGAGCTCCCTAAATGACTTCTCTGGAAATGTAGTGACAACTACCCAAAGCCTGTTGACTTGGGTTCTGCTCCCTAAAATGAGGGTTTCAGTTTGTTTTACCCCTCTGAGAGCTAGAATGGGCCTAAGGTAAAGACCTGTGGCCCCTGCTCTTGCGAGGGAAGACTGGTTCTCCCGAAAAAAAAGTCGCTTTTCCTGGTGTTTCCTCCCTGAACCTGGACCAGAAAGAGAAATGCACCTCATCCCAAGGTTAGAAATGCCGGTGTGGCCCAGAAAGGATGGGCCTGGTGACAGCTTGACCAAAATGAATCACAATTCTTTTCCCCCCTCTGGTAATTTTTATGTGCCCCAAAAAGAGAAAAACACTGTCCACAGCCCTCTTTTTTTCACTCTAAACATAGCAAGTGTGCTGGTGAAAGGAGACGATTCTGGCAAAAAAAATAGAGCTGTGTTTATTTCTCGAATGCCTTTCAGAAAGGAAAAAAAATTATTTATCAGAAAAACATCAAAAGCATAAGGCTTTTTAAGCAGTCCTGAAGTGTAAAGCTTCTGCAGGTTCGAAGCATCTTTCCTGAGGTTCTGCATGATAGAATTAGGAAAGGTAGGGAGGTATTCCCCAGGTATGCTTTCCAAGCTCCATGGCTGCAATTAAACTGCAGCCATACGGCAATATAGATATTTTTCACTTTTTTTAGTTAGCTGCTAACTATTGCCACTTTATCCAGCTTGGAAACACAGCTGCATTATTTTTGACCTCTTACTCGAACTGTTGTTTTTCTTAGACTTTACTGTGGAAATTTTTGCAAAACTTTCTCAATTTTGGAGTTGAAAAAAAATAGCAACATTGAGTTTCTGTGGAATATTGCTTGCATGGTTTAATGTGTATTTATTTTAAAGATCAGCTGTATATTGCTGATGCTGTAACCACTGCCATTGGGTCAGTCAGTATTAATGACAGCACTCAAAACACAGTTGCTTTTTAATTACTGTCCTCTACAGGAGGCTTTTTTTTTTTTTTCCTTTATGAAGATGATTCACTTTTTTCCCCCTTCAGGTTTCTGAAGTCTCAGGACAGCTCGCAAAAGAGGAAATTCAAACAAGGTATGAGGCCCTTTCTCTGCTTGGTAGGGAAAGGCTTCGTTTTGCGGCAGCGGAGCAGCACAGGAGCCCCAGGAGACAGTGGCTGATTAACAAGTCTGTGGGGGCTGGCAGTGAGGGCTGCAAGGCTGGAAGCAAACTCGGTGTAGCCGCTGGCACTTGCTCCCTGCAGGAATAGTGAGTTCATTTTTGTGCGCTTCCTGATGCTCACTCTGCGGTTGGGAGCTGATAGAAGGCAACGCTTCAACTTCCTGAACCCTCTAAATAAAGCATCCTTTCTGCAGGGTGNTAAAAAAAAGCGTTCTTTTTCCGGGGTGTTTTTTTTTTTTTTTTTTTTTTTTTTTTTTTTTTTCTTCCCAGAGAAAGGCACATTGTACTTTCTGCTTTGGTTGGGTTTTCGTATTTGGCTCTTTGAATGGACAGCTTTGGTGGTGGAACAGTTGGAAACTGATTTCAGAAAGGCTCGAATGTATGGCAAGGGGAAATATCTTCACTGGAATGGCTTGGAGCTGCTCTCAGGGGTTTATTTACATAGCTGCTGTGTCGTGCCACAGTTACAAGGGTGGCCAAGCTGCCTCTTTAACCTAACCCCCTTTTACTGAAGGTATTAATTCACAAATAGCTTCAGTTTTCCTTATTTCTGGGTTTGTTTTATTCAAGAGATTATTATGGCAGGGCAGTGATTATTTAAATACTTGAATTAATACATATATTAGCTCTTGTAAATTCAGGTGTAGCAAAGAGCAAGTCAGACAGTCCCAGTTTGTTCATTCACTCCGCAGTGTGAGCTGGTGTGCCTGGACAGTGAGGATGCAAAGCTCACACCCATTTCCTAGTGAAACCCCCAAGAAGTCACCTGTGAGAGGTGTTCCTTTTGTAATGGTACAAAAAATGTGTTTCCCTCCAAGGGAAAGTCCTTTGCAAGACAAGGGGTTAGGAATTTAGCTGGAATTTCCTGTTCCTACCTAAGCCAGGTTGAATGAAGTAGGTAAACCAGCACTGAATGCTCCGTATCCTGGTTTTCTCATTATTCCCAACCAAATAATGATGCTTATTTAGCATGATTCACTGCTTTATTACGTTACTAAATCACATTTATCTCTGTCAGGCCTCTTTTTCCCCGGGCTATTCTGTTGATGTAGGTTTTTTTTTAACCAGATGTTTGATATTTTATATGGCTCCAATACCCACATATTGTTTGAAATGATAGAAGCAAAGAGTTAACTCCCACAAGGAGAAAAAAGGCAAAATGAGTCCCCACAGCTGGCTATCTCTTAAGAAATCAGCTCCTGCTCTGACGTTTGCTATAGGCAAAGTAAAACAAAGCTCTACCAGCAGTAAATCAATTCCTGTGTGCGGGTACTGTCAAAAGGAGCTGTTCTGGAGCCCTCTGAGCCAACCTGTGGGCCAAGTCATGCTCATTTTATATATCCCAGTGTTTGGAAATGCCATTTTGCTCAGGGAAGAGCCTGGCTGGCTCAAATATGAATATCCACAAGGTAATGGGCGTCTTCAGCTAGTGTGGGAAACTTCATTGGGTGCCTTTAAAAACCAGGCCTTCCTCAAATAAGATGTTAATTGTGCATTGCTTGAGATAAGTTTATAAAAAATACTTCAGCTACAGATGGGCTTTAAAATCAGAGTTGGGTCTTAAATACCAAAATGTCTGGAATGGCTTGTTCTTTTTTTTTTTTTTTTCCCTTGTCTGTTAGAAAGATAAGAAACAAACCCAAAGCTTTGAGTCCAAACTTTCATATAGCTTCATGCTAAAGCTCTGGGGTGCCTGCCAGGTTTTGGCCTGCTCCCATCTCCATCTATTGTATCAAAACAGTTAAAGGCATTCTTCTCTTCCCCCTTTTCCCCTGCAGCTGGAAAGCACCATCCTCTGCCCTCGAGAGAACAAACATCAATGCTGCCTGTTGTACAAGCCTCTGGTTGGTTCAGCTTGCTTCACTGGAGTGGCCCATCCATCTGTGGTTTCATCCAGCAGGGAGCCTGTGCAGGTGTGCAACTCAAACCTTTCCAATCAGACAATTTTCAAACGCATTAAAAAGCTCAGTTTCTGTCAGGAGCCTCCCCTGCTTATCTTCCTAAGATGTGAGGGGCGGAAAAGGAGCAGGAATAGGATGATGTTGGCCTGATTAGCTTGGTGAGTTTTTGGAGTCTGAGGACTTTCTAATATTGTGGATTTTCAGATCTAAGGTGTATGCTCAGTGCTGCAATGAGGTGTTTCTGTTGACCTCTCTGTGGATAAGCTGCTTCTCCTCTGTGCCTCAGCACTGGAATGAACATTAAAATCCAGGACACAGACATCAAGGTAAAATTCCCCTGCATTAAAATACAGTCAAATACTTCTATAGAGAGACTTAATGTCGGAGTACCACTGCAACTGCTGAATACCAGTACCTCTGAAATTGCATGAATATTTTCTTCTCTGAAAATAAAAAACAGACTAGAAATGAGAGTTGAGAAAGCAAGACTCCCTCACTTTTACAATGTACAGAGGAATATGCGCACCAGGGCAGTCTGTCAGCACCAGCTGATGATTCCTGCATCTGGGTGCTGTTTCACAGCAAAGCCTGTATTCCAACTTTGGAACAAAAGATTACCAGAGATAACTGATGGAAAACATATCCCAGTTATTGACTAAGCAGCCTCACCTTCACCCTGCAGCTAATTACAAGGTTAAAACTGTAGTAGAAATATCCATATTTATCCAAATAACCCATTTGGTGTATTTCTGCTCCAGATAAATGAAGCAATATTCCATTATATCCTCTGACCATGTTTTATCTTTCTCTATGTAGACTTGTTGTGACAAAATCTCTTTCATTTTAATTAAATTTTTCCAGATACCATCTTCATAAAACTAGCACTCAGAGAGGCATAATCATTATTTTTAATAGAAGAAAGTTAATGCTTGTTAAAAATGCTGGAAATTATGTTTCCTGTCTGCAAGGAGAAGAAGAGCAAGGATTCCTCTGATCTGCTTTTCCAGTATGATCTGTCTACCAGTTTAAGACCTGGTCTACAAAAGTGGGTGAGTGCTGGTTTACTTTGAGCATACAAATCATCTGGTAACTTCAATGAGATTATTGGGTTGTTTCAGTGGCACAGGTTTAAAATGGAGTTTAAATACTTGACTGCCTTCAGGATGTGATTTTTTTCTGCAAAACTGCTGATTTCATAGGACTCATTTCTAGTTAGTAGCTTTCTCTGCTTGGACCTGGATTGAGATTTCCAGTTCGTTTCATGTGTGTCACTGGAGAGCTACGAGGTGGTAACAGCGTTCAGCTGCTGGCACAATCCAGCCTGAGCCAAGACAAACAAGCCTACAAGTGAAGGAGAATGCAGCCTGTGCCTTGATTTCCTTGGGGGGGAAAGAAGCAAAGATGACTGCAAGTGTAGGACTCCTATCAGTTTCAAGCTTTGCCATGGCAAGCACATGCTAAATATCTTATGAAATGACCTGAATTAACCTTCTTGCAGTGGCAAAAGCTGTGGGCCCCTTTGGGTGGCCCCCATGCAGGCAGAGCTGTCAAGGACACAGCAGTGCTGCCTACCTGCTGACAACACCCAGGGATGTCTCAGGTACCAAAGGACACTCCAAATGGCCCCAGTAACCCGTGTTTAGGCAACAGAGCAGTCCCTTCCTACACAGAACGGTCCCAAATGGGGCTTTGCTCCCAGGCACACCAAGGACAGACAATCCTGCTGCTTGGCCAAGTTCTGAAGTTCGTTCTCAGGAAAACTCCCACTGATCTAAGGCATGCCAGGATTTCATTTAGGGCTGGGAAATGTGAAACCGCCCTGGCTAAAGTATCTTAATTAGGCCATTAGAGCTTGGTATAAAATGGCTGAGATAAACAGGGTCAGGAGGGCAAAGGATATTGTCAATGCATTGTAAAGCCTTTGCTGCTCGGCTCAAGCTGCCCAGAGCCACATTTCCGTGAAATAAAACACCTGAGCTCTCTGTGTGGTGGCTCCTGGAGGGCCCCTGGGTGAGTGCTTTTCACACAGTCAGCACGTGGGCAGGGAGCCAGAGCTTCTCTGCCCTCTGGTGCCTTGTGCTGCTTGGAGTTTTGGTTTCTAATTCTGGTGTGTTTTAACTTAGTCCAGCTTTGGGGTTTGCTCTGTGTGTTTGGGGCAGTTTGAAGGGCCTCATCCTTGGTTTTCCTGTGCAAGGGCTGGTTCCTGAATGAGGGCTCTGGCACCTGTTCTCTTCATATGGCTTTTCCAGAAATGGTTTAATAACTGTGGTAACGCCAGGAGACTGAACTGTGGGAATCCAGGGAAGTGTCAGATCTAGGGCCTACAGGTGTACATAGAATGACTGGATTGGCTTGGAAGGGACCTTAAAGCCCTTCCAGTTCCACTCCCTGCCATGGGCAGGGACACCTTCCACTGTCCCAGCTTGCTCAGAGCCCCATCCAGCCTGGCCTTGGACACTGCCAGGGATGGGGCAGCCACAGCTGCTCTGGGCAACCTGTGCCAGGGCCTCAGCACCCTCACAGGGAAGAAATTATTCCTAATATCCAACCTAAAGCTACCATTTTTCTGTTTAAAGCCATTGCCCCTTCTCTTATCACTCCATGCCCTTGTAAAAAGTCACTCTCCAGCTTTCTTGTAAGCCCCCTTTAAGTACTGGAAGGTGCTAAAATGTCTCCCCAGAGCCTTTTCTTCCACAGGCTCAACAACTCCAGCTCTCTCAGACTGTCTCCATAGGAGGGGATCTTTGCTGGTGTCTTTATCCTAGCCAATATAAAATAAAGTGGCAAATACAATATATTCACCATAAAAGGGCAAAAGAGCGACCTGTAGAATGGCATAACATACATCTAGATGGCAAACCTTTTTTGTTTTTTAATTTGGAGACTCATAATTTCTGATCTCAGAAATTTATGCTCAGAAGTGCAATAAGGTTGGAAGTTACAGGTCTGCGTTTAAATCTAAGTGTGAAACCCTCAGTTTGTTACTCACCACCAGCAGTCTGCACACTCCTGCAACTGGATTAATATTTTTATAATTTCAAAGTTAGTATTTGATCAGGCTCTTAGACCTGAGTTATTGTTTCTTTTTTTTTATTTAATTCTGTACTGTATTTTTAAAAGAATACAGTGGTTAACAAGTACTACTGCTGAATTTGCTTGTAATTAGGAGAGCTGTCTCAGGGAGGTAAATTACGCCTGAAAGTCAAAAAAAGTAGAAATAGTTTGATTCTTAGAACTGTTAGTGAAAATCACATCTTGTTTAAAGAATGCCCAGTATTTTTAAGAATAAGTATCCCCTCCTTGGGATAGCCTTATCTGGGAACTGAACATTTCCATTCACTGCTGGATATGTGGTTTGGTGGGCTGGTCCTTCTGAACTGAAGCAGATTGTGTTTGTGCAGCCCCCCTGAGCCCCTTTGGCCACCAAGCCGTGGGCTGCAGCCACTCTGGCCACCGTGCCTTCTTCCAGCTGGGCATGTTGGGGGAGCGCTGGCAACCCCAGTCTGGTGAGCACTGGGAGGCTGCAATGTCCTGGGAAGAAAGGGCTTCCAGAATGCACCCCCTACATAGAGGGTGGCTTTTTTTATTGTTAAATTGATGGTAATTTTCTTATGGAAATGTATGCTGTTGGGGGTGAGAGGAGCCCCAGCTGAGAGGGGCCCTCAGCCCTGGGTGTCCCTGTCTGCAGGGAAGGCTCAGGGCAGGCCCAGGCTCTGCTCCGGGGGCCCAGCAATGGCACCAGAGGAACGGGCAGGGACTGATCCCAGGAACTTCCACCTGGACAGGAGGCAGAACTTCTTCCCTGGGCAGTGACCGAGCCCTGTCCAGAGACCAGAGAGGGTGTGGAGTCTCCTCACTGGGGATATTCCAGAGCCTTGATCTGCACACAATCCTGTGCTGTGTGCTCTGGGATGGCCCTGCTGCAGCAGGGAGGTGGCACCAGTGACCCACTGTGGCCCCTTCCAGCCTGACCCATCCTGTGCTTCTGTGAATTCTTGCACAGCACTGAAGCGTGGTTTGCTTCTCTTTAAAAAAAACCCCATTAATTAAAGGAGTTGAGGTTCCTGAAGTTTGCAAGCCATCAAATAGAAGGTGCCACTTTTGGCGACCACACCAAGCACCCTCTCTCAGCGGAAGAGCCGGCTGTGGGGAGGGTCCCCGTCCCCTCACGCCCCCCGGTTTCGGCTCTGCGCCGCTCCGCCCGCGGGTTCCGGCCCGGGGAGCCGCCCGAGGCCCCGCACGGCTGGGGATCACTGAGGGCCCGCACGGGGGTCTCGGCAGCCCCTCTCCCGGCCGCCGGGGCACCGGGGGCTGCCCGCTCTGCCCGGGGCTCGGTCCCTGCCCTCGGCGGTGCGGAGGGG